>OX453247.1:15640604-15962023 GCA_949709985.1 Luffia ferchaultella
TTTGACAATAATGGCGCATCATGGTGTTCATGTCGACACCATTTATTCGGCACCATCACACTACACGACCTACTCGTAACGTTACGTGAGCGTTTGCAGTGTTAGACAATAGGTGTCTAATGCAAAGTAGTGGGTGGGTTCATCATACTAGGTACGTATCACATAATTTCCTCGGTTGTTTATACAGTAGGCACAAACTACTCGATAAACGGTGAACTGTCAACGAAATAGGTAGAATAATACCCGAATATTAATTTTTTAATAATTAAAAAAATATCTACCCATTTGTAAAAATTCCATTTCGATTTTATTCACAGCGCAGCGGAACTTACGAAATAAATTACGTATACTGCGTTTAATGAAATTGTTTTGGATTGCTTAAAAGTAGTTTTCATGATAATCTTAAAGACATGCATTCATTATGCTTCGGGTTTGTGTAAAATTAAACCAATTTCTAAATGAATATATTGAGGTAATGATGGTCAATAGAGAGTTTACCCCATGTAAACAATTCTAACAGAAATTGTATAACATTTTTTAGATCGTACTGCGTTAAAGAAGTAGGTAAATATGCCATTTTATAAAAAGGAATTAATAAAGCACTGAGTAAATTAAATTAAAATAATCTTCAGCACAAACGCACGCATTTATGTACCAATAATTAGTACCTACCACTTTCTTTTCTTTAAAATTCTCACATACGTATCTAGGTAGGTACTTGTTCAATTGCTCTCACACTTGTCAAATATGCACTTGATCATGATCAATACAATTTGCACATACCATACATACTCAGGCAACTTTGAATGTCTACCTACTCTATTTATAATCTTAGGATTTTTTTATTATTATTTTATTATCTTTTATTATTTTGCGCATATTATTACTTATAAAAAATCATTGCTTAATAGATATATATTATAGGCATTATATAGTATATTATATTTTTGTTCTAAATCTAAAAAAAAATGGTTGAAACATTCTGAAATATTTTTATCAAACCCTTTTATTGTATTTTTTTGTATGTATTTATTTTAATATCATCTCATGGAACTCTTTGTCCACTTGTATCTTCTATTTCTGTTATTATTCGTATATGACTGTACGTTTCCTAAAAAATAAAGAAATATTCATATTTTTGCCATTATAGGTAAGAATATGACGCCATTTCCGTGGCTTTTTCGATAGGAAATATTATGCTGTTAGACATTTTTCTATTACTTTAAATTTATTTATTGTTTGCAACCACAAACATTATACTTAGCAGGTACGTCTATGAGGCAGGTAATATAAATTGTTAAAATCAAAGAAACATAGGTGTAGTAAGTACTTACGGGGTAGAGCAAAAAAATGACATACTCATACTTCTGTAATATTAAATTCTCAATTATGTGGACAGAATTAAATCCTTATCAGTACAGTGTGCAGATTTTAATCTGTGCCAATATGCAATGAAATTATATGAATTAAAAATAACAAAATATAATTTTAAGAGCATATTCATAATAGATAATATTAATCTGTTTATAATAGATACCTATTATTCACTTGTGTAATTAAGGCCCAAGTCTCAATTTCGTCTCTGTTTAGGCATCGAATCCAAAGGTTTTCAAGCGTTTATTATCGATATTACACTTATGAAAAAATACATTTATTGGTTTTTTAACTGTAGAATTTCTAAATAGTATTATTTCATGTAAAAACAAATAATACCATAATATACGTAACAAAATTATATACTAACCAATAGTCTTACGTTTTAAGTCCAAATTAATACCATTATGAAAAATCCGTAAGCAAGCAAACGACAAACATTTCACAATGTTATTGGTCCCTTACTTTCCTATGGATTTACTTGCCGCTGCATAGTGTCTCTTCCTCTAATTTTAGCGAGAACCGGGCCTTTAGGGATCTATGAATGAGCACTTTTACCAAATCAAAGACCATAATAAATTATTTATTCAATGTGTTGACACCTGGTTGCAACCTAATCTTTCCATAGAATCATATTTGTGAGATGCGTCATTTCCGTGAATTGCTAGAGTCAGGAATGTCACTTCACAGTATCGAAACTGTCAAACACAATTTTGCGGGGGTGAAACCGGACTGAAACTCGCCATCTCGCCAAACGGATACACCTGCTAGCTAGAGTAGGAGCGATTTGACGGTAAGCGCAGAAGAGGGCTTCTCTAGTAAATTCGTACTTTTAAGATAAAACCTCTTAAACTTTCCATCTAATTAACTAAAATGACAAACGTTTTACAACGTACAATCGCCCGTTCTTCGCATATAAAACGTCCTTGGTTTTAATAATTTTGACGTATGCCAAATTCTTATCGTAAACGTAGAGTCCGCGCCTCCGAAGAAGTCCCGTAGCCGCACGGCGCGCTCTTTCACCTTGAGAATTATTTCTCGGGTTGCAATTCGTAGTACTTTAGACATTTTAAACCACTTTTTAAACTTTAAACTAGACAATTAATTCACGATCGCCGAAATTCTCATACGCTCAAACATGGCTCAAACACAGACAACCGACCACTTCAAATATAGTTACATTTTTTGCCGCGGGACTTCTTTGGTGGCGTGGACTCTACATTTGTATGAGGGTTTAATTTTTAGTGATCATATAATCAATTTAAATGGCAATCTATCGTTTTCTTCTTCGTATTCTTAATGAAAGTTTAGAAACCACGCCATAAACCTGCGAAAGTATTTTCTTTGATGAATTAAAATTATTTTTTTGTAAGTGTTTACGAATACTTGTTGGTTCGTATAAGGCCATAATTTTTATATGGGTAACAATTTTTTTTTTTGATAAACTTGCAGTTTTTTCTAAAAAATATATCGTCTATTTCAGCAAAACCTGATGCTGTGACACCAACCTGAAAGGTTTTTTTCTACCGCTCGTGCCCATTGAAATGCTCGTACCACCATGAAATTCGAAAAAATTAAAATTAAAATTTTATTTTTATCATTTACTAGATATCTTTAAATTGTTCTCATGTGCTTACCTTCAAATATTTAGCACGTATCGTTCAAAATTTCTTAGGCAGGTATATAGGTACTAATGTGAGATGTGAAGAAAAAGATCTATTATTCCAGATACAGAACTAATACTTTATGGGTTTATGAATAGGTGTATGGATTTAAATTGGACGTTAATAATACTAGTGTATCAATGCGTTTTTTCTGACTTAAGTACATTGACTATAACTGACTCCGTGCCTCGAAGAGCACGTTAAGCAGTTGGTCCCGGTTGCTGTCAATGGATGGCGGTTGTAACAATCCGCCAACCCGCATTGGAGTAGCGTGGTGATTTAAGCTCCAAGCCCCCTCATTTTGAAGGGAGGCCTAAACCCCCTCATCTTCAAGGAAGGTCTAAGCCCCTCATCTTCAAGGGAGGCCTAAGCCCCCTCATCTTCAAGGGAGGCCTAAGCCCCTGCAGAAAAAGGGCTGATGGAATGAAAAAAAAAATGGTTAATGAAACCAGACGATTTTTTCAACAACTGCCAAATAATATTATGATCTTTCGCGAAATTATGAAACACGTGTTTTTTCTTTTGGTGTTACTTAGTACTAAAATTATTATGACAATTATTTGGGATGTTCGGCAGAACGTAGCCCAAAGTTATAGTGTGTATAGCACCAAACGGCACCATCTGCTCACTGGAAACTTTTTATTTAGTTTGGTAAGCTCTACATGCTCTACAAGTCAGGAAAAAATTCGCGAGCTATGAAAAAAACTGCCTTTATGTTATGTAAGTGTAACCGCCACCAGTTGCTATGAAACCACGGAGCTTTTAATTAGTTCAATGGAGGAGTAAAGCTAACAGTTTTATTTCGAGAACCCAAGATTCAAAGTACGATGTGTGAAACCCTAGTTTTAAATATTTCAACGTGATATCTAGATAATTAGCTTATTTTGAGTACATTAGCTCCAGTTCATCGATGTTACGAGACGAAGACGAAAAGACTAAAAAAATTTAATTCACAGTAATCGTAGGTAAAACTTCCTACTTAATAATCTCCAAGAACTTTCAAATGACATAACTCGCGCATTCTTGATCGGTAATGAAATATGTATCTACACGTTGCAAAAACCAAAATTCACGGCTATTGCTATTTTGGTATTCGAATGCGATATAACAATAAGTAACATGTACGCTATATTGAAACTTCCAATCACCACTTGGAATAATAATACGTTTTATTTTACGATATCGAATTAAGAATATTTGACGACACATGCAGACCACGTCTCGAAGACATCCACGTGACGATTTAGCAGCGTGCATGCGTCCGTGGGCGGCCAACACGGCACACATAGCCCATCCTAAGTTCGTTGACAGGCACGTGTGCAGTCTGTAACTGGGTAAGGCTCATGGTCTCGGCGAACGCCTCACGCATCGCAAATTTTAATTAGACAATGATTGGCGTTGCGCGTGTGTGCGACTGCGCCGGCGCGGTCGAGTTAATCTTTGTACAACCGTTGGATTGCGCGGCAAAATAGGAAATGAACTCGTCGACTATTAGACGTCCTATAGACACGCTTTTATCTTTGAATAAATTTCAATTTATGCACATGTCAGTTTAATGAGCCTCCGCAATTATTACCTAGTAAGCTTTCCGTACGTGGCTCCGGTCGTGTGGTCTACACATTTGTAGCGGGACCCCTTTTTCCGGAAAAAAGTACCTTAATTGACTTTTCAGGTTATAAACTTATATTTGCAAAAAATTAAAGCAGTCTCGGTATAACTATATTCCACGCGAGTGGAGCTGCGGGTGGAAAGCTAGTGAAAAATAGAATTAAAATTACAAACTACTATTCATTGTTTTTAGTTTATAAAAATAAAATGTGTAGGCAGGTAGCTAATAGACTAACGTAGGGCTGTTCTCCCGCACCGCGGCATTTTTCTTACTATTAACATTTTTATCCCCTTCGTAACTTCTATACAAAAGGTCTGATTCGATAAATTAAAAAAAGTCAAATTTTTGATGTGTTGGCTTATATTATTGTAATTTTCGTAGGGATTTATATTTTTCTGTTTAAATAAAATACAGTCTATTTAAGAAATATTTTTAATTACTGTGCATAAAAATTTATTTCGTACTTAAGTGAAAATAAAAACATAATTTCACTTATTTATCTATTTATTAAAAAAAAATCAACGGATCTCCTGCTTTCGCACGAACTTCTTACGACATTGGAAATGAACCTAACGGAATAAAGTAAACACACATATTTTGGATAATATTTTTGAAAATAAATTTTTTTCGCAAAAAAAATAAATAACACAACTGTATCTGAATGAGCTTAAAACTTCGAAACATAACATTCTATACGATATTTCGATCGAACAAACCGAATTAGTACGAAATGTAACACCGACGCATATCCGACTTCCAACTAAGGGCACCCTTAACCACTACTTTTGGTTGTGCGAATCTAAAAATTTTAGTCTCAATCGATCCCCCGTCTAATTACCCCGAGGCGTTTTTTTTATTTTTTTCTTATTCGGACCTAGTTCTCGAGATATCGGGCTCCCAAAATGAAAATCGGGGAATAAAATTGCGAGTTTTTTAGTTTTTTGCAGATATTTTTTTTGTTTTTGAACTCTTTCCAAATTGTCTTATGCCATCTTGTAGAGCTCGCCGAGCTGCGTCTTTTGACACCACGTTCATCTCGATATCTCGAAAACTCTTTGTGCAATCTGCCTGTCTCACAAAACTCCAAATGACCCCATACTCCAACGAAATGAAAGTCATTTCCAATGACAAAAATCAACGAATCTCCTGCTTTCGTACAAACTTCTTACGACATTGGAAATGAACCTAACGGAATAAAGTAAACACACATATTTCGGATAATATTTTTCGTAATAATTTTTTTCGCAATAAAAATAACACAACTGTATCTAAATAAGATTAAAACTTCGAAATATAAAATTCGGTACGACATTTCGATCGAACAAACCGAATTAGCACGAAATGTAACACCGACGCATATCCGACTTCCAACTAAGGGCACCCTTAACCACTACTTCCGGTTGTCTGATTCTAACAATTTTAGTCTCAATCGATCCCCCGTCTAATTACCCCGAGCCGTTTTTTTTATTTTTTTCTTATACGGACCTAGTTCTCGAGATATCGGGCTCCCAAAATGAAAATCGGGGAATAAAATTGCGAGTTTTTTAGTTTTTTGCAGATATTTTTTTGTTTTTGAACTTTTTCCAAATTGTCCTATATCATCTTGTAGAGCTCGCCGAGCTGCGTCTTTTGACACCACGTTCATCTCGATATCTCGAAAACTCTTTGTGCAATCTGCCTGTCTCACAAAACTCCCAAATTCTTTGAAAAATATATAAAGTACCTAACTCGTAGATGTATTATAAGCTAGTTGTTAAAAAAAGGGATTTCTTAAAAAGCAAAGTGTCATTCTACATTCAAAGTTGAAATAACCGTTACGGCCCGTGGTCCCACATGGGTCCTACCGATTTCACCTTATTGAGCCTCGAAAGCATAAAAGTACCTACGAATAGACTAGAAGCCCTTTTTTGCGTTTATCGTCTAACCACTCATACTATAGCTGGCTGGTGTAAGATGGGCAGTTTTAGTCCGAGTTCCAGTGCGCAAGGTCCCCGTGCGCCGCTCTTCACCCCCGAGAAATCACCGCGTGTTTCCCCAAAGTTGCGTAAATGTCACTTGGATACTGTAAATTGACATGCATGACATCCATGCTTCATAAAAGTTCACATAGCTACAGTCAGTCACTGACGAACATTTTGTCAGTTCATTATCAGTCCGCGAAGTCGCGGAGGTCATGTAGAAAGCGTATTAATACTGAAACTCTAAAGGTGTTGCAAAAACGGAGGCTATCGGAGTTCAATGAGTGCGTAATCTGGTAAGACATGCCAAGGGGCTTCGACCGCTGATGATAATATGTCTATACTGTCGCACATCCGCCTCGGGGCGGTCGCCTTAACTAATTGCGTTTCTGTCCAAAAATAACCAAGATCATTTGTTCAAGGCTGGGGATCCTTGACTCTGTAACACAGTTCTCGTGAGTTCACCTTGCACTCGTACACAACACGCCGTTTATGTATTTGAACAACGGACGTTGTTCATGTCCCAACGTATCAGCCCGAAAATGGATTTAATGACAGGGCATTGTCTCACTTGTTTACGTAGAATTAATAAAAACGCCCCTTCAATTAGCGTACCAGTTTAGCGGTTACTAAGAATTTGAACGAACTATCTTGGAATAACGCATAATATTTCGTTTACGATAAAGTGTGTAGGTAGAAACGGGAATTGCGCGGCTTGCATGTTCTTTTAAAATTACTTAATGCGTAATGCTGTTCTAATCTTATCTCATTATTCCGACAGACTGCGGCGACTTTTTTGTAAATGTACGTAAGATAATGACCTCCATATTTTTAAAAGTATGTGTATTTCTAATTGCTATACCAAGTAGAACCAAAATCGATAGTTCTTTTGAAGAGTATTGAGGGATTGAAAATTTACAGCCCTTTATGATCTTTTTACAAGTTTCTGCAAGTGCGATGTCGCATTTCAATCGCGGAAGAAAATTGTGTTGTTCACAGTATATTTTGTAAATCTCGAAATGAAACTCATTATAGCTTCCGCAGAGAATTGAGTAGGTACCTACCTACTGTAATAATTATGTGTAATTCTCTGTGATAGCTTCCACTATTGCGTATATTCCACTACGCGTTGCGCGTTGCACAAAAAACCGAAGTAGAACAGTCATGCTATGGATATTCAGGTGCAAGAACAGGTCTCGTTTGGATCCAAGAAAAGCTGGACTACTTCACCGTGATGAGACTGTCCACGCTAGATGGTACCTCTACGAAAAAGAATGGGAAAAGGAATGGGCTGCATACAGGTTATACGTTGCATATAAGAGTGCTGACTGCAGAGTAAGTTCTGTGCGGCACCTAACAATGCGCTGGAGGCTTTGAATAGCAGAAGTTGTGTGATGTGAGCATCCACTCAGGAACGACTTTTTGATATTGTACCTACCGCTAAGGCCTGCAAGTTTCTGTGAAAATCCATCAATTTGGAAGATATATGCATAAAGCGTCGCCTTTGGCTTAGAAATTAAATATATCGTTTTTCAAGGTTTTTGTAATTTTAATTCTTAAGGGAATAAATTTGAAGATGTAAGTTTGTATCGGTTTACGTCATTCTTTAAGTTAAAACCATGAAAATTATGATTTGCCTTTATGGTCAGAAATTAGGATAGACATGTTTTAGAATTTATAGATTTAATCTTTGTGAGGGTGAAAGTAAGAATGAAAGGTTTTTGGGCTATTTTAGAGACATTTTTTTAATTCTACACCTAAAGGGCTAAAATAGGAAATGTAGGTTTTTATGGTGGAAAGGTGGAAAGTTTCTGATTTCACTGATTTGTATTTAGATCAAAAACTGAATTATTTTGTTTGTCAAGATTTTTGGAAATTTTACCCTCAAGGAAGTAAAAAGGGGGATGAAAGTTTGTATGGAACTTCCGTCATTCTATCATTCTGTAAAATTCTAAATTATTAAATTCCTACGAGAATTCCTACGGAAAATTTAGTGAAGATTTAATATGTATAACTTCGGAGGACTAATAAGTTCAATTGGTCTAGGGGTCGCTATGGTTTTTGTATCATCTGCGGTGATTAGATATAAATAATTTAAAATGTATTATAAACATATAACAGTACGGAACCGCTCGCGGGTCCGACATGCGCTTGAAGGAATCGCGTTCTAATTTTCGCCAAAATTTATAATATGGTACCCTCTGCAAGCGAACCCGACTCAAAATTGTTTTTTTTTTTAATCTACAAGATACAGACCGCCAGACTTACTTGTATTTTTTTTATTCAACTAATTTAAAAAAAAAATTGATCTTAAACCCGAATTTTGAAAGCGGTCCCGCTCGTACTACGGACGGAAATAAGTGCTAGTAATTCTCGACATCTTCAAGTCACTGTCACTCCTGAAAAAAACTAGTGGGTGCGTTTTACGAATCCAAATTATATAATTCAATATAATTCTTCCGCGTACGAATTAAGGAGTGACGTCACCCACTCCGCTGCGCACGGCAAGAATGTATCGTTTGATCACCCCATATTAATACAACATGACGATGTTTTTCTTAGCATTACAATTTACAAATAATAATAATAATACATACAATCACAACAACGTCTAGGTCCCAAACTAAGCATTAGCTTGTATTTTGGGTACCAAACGAAGACACCACATATATATAACAACCAAGACCCGGTGCCAGTATTAATATTCATCATATAAATACTGCCCGACCTGGGATTCGAACCCGGGACCTCCAGCTTCGTAGGCAGGGTCGCTGCCTACTAGGCTAAGCGGTAGTCTGTTTCAATAAAACTGTTTCACTATGATATGTATCAAAAAATCTAATCTATTCTTTGTACATATTCAGACTAAAAAGAAAACTTTGGAAAAGTGTGAAAAATTACAAACTTGCGCTTATAAACGCGCAAAACATTATAGTAGAAAACGTTGACTGTTAAAAAAATGCAAAAGAATAATAATGGAGTCTTCATTTTTTAGAAAGATTTTAGGCTTTTAGAAAATAAATAAGAATAAGTAGGTAGATGTTAAAAAAATATTATAAAATTAAAAGCAGCCACATTGAAAGTCTATGTAATATACAGTATTCTATAATAATATATATAATATTTTATTATGTATATATTTGTTTATTATACATATTTTGAGTGACCGGTTGGCCGAGTGATTTAGAGACCCTAACTGCGAAGCCAAAAGTCGCGGGTTCGATTCCCACCCGGGACAAATATTTGTGTGCATGAACATGTCTATTTGTTCCGTATCTGGGTGTAAAAGTATCTATGGGTATATGTATCAGTTGTCTAGTATCCTATAATACGAGCATAATACTTGCTTACTTCGAGACTAGATGGCGCTGTGTGTGGGATGTCCCAAATATTATTATTATATAACAATTTATTTGTTATTTTAAAATGTTAAATTAAAATTGTTCTTAGGTTTGTTCTGAGAAATGATCCTGAAAAAAAAAAGTTTTAACTTTAAGAATGACAGATGTCCCATGCAAACTGTTATCCCCTATATTACTGTCTTCAGAGTTAAATTTCCAAAAAAATACGACATATTTTTAGTTTTTAATTAATGTTTAATTTGGTATAAGCTTTATATTTTTAATTTGTTAATTAATTTTTTTTCTACCTAAAAGTAAAAGTAGAAAATATTACGACATATTGAGTTTTTAAAAGCGAAATAACATTGTTTATGAGTTTACGTTCCAAAGTAACGGATTTTCATACAAACTTGCATCCTCCAATCCTATTTTACCCATATTTAGGGGTACGATTTAAAAAAATCCTTTAGTGAACGCTCACGTCACAAAAGAAACCGACTGTCCAAGTTTCGTGTCATTTTGATATTATGTCGTCACATGATGCACTTAACAAGTCTTTTTTATTTTCTAACTTGCCCTCTAAAATGAAAATTCGTATAATTACGCTATAAGTCTGTGTGGTGGCGAGCCTTGGGAGAGGCCTATATCCTGCAGTGGAGAGACACGGGCTGATGATGATGATGATGATGATGATAAGTCTGTGATTGCGTCACCAAACTTTGTATATGTTAATCGGGTAAAGTTGATATTCACTAATGGATTTCGAACTTCACCATGGTAATGTGGAAATTAACTAGGTATTATTGACATTACCTAACGTAGAGTCGTTAAAGTACAAATTGAAACTCAAACATATCGAAATCACTTTATTCAAGTTATTCTTACGAGTATTATAATCATTGAGGCACAAAATCAAAAAAAAAACAAAGTTGGTAAATTCAATGAAGGTAATCATAAGGAACTAGTTTAAATATTGTTCGTCCAATGCGTTATAAAATTTCTCGTTTATGACAGCGAAAAAAAAAACTCGAATCTTTTATACTTCAGTAATATATTGACTGTTTCCGAAGCATACAAAAAATTACATATGTCATATCTGAACACCGCACAAACTGTCGACGGGTGAACAGAAAAGCGCATCTCTCATCAACAAGTCTCACATTCTCGCCATGCACGCTAGTTGTAACAGACAGAGTCCCCTCTACCTTACAGCATAGAGGCCGGCACGGGCGATTTATGTATTTATTTATTTATTACATAGATACAGCAAGAGTTAACAAACTTAGAAATAGGTAAACATATAAAATATAGAAAATACAATAGGGTCTGTTGACCTTAATTTAATAGCTATATATGGCATTGTAAAATAGTACATAGTAATAATCAAGTAATAAACACAAAAGCGACCAAAATATTTAAAAAGAAAGTAAACATTTATAATTTGGATAAAGCTTTTTTAAATGAGACGTAACTCTGGTGATGTATATCGAATTCATCGTTCAAGGCATTATGTAGACTACAAAACCTATGTATTGATATATGTTGATGAACGATATAGTATTTTTCACGATTTTAGCTGCTATTTGAAAGTGATCCAAATACAAAGTGTTCAGAATAGAGCACAGGCGTCTCTACCTAGCGGTGGGAAGAGAAGACTACACCAATGAGAAAGCGTGAAATAATAACGATCGCCTCATTTGTGCGCCTTTTCGGACTTTTCATTGATTAGTTTATTGTCCACAACTAAGTACAGTGCGAAATTCTTATTATACTACTGTACACTATAACGTTTTGACTCAGTTAATATCAGCATTACCTAGGTAAAGTTAATATTATTGGTTTTCGGGCTTTACCGTCAACATGTACACACCGAGGTCAGCTGAACGTAGTCCAAACTTATAGACCATGGAGAGCTTACGGAACTAAATAAAAAGTTTCATGTGTGCGAATGGCGCAAACGAACGGTTACCGAGAAAAACATGTTTAAAATTTAATTTTTTGTCACTTATTTTTTTTTTTGTAACTCTTCGTTTAGTTTAATTAGCTCTATACGGTCTATAAGTTTGGATTACGTTCAGCCTATTACACCAACCAAATTTCAATTTTCACAAATTTATATCAAATTTTGTCAGGTATATTCGGAGAAAATAGGCGGTAACAGACCTAAAATCATAAACCAAAGTAATCTCATAAAAATTCTTTTCTTTCATCTGGATGTACGGAACCCTGAAAATTTTATAAAGAATAATAATTGATACTTTTCATGGTTCCGTATCTCAAAAAAAAACCTCGTAGGATCACTGCGTCAACCGTTCGCCTGTCAAGACCTTTTCTTTTCAGGAACGCGTGGAGGTATCAAGTTGAATTTTATACAAATTACTACGCTCTACGGTTCCTTGGAGCTATAAAAAAATCAAGCTTAGACAACGCAATCAAAAAATACAGCCACTTATGGTGCATATTTTGACACTCGCAACTAAATACAAACCTATAGGGTACTTATCGTTGATTTGGAATCATAAAATTAGCCAAAAATCAAGGTCTCACAGCACAAGTAAACGACTAGAAAATATATTTCTTAGCGATTATTTAGTACTTTTAAAGCATGCGTTTTCGTGCCATGTGACGATAAATACATTGTACACATATACCAGGGCGGAACCCTCAGGACGCGATTCCAACTCGCACTTGGCCGGTTTTTTTTATACAGGTTGTATTTTGAGACTGGGCATTCGTTCGAGATGGTAATACGCAGTCATGAAACGAAATAAAAATATCGGCGAAATTCCTATTACAACCTACTTATATAATATCGGTCTATCTTACTAGTCCCAGTGCGTAGATCCAAGCTGGGACAATATTATGTACGTATTATCGAGATTTAATTTTTTATTTTGATTGAACTATACGACTACGTAACTTTTTGATAGATATTAGTTTTTAGTTTGGCACCAGGGGCTGTGACATCGTGCTTATTGAATTTTTACATTAAAGTGTATTGAAGCGAAGTTAGAAGAACTATACTAAGTCAAAAGTCGGACAAAGCACCAGGCCCGGACAGGATTACAAATGAAGTACTGAAAAGCACCTTGGAAGAACTTGTCCCCACTCTGACCAAAATCTTCAACGACATTTTGGCAACAGGACATATTCCAGATGAATGGAAAACTTCACACATAATCCTCATATTCAAAAAAGGCTCCAAAGAAGATTTATCGAACTATAGACCAATAAGCCTAATGTCGAATATTTATAAGGTTTTCACCAAGATAATATTAGAGCGAATAAGCATCACATTGGATGAAAACCAACCAATAGAACAGGCTGGCTTTAGGAAAAATTTCGCCACAATAGACCACATACACACAGTCAAACAAATTATTGAAAAATACAGTGAATACAATAAACCTGTGTATATGGCCTTCATTGATTATTCAAAAGCTTTCGATAGTATTAAGCATGACGCAATATGGGAAAGCTTAGAGAGACAAGGAATATCCAAGATCTATTTAAACATCATAAAAAATATATATGCTGATTCAAAAGCAAGAATACAAATGGAAACACTTGGTGGAGCCTTTAAAATGGAAAGAGGTGTTAAGCAAGGCGACCCACTGTCTCCCAAGCTATTCTCTGCGGTGCTCGAAAACATATTTCGAAAACTAGAATGGGACGACTTTGGACTAAATATAGATGGTAGGAGGCTGCATCATCTCCGATTTGCAGACGACATTGTCTTGTTCGAAGAAACCCACCACAAACTAGAAGAAATGATTCAAGATCTAAATAATGAGAGTGAAAAGGTGGGGCTGACAATGAATGCGAGCAAAACAAAACTGTTATCAAACTCGGTTCACTACGAAATAAAAATAAATAACCAACCTATTGAGTATGTGGAGGAATACTTATATCTGGGCCAAATAATTTCTCAAACTGATTTAACTACCAAAGAAATCAAAAGAAGAATAGCCAATGGGTGGAAAAGATATTGGTCACTGAGGGAGGTTATGAAAGCAAGGGACCTTAGCAATAACATTAAGTGCAAGGTGTTTAACACCTGCATTCTCACTTGCCTTACTTATGGATGCGAAACTTGGGCACTTTCCAAACACCACAGGGATATGCTAGAGCACTGTCAGAGAGCTATGGAGAGGAGCATGCTGGGAATTAGGAAACTAGACAGGGAAAGAAACACATCTATAAGGGATAGGACAAGAGTGACAGACATCCTCACTAAGATAGACCAAATGAAATGGAGATGGACAGGTCATATGCTGCGGAGCCCCCAGGAGAAATGGAGCAAAATTTTGACAGAATGGTACCCTAGAGATGGCAAACGAAATAGAGGTCGACAGCGTAAAAGATGGGAGGACGAACTCAAGCTTACAGCAGGTCCAAAATGGAGAAGAGTCGCAAGGGATAGAAAGCAGTGGAAATCGTTAGAGGAGGCCTTTGCCAGGAGGCACACTGAACTCCGAGATATATTATAATGCAAAGAAAAAGAACAACAAAAGACAAGGTGTTTCAGGATCAAGAGGCTATTGTATTGTATTGTATTGTATTGAATAAATAATTTTGAAAAATGGGACGGGATACATATGACTAAACTAATAAAAGTTCAGTTTTCTTTTACATCCGGAACCCTAAAAAATTTAACCCTTATAGATTCGTCATATCTGCCTGTAACGCTTATCTGGTCTGTCACACCCTCAAAGTTAGACAGATAGACGTATGAGAATGCATGTATATTACCAACCGCTTAGCCTAGTGGGCAGCGACCCTGCCTGCGAAGCTGGAGGTCCCGGGTTCGAATCCCAGGTTGGGTCAGTATTTATATGATAAATATTAATACTGGCACCGGGTCTTGGTTGTTATATGTATGTGGTGTCTTCGCTTGGTACCCAAAATACAAGCTAATGCTTAGTTTGGGACTTAGGCGTTGTTGTGATTGTGTGTGTTATTATTATTATTATTATATTGAACAGGAAAAGTCGGCATTTTATTAGTAAGTAGTCAAAAAATTATTTAACCTTTCAAACGACGAACTAGGGGTGAAATTAGAAAGCTTTTTTTAGAAACATATGTATTATGTATATGTGAGGTTACCTAGTCACAGACGTGTGTAACGTTGATAAACAAATTCTAATTTTAGGGGTTAATTTTAGGGGACAAATTAAATACTCGAAAAATCTTTTGTCAAGTGCATCATGTGTCATCTCGAATGTAGGCGCTCGTGTAACGTAGACCTTTTTTTTTTAAGTTTCAAAAGGCATGGTTTAAAATATATTATAGAAAATATTTGAAAAACGGGCATTGTCCCATGCCCCTTCCATAGCCACGAAACTACTGAGCATACAATTCTAATATAATAGTGCCCTACTCATAGTTTACAGTGAAATCCAAACGATAGACGCATCCTCATTTAATTTTAAGCGGCTAATTTTGGAGACAAACTAAATATCGTCATGTGAAATGAATATATATTTGTTTTATAGAATTAAAACGCTTACTTTAAAATATATTAAAGGAAATATTTTAAAAGCGAGCATTGCACTCTTGTGTACGAAACTACTGAACCAATTTAAAAAAAAAAATATGGAATATAGGGCCTCATTCCGTGCCGTACCTACATATACCATACCGTTAGGGTATCGCACATACTTTTTTTAATTACCACAAAAAAAGGGCCAGTTTCAAAAGACATAGTACGCAATGCGATGAATTCATGGTACGGAAATCTTCCGTTTCTGATATATTTAGCTTCAGTAATATTTCCCATGACCTCGCTGGCATTCTATAACGAATGAATTTAAAATTAAAAAAAAAAATACAAAACACGTATTTTTAAATAATAATAATTTGTAAGTAAGAGTTGAAACGTGAGATGATCACAGACCTCGCCTTCTTCTTGGTGAAACATGGTCAGACGCCCCCTTGAAACATGAAACATGATGCCTCCATATCTGCGTATGTATATACCTACATTTAATAAACTGATAAACTTAGAGATATACACACCACACTACACAGATAGAAATACGGCAAATTAAAAACAGCTTGTATCGTCTGCTGTTAAAATTAATTTATTAAGATTACGATAATTTTAATTACTATATTTATTAAAAATGTATCCACCACCTTATCAACTGCATGTACACGCAAGTAGATATCCACAAATAAAATATTCCCACTAATAGTTTTTTTGTAAAAAGTTTGTTCCTCTTTTTAGTTTTGATATTGCCTTATAGCTCATAGTTATTGAATTAAGTTTGCAAAGTCTATTTTAAAAATAACAGTGCAAACCTAACACCGTATTTAATAAATCCAGCGGACAGTAAAACGTAAAACAGAGGAAATTACAGTGCGTCATCTGTAATTGCAGTTTATACTTTGTTTTTTTTTTTTCGTTTTACGATTTGTTTTGCGATGGGAAGGCGGATTAAACTCTACAGCTTCCGCGCGCCCGAGCGCGCGGGGTATGTGGGAGTTACACCCACTAAACAACCGCCTGAAGCAGAATAAGGTCGCGTGTCGTTAGCCCGAAAGCTCTAACGACTTCATCGGAGTTGCCGGCGCGAAGGTCGGGTAACCCGTAAGGGTTGCTCAAGGTGATATAATTCCGTTGGCACGGGCCTCCGGTTAAGATTTACGTTATTAATATAACGTGAAAAGTGTTTTACTGTTCACTCATTTGGGATGAGGTCAGTAGGAGGTGGGGGTGGTTCAGGTTCGACTTGAGAGTGAGGTCGTCGGGCTAATCTGTCAGTGCATTTCGCGGTCTTCTTAAGAAATGATTAGGAGGAAGTGCCTCGTAAGTAGCAGCTGAAACTATCAATGGATTACTATGATTAGTATAGCTCTAGTGAAAAAACGTTCTGATGAGTCTTTCATGTATTTTGAGATTGTGGGGAGCTCTAAGTCTCGATGTAGACTGAGTTTCTGACGTACCAAGGTACGCCAGTCGCTCTTCGACAGAATTTATTTTGGACAATTTGGAGTCTGTATAACGGATTTGGTGCCGCATGGGCGAAAACGGGAGATGCGTAAGTCATCACCGGCCTTATGCACAGTGGCGGCGCTAGGGGTGGTGGTACCCGGTGCGGGAGATGATGGTGTCACCCCATATATACTATTTATATTTCAGAAATATGTATATTACTTTTGAAAATGACGTGCAAGCAATTAATTTCTTTAATTTCATTTCGTTGTTTAATTTTTTTGTCAATTGATATTCTCAATGAATCATTAATGTTTTTTAAAATAAAAAAAAAACAATTTAAAATATAAAAAGCTTATTCGAAGTGGCTTCCATTGGCTGTAATATAATCCTTTAAACGTTGAAGCCAGTTATCAGTAAGCACGCACTTTTTCCATGGGAAAACTCTTCACTGCCAATTGTATGGATTGTTCTAAGGACTCCAAATTATCATGGCGTTTAGAGCAAGCCGTACTCTCTAAAACTAACCATAAATCATAATCCAGCGGATTAAGATCGGGACTAGACTAGACGACTGCCAGTCTTTAGCTCTGATGAAGTCAGGCACGTTCGTTTCCAACCAAGACTGCGTGGACCGAGCTTTATGACCCGGCGCAGAGTCTTGCTGGAAGGACCATACTTGGTTATTGAACATGCTGTTGTTAAGGGGCTTAACTACCGTCTCAAGAATGGTATCCTGATACACTTTCGCTGAGGTTTTGACACCTTTTTCACAAAATATGGCTCAGTCACTCCTTCATAGATAACACCCCACCAAACCATCACTGATGTCGGATAATGCCCACGTTGCACTCTGTCGACTGATTGGGAAGCTTTCTTAGAGCTTTGAGCATAAATACGGCCATTTTGTTTGGTAAAATGTTGCTCAATTGTAAAAAATTTCTCATCCGTAAACAAATTTTTTCGGTGACCTCCCTTTGCGTACCGCTTCAATAGTCGTTTTGATTTTACCTCCCTATTCTTTTTTAAATTATCAGTTAAGAAATGACCAGTGCGCCTTTTATAGGCTGCAAGTCCTAAGTCATCTTTTAAAATACGCGACATGGTTCTAGGTGCTATCTTCATCTCTCGAGATAAAATCTTTTGCTTTCGGACAGGATTTGTTCGAATTCTTTCCCTTGCCGCTTTGACCACCTTTTTCGTACGAACACTACGTGAACAGCCAGATCTTTTTCTGTCATGAACAGAAGAGGTCTCATTGTACCTATTAATAGCCCGGTTCACAAACATTTGTACTACCTAGCGTATGTACCACTAATACCAAGCGTATGGAGAGTTTTAAAAATTATATTTGGCTCCATACCTACTTTGCGTAATGCAATCACAGCGATTCGGTTCTCTTTATCACCCCACTCCATTTTAATATCGCAAAATATTGTATAATGTATTGGCGCCAAAATACGGAAACACAATGAACAATCGTATAAAAATGACAGATTCCAAATTCAAATGTAATATTTTTTATTTTTAATTCTAACAGTATTTACGACCAGACTAGGTATATATTTAGCGTTAAATAAATAAGCAGTACTTACTTACAGAATCAATTCCTCTTATTAATTAAAAATAGGGTGTTTGTCACAATTATGTTTCATTCACGAGAATAATTTTAAATAAACCGCGTATAGTTGTTTTAAGTACGGGAAAAATCTGTGTCAATTCTGTAATTGCGTCACAAGTGCCACAACGTGGCCACAACTGAATTGATTGAAAACAAATGACGATACATACATTTCAGTATCAGTACCGCAGGCAAGTCAGATATAAAAATAATTTCGGGGAAATTCCCGACCATAGACAATCAACATAAAGAATAGTTGTGTTCCACTATGAAATATTATAATTTATGAAATAGTTTTTTGCTTAAAAATATGTTACCTACCTATTTTTAACCCCCGACGAAACAAGAGGGGTGTTATAAGTTTGAGTGTGTGTGTATCTGTGTATCTGTCCGTGGCATCGTAGCTCCCAAACGGATGAACCGATTTCGATTTTGTTTTTTTTTTTTTTTGAAAGATGAATTAGTCGCGAGTGTTTTTAGCTATGTTTGATGAAAATCAGTCCAAGATGGCCGCCGCCACAAAATGGCGGATATCATATTTTTGCCCTACTCCATCAATATGGTTATGAAATGAAAGGGCTTGACAAATAGAATACTATACACTATGACAAATTTCAAATCCAAGATGGCCGCCACCACAAATAGCGGTTTACTTATATTTTTTCACAACTCCCTCAATATAGGTATCAAAAGAAAGGGCTTGACTCGTGAAATACTATACACTTGACAAATTTCAAATCCAAGATGGCCGACATATTTTTTTCACAACTCACACAATATGGGTATCAAATGAAAGAGTTTAACTAGTAAAATACTATACACTATGACAAATTTCAAATCCAAGATGGCCGCCGCCACAAATGGTGGTTTACATATTTTTTTCACAATTCCCTCAATATGGGTATCAAATGAAAGGGCTTGACTCGTAGAATAATGTACACTATATTGAAAAATAAGGAATATTAACTAACGAAATGACAAAGCAAAAACTTGAAAATTATTTTTTTGTCTGATCATGTATGAATTAATTTACTTAATTCAATAACTAAGTATAAAACTTTTGAAATAAAACTTAAATTGAAAATTTAAAAAACCCCCGACGAAGAAAAAACTAACATTTAAAAAGTCTGAAATAATACAGGTTTGTTCATTTTCAAATGATTTTTGATCCTTAAAGGCGTCGGGGACCGCTAAGTAAACTGAAAATACCTAATAATTAACGGTCCCAGACACTGTGTGAAACAATTTTGTTTCATGAGGCCAAACAATATGTTACCTATTTTTAGTATTAGGTATGTTGTTATGTACCAAACACGATTTTATAAATTTTATTATTGTGCGTAATTTCACACTTACATATGCGTTTTTTATTATTTTTGCACATCGGTCTGTATAAGGTGGGTGTCACCCCTGAGGCGCGCTCACCCTGCCTCATCCGCATGATGTAAATATGACTCATGACGTTAACATCTTGACCCCCCTTGAAAACTTTTTTGTATTGTTCTTTTTTAAAGTTTTTATTTAATATAAGATGTTTACGCCCACTTATTGAAAGTCAAAATAAATTGTGTAGGTACCACTTGAGAAAACTAGAAGCTTCAATCTTTGGCTTTCAAATTGATGTGTGGTAGGTAGGAGACAGACACGGTTGATAACTCGTCGTACAAGTCTCTTTTGCGTTTTGAAGTCTGTGATTCAGGACACACCGTCAGCTCCAAGAAAGAGTTGATGAATTCTTGTCATCCTCCAATTTAAAGGCGCGACATTTTCTTCTTTGAGGACTACTAGATCGTCGACGTTATTCCATCATCTGGTACCGATTAGAGTTTTTCAGAGGAACAGATTGCGCTGGCATCGACATCAAGGGTCGGCCGATCCGGGTGTCACCCCCTAAAGGGTGACACCCGGGGCGGGCCGCCTTCCCCGCCCCCCCCTAGCTACGCCACTGCTTATGCATACGGTGTAAAGAGTACCTACGCTTATTGCGTAGCGACGTTTTACTTTTAGGGCCTAACATGCTGCTAAGGGCGGTATACTTTGTATCTTCATATATCTGCTAAGGATTGTGACAAGGTGTAGGGTGCTAAATATATGCTATCTCAAAAATAGTCGAATGGTTCACGGTCAATAATTCATTACTTAATGAAATCATGACCTTTCCATATCTGGTTACGTTACACCAGCTGTGTCCTTTCTTTAATTGTTATATGTTTTCAATATACATAAATACAATCCATACTATACTAATAATATAAATGCGACAGTATGTCTATATATTTGTCACGTTTTCATGGCTAAACCACTGAATTGATTTTGACGAAATTTTATATAAGAATAACGTGAACCCTGAGAAAACTACTTTTTTTAGCTAGAAGACTACTTCTTAGGGCGGAAATGTGTCTGTATGTTTGATACCATTTCACGTCTAAACATATGAACCGATTTTGATAAAACTCGGTAGGAGGATGGGTCGCACCCTAAAGACTGAACATAGGCTGCTACTGCGGAAATGTGTGTGTACGTTTGTTACCCTTTCACGGCTAAACCGGTGATCTGATCTTGATGAAATTTGGTAAAAAGCTATCTTGCAACTTAAAGATAAAAATAGGCTGCACCGCGAAACTATGTCTCTATATTTGTTATATTTCGCCGTTAAACCGAAATATCTCTTTAGCGGTCCCGGCTGTAACGTGAGGTCCTTGCGGGCGAAGCTGCGGACGGAAACCTAGTTATTTATAAAGTTTGACTGGCCGATTCGCCGAGTGCTTAAAGACTTGCTGAGCCAAGGGTCGCGAGTTCGATTTCCGCCCGGGACAAATGTTTGTGTGCATGAACATGTTTATTTCGTTCGTTATTTCGTGTAAAATATTTATATATGCATGTATTATTAAAAACAAAGATTATTTAAGTATGTATATCAGTTGTCTAGTAACCCCTAACATAAGCATAATACTTGCCTATTATGGGACTAGATGGCGCTGTGTAGGATATCCTATGTCCCATGTATTATAAATGTCTGTTTCGGATTTTTATTGTCATCATTAAGTATAGTTAGATCGCACTTTCTTTAAGAAAATTATAGTAATTATTCGAGATTGGCTGTATAAAACCAGATGCTTTTACCTGATGACTGCCCCGAAAGGTGATCTTTTTTGAGTATATGCATGCATGTCTATTTCTTTGGCATTGTTAATACTAGTAAAATTTTAAAGTAAAATTTCGCTGACGCTTTTCTAGAAAACGGTAGATTATCAAACCAAAAAATGGATTTGAAATAAATGATGTCTGTAGGTAGGTACACGAGAGTTGACACCGCAGGCGGCGGCGTAATATAACATAGCGGCATTCGCAGCAGTCCCATTCTGACCTGAATAGGCGTCTCGTAGAAAACGTTTTCCGAGAAAAAATACTTACCTAGCTTTGGTATAGACCAAAGAGTTTCAAGTTACAAGAGCGGGCATCAGATAGATTTTACAAACGTAGTGACGAAACTATTTATAGGCTATATTATAGAAAGAATAGTACAGAAGGCAGCGGGTGAAGCATTTCCATAGTATTTAACGGTCGATATACATTCTTCTCACTAACAGATGTCGTTTTACAAACTGAAATAATTTTTCTAGAACTTTCGTATCTGAAGCATAAGAAAAACGTAATTTTGCAAAGAAATTTAGTTACGAAAAGAAGTCGGGGCCTGTTCTGGTTTATATAGGAAAGTGATTTGCGAGAACGAACGAAAAACGCTAGTTGGCATGATTCATTTAGAAAACAATATAATCGATCAATTGCACTGACGTCTAACTCTATCGACAGGATAACAGTGACTAAAACACTTTGTGGCATTTGACACAAGTTGCATAATCAAAGGATTTGCTTGAATGTCCCGTCTTGTAACTAACCTATGTAATTTAATGTCTTTGGTATGGATGAATTCTTTGTGCCGTTTATTCAGTTGACGTGCCAACTGTAGGCACGTAACCCTGCTGTAACTGCAGGGTTCTTTTTCATAACAAATTCATTCCTATAAACACAAACGTTGTATAGGAGCGATTCGCATGTGTATGTAACCTGAGAAAAGGGTTCATCATCAGCCGAGCAATGGATGACTCCCATAATAAAAAACGAGGAATATGAAAAGAAAAAAATATACGTCAGCGTAGTTTTTTACCTCGATTTCCTCGTATTTATCTCGATCATCAATCGCTCTACTGATAGTGAAACCAACACAATAAAATCTGAATTCATAGTATAGTTCCAATCAACCTTTATGGCGGATGTGAACATAGGTACAAGTCGCGTCGCAATGACCAATTTTAAGTGTAGCGGGACGCAGTGGAGCGAGGGGCATATGACTGAACCTGCGCAAGCATGCATAGAGCGTTGTATTCCGATCCGCCATTAAGTTTGATTGGAACTATACTTTTCTCAGTGTACGTGGAAGGTATTGTTGGGAACTCTATAATTATGATCGATTACGTAGTCATTCCTGAAAAAAAAAAAATTTTGTTTTATAATTTTGTATTTTTAGCCCCCAACGCAAAAAGAGGGGTGTTATAACTTTGACGTGTGTGTGTATCTGTGTATCTGTCCGTGGCATCGTAGCTCCCGAACGGATGAACCGATTTCAATGCGGATTTTTTGTTTGAAACTTTACAATCCACGAACTACTGAACCCCTTTTGATGAAACTTTCACATGGCAATAGATTAGTTACACGTATAGAATATACGTACATATTACGTTGTTATTTTTAGGAGCACAGCAGTAAGAAGAAAAGTTTTGTAGACCGGAGTTTCACACTATGGATATGAATACGCTTAATACTGTTTATGTTCAAATGTAAGAAATTATACCTTTTAAATTAATACTTATTTAGATAAAAAATCTAAATAATGCGAATCGTGAGAACCATAAGGGCAAGTCGGAAGCAATAGTCAAAATAAAATAATTGTAATCTGAAATACTTAGTGTTTATTTTCTTCGTTACCATTTGTTACATAAAACCACTGAACTAAATACTAGTAGGACAGACGGCACAAACAAAATCTGTGCGCGCGGCACTGTCATCTTGTTTCTACCACATTGCTTTTTATACCATGTATGTATGTATTATACATGTCTCATACATGTTATGCTTGGTTTGTTTCCACTAGAATACACAGGATAGCAAGTATTATACAAATCTTTAGTAGGTATTATACATGTCGTGACATTATTTGTACTTAAAATAAGTATGGCCGCAAGTATGGTGGCAAGTATGGCGGCAACGGTAGAAAATAATGTAGGTACATAAATTAGTTTTGGATGTTTTAGTTTTGTTTTGTTTAATTATCGACGATAAGTTATGCCACTATCTTTTTTCTTCGCAGTTGATTTATTTTTACACGTTTTTAACACCCACGACGACATTTTTGAATTGTTGTTTAATCACGTTTTTGGCACGCGGTCGCGATGAGCATAGGCGAGTGACTGAATGAGTTGTTGCCTGTGGACAAGAAGGCTTGGCGCAAACATTTGGTTCGTGGCGTCGGTTCTACTAGTATTTAGCTCAGTGCATAAAACTAGCTACCTATTTAACAGCGGCTTCACTCATACAAAACCTTTTTATTATCAAGTTTCACCGCATCCGTATCCGCAACCCTTCCAACCACTTTTCTTCTAATTCAATTCTTCAGGTAAATACATACAGCATTTACAAAGCTATCTGGCGATAATTGACCAAAATCGTAAATAGACGCCATAGCTGGCGGATACTAAAGTAGGAATTTATCTATGGAATGCAAAAAATGATATCAAAATGGGCCCCGTCGTTTTAATACAAAAAACCAAGTCCAAGACTTTTTGAGAAAAGTGGTAACATTTATACACACAAACAAACCACACAACTCTTACCTTAAACAGTATACCGTCGCCGTTCCGTCGTGAGTAAAAATAAGTACTATCCCAAGTAACAATTTTAGTTGTAGAAAGGTGTCAGATAAGTTGCATAACCTTTATTTGGAATTTTTCAAAAATAAACGTTACATCAAAACAACCTCATAATAAACTCCGCATATATTTATGATAACCAAAAGGGTCCGTTGTAATAACCTCCGCTAGGTCTACTTTACAACCTACAAGGGACTAGACAAATAACCTAAAGGCATACTTGTAAACTTAGATGTACCCGTAAATTAACCATTTCATAACTCGGTAAGATGCAGTTTTACCTAATTAGAACCTTCATGAAATCTATACTTAGTCATAAACCAGTTACAATCAGCATTAACCGCAACATTCCTATTCCAAAATTGGGTTATCTTCAAG
The DNA here is from genome assembly GCA_949709985.1 of Luffia ferchaultella. Taxonomy (NCBI): domain Eukaryota; kingdom Metazoa; phylum Arthropoda; class Insecta; order Lepidoptera; family Psychidae; genus Luffia; species Luffia ferchaultella. The sequence goes on from OX453247.1 coordinate 15,665,414, forward strand.
TCACATTTGAAACTTATTAGCGAAATTTCAAATTATCATTTAGAAATATGATTATAAATTAGTTACAATTTGTTTCATAACCGACAATGGCTTCCATTTTGTATTACTATATCATTTTAATATTACGTATTTCATGTACGACGGAAAAACGTGAATAAAATTGACACACGTGTGTAAATTCTATTGCGACTACCAGTTTACTGTAAAATTATGGAATAATAAACTTATAAAATACACGGACCCTCAGTAACAGCCATATTTAAATTATTTTACGCTCATACGGATCTAAAAAAAATACATGAAAGATGAATAATGGTCTCAAAACTGACATATTTATAAAAGCACAAAGACGCTTTAAATTACGGTTTTACCAGCGGAAACTACACAATTAGTGTAAATAATGTAACGTTTTCGTGAGATCCTGTCACAATAAACAACTAAAAATGGAAACCTTAGATTAAAGGCTTACTAGCTTTGCAAATAACTCATAGATAACCTCCAGAATTACCAACGCACGAAATTCATCTAAAAATAAACTGTAAGTAATTTTTATAACCATACATACCCACAAAATGCTTCCTTGGTTATCAAACATTTATTAAAAAAGCTAACAAGGCATAAATAAAGTAGGCTCTGGAAGAGTCGTATATGAGATATGACAATGCGCTTCGGGTCATATTTAGTAATTCGAATGTCTTAAAAATAACGCAGTAATTACCTTTTCGGAACTTAGGAGTTTTAGGACTTATAGCTCTGGGAAACTATCGACGATTACGTTATATTAACCACTTGACAAAGGTTTTTAGGTTAAATGAAAAACCACATCGTTCCGAAACCAACGAGCACTAAATTTGCTTGAAATACAACGTATCTGATATGCCAGTTTCTTAATATAACTTTCATATGATAAAAAGGCATTTTCCAAAACTATCATGTGGGATAATTGCTACTTGGGGTTTTACGTAACTTGTAGGCAGTAAAATTTAAAAAAGAAAACAAATAAAATCTACGTTACTCGTTATAATTATTATGTAACGAAAAATATGTCTGTGAATGGGTAAGTCCTTTAATAAGTGAAATATTAGGGTACACAGAAAAAAAGGGAAATTGAATTATAAACAGACTGTGTACGTATACAGTCTGATCACCATTCGAACTCGCCTGTTTAAAGATATCATTACAATTTTGATGCAATAACGGCAACGTATTTCGCTCAAGTTTTTGTAGTTCTTTGCTGTAACAAGACATGATTATTGGAACAAGAACGAAATATCTCTTCAGACAAACACGATTAGTACATTGATTTAAATTAATGAGTTAGGTACCTTGGAATCATAATTATTTTGAGTGAACATATTACGACTTTCCATATATGTACGTATGGGAAACGCTAAATATCTTGGCTCATAAACTCTCTTGGTTCAAAGTAATTTTTTTTTCTTTGTATTCATATGAAATAATACCAGATACTTAAAAATAAAATTTAAATTATTTTTATTGCCAATACGCATTTTGGTTATAAGAGTGTGGCACTTCTGAGGGATTCCCATTAATAGAAAACGTATTATTATAGATAGCCATACCCTGGTATATTTATTATCATTTCGATGATTTTCGATACAAACAACAGCGGCTGCATTAGACAATATTTTGCGATGATTTCTTTCGCACATTTTTAATTAGGTAAGTTCTTCAGATAACGTATTTTTTAATTGTGTTTATCTCGAATTTATCAAACACCAGCGAGTATATAAATACCTATGACATTTTTCTGTTTGTGTATAATGTGACGTCACAACAAATGTTAGGTACTTTTGAAATAAAATCTTCTACGCTGAATGAAATTCAAAATTTTGTTAATAAAAACCCCCTAAAAAGATTCAATAGATTCACGAACAACGAAAACTAAAATTTGATTGTATTATAAAATAAAAATAAAACTTGATAATTTTACTAGAAGCCCTCTTCTGAGTTTACCGTCTAACCACTCATACTATAGCTAGCTGGGGTAAGATGGAGATTTTTTTTTTACACACAATCACAACAACGAAATTTTAGTCCGAGTTTCAGTGCGTAGTGTCCCCGCGCGCCGCTCTTGACCCCCGAGAAGTCCCCGCGCGCCGGTTTTACCCCCCCACCTCCCAAAATTGCGTAATGTCACTTCGATACTGTGAACTGACATTTATGACTCTATTAAAACCAAACGATGCTGTCAAATTAATTTACTCAATGTTTTAAACGCACGCTGTCCGCAAACTTTATCTTTTAAGTTGATTAATTCTCTTTGTACGTTTATATCGTATAGCGTCTTTATTGTCAGCATAGCAACTAAGTACAAGTCAGTAGGTGTCAGTAGTGTCAGTGCCAGCGCTTTATTAAATGCACTTTACGAATTGGCGCTGGATAACCATACATTGTTGAACTGGTCAGTTACGTAACTAATTTTTTTTTTTTAATATATTTCAATTTAATATTGAGCTCAGTTCCATGGAAAATAGAGAAAGTTAATCAATTTAGTATTCTTTGACATAAGTAGTTACATAGGAGTTCTGAAAAAATTACAAATTTACTCTAATGTTATAGGAGAAAAGTATATGAATTGATCCGCCAAAATCATAAATGGCTGCTTAATCTCTAAATCTATCATTGAGTTTACCCTCGGGTAATCTAATTACGCGAAACTTACCCTAAGTACCCCAACGTGTTATGAATACTCTCGCGAGTAGCATATCATAGGTTACATTTCTCTTGCGGTAGTATTGAACCGGAATCAGGAAGTTGAAACTGAAACAATACAAACTTGTAGTCCACGCAGGCGAAGCGCCATGTGGCCGCTAGTGCATAATAGACATAGAGTCTAGTAAAGATCACGTTAGTCGCCACACTGTCTATGTCCTTCGAGAATTTTAGTTCGCAGCAAACGCGCTAAATGGGGACGTTCCCACGTACGACTGGCGACCTTTAGTTGAGCATTATTTTTAGCTTATCAGGCTTCGATAATGCGGCTGTTGATTGGAACGTTGCAATTGCCAATAATAAGAGGTACGAGAGATAGGAGACACGTCTCGTCTCGTTAATGTACTCACACGACGAACGCTGGCTAGTTAGTGTCTGCAATAGATATTGGACACCGAGTTATGTAATACATATATCAATAGAGTAGGTATGTAGTAGAGATCAGGAACTATGTTCAGCGAAATTGCGATTAGGTACAACCGCACCATACCCGGGGAATACAAATATAAATAAATAAATGGTAAATATTTGAAAAAGTAAAGAATAAATACGTAAAAATAAACTACAATATTTCTTTGTGTACAATATTGATAACTTTTATCTAATTTTACATCGGCGAGTCGCGTCGGCGGGGGCCACCGGTCACCCTGGTTTTATTTCGCCATAATTCGGAAGATATTAATTTAAATTCTATCGTATGAAAGGCAATTATAATGTGTATGAAAAGCTAAAAATAAATAACGTATTTAATTTGATAAGGATTAATACTGTAACCGTATAAATTGCTATCCAATCACCTCATCTATGACACCATTTTTTCAAACATAAAAATAGGTATAGTAAGCTATCAATAAAAGATAGACATATGTCATCACGGACTTATCTTTAGTCTCATTAATAAAACACAATTCCTCCATACAATATTTTGTTATATCTCAAAAGGATTAGGCAGCGTTTTCGATGAAAGCTCCCAGTCGACTAGATTTTTTTCCGACTTCTTCAATAATAATCATCATATTTCAACACATTTCCAAAAAAAATTAATAGATATACACGTGAACCTTCCTCTTAAATCACTCTATCCATTGGTGTCAATAATATGCCAATCCGTTCGGTAGTTTTTGAGTTTATCGCGTTCAGACAAACAGACAGATGCGGCGGGGGACTTTATAATATGTAGTGATAAGATTTTCCTCTGCTTTACTCAAAGACCTGCCTTTTCTTCTCGACAGAGTTATTTTTCTATCGTATGAAATAAGCGTCAACGGATTTTAGAAATGGCCACTAAATACTAAAATCTAAACTAAGATTCCTTAAACGCATAAAATTATTGAACTAATATTTTCAGAAATATCTTTAGGCACACAAGAACACATAGAGTAAATTAATTTGACATCAGCGTTTGGTTTTAATAGGTTTTAATAGAGTCATAAATGTCACTTCACAAAATGTCAAACGGAATTTCGCGGGGGTGAAGACCGGCGCACGAGGACCTCGCATGGACTGAAACTCGCCGTCTTGCCTCAGCCAGCTAGAGTATGAGTGGTCAGACGGTAAACGCAGACAAGAGCTTCTAGTCAATTCGTACTTTTATGCAAGAACAGTAATTTCAAACCTTACCGGTTTATATAGAAACAAAAATTAAACCGACGAAAAAAGAAAGTGAAAAACGAGAAATTAACCGTTTTAGTATTAATAACTAAGCTCGCAAAACCAATAATAATACATGGGACTTCCCACACAGCGTCATCTAGTCCCAAAGTAAGTATTATTATTATTATCCAGTGCTCGTGTGGTGCCATGGTGGAAGGCAACGGTCACCACGCCCTGAGCTGTAATAGATGCTCGGGCAGGTTTTCACGTCACCACACACTTAATGATATCATTCGTCGCGCCCTCATTTCGGCCAATGTGCCCTGTGTTACCGAACCACGGGGTCTTAGTCGCACGGACGGAAAGAGGCCTGATGGTTTGACCCTGGTGCCTTGGGAAAGAGGGAGGTGCTTATTATGGGACGCAACTTGCGTCAGCACTTTCGCTCTCTCCCACCTCAACTCAACAATGCGTGTGGCAGGGGCGGCCGCTGAGTCCGCGGCCCGTCTGAAACACCATAAATACTCAAACTTAGAAGTATCCTATATCTTTGTTCCTTTCGCTGTAGAGACCACGGGCTGTTGGAGCCTCGAGGCGAGAAATTTAATTAAGAGCATCGGCCGCCGACTTAAGGAGAGGGGGTGTGACCCTCGCTCGGGGTCGTTTCTGATGCAGAGGCTCGCCATAGCGATCCAGCGCGGTAATGCCGCGAGCGTTATGGGTACCTTTGCATCAGGTTCGCCAGGCTTGGTTATTTTTAGCTTGTATTATTGTAGTATGTAATTATTTAGTTATTTAAATCCCATATTTTCAATTATTAAATTATTTTTAAATTGTTAAACTGATATACATACTTAAATATTCTTTATAATAAGTACATATATAAATATTTTTGCGAAGACACCATACACATATAACAACCAAGACCCGGTACCTGTATCAATGTTCATCATATAAATACTGACCCGATCTGATATTCGAACCCGGGATCTTCAGCTTCGTAGACAGGGTCGCTACCCACTAGGCTAAGCGGTCGTCATAATGTTAGGTAGTAGTACTAAAAAGATTAATTGTTTTTTTTTTTGAGTTTCTGTTTCTTTTGTAATGGGTTTTTATTTATTTTTTATTTATTAAAAAAGAATATTACAGAAAGACTTATAATTATTACAAGTTACAGTATTCTGAAAAGCAAAGTAGCTTTGTGCGAATACCGGAACGCCTATTGATCGCTCAATTATCAAAAGGGTACATTCCTTTCGTTCAGGGTTCAATTCGTTATTCGTCAACTTCGAGAAATACCGTATCCAATAAAAAAAGAAACATCCAAATAGGACTCTACTCTGTAAAAAGTTGCTCTGTTTTTTATATACGCTTATTAGTGGAATATTCTTTTAAAATGAGACCCACTTCGACTGGAGAGCTTCATCCTTTTTAGGGTTCTGTACCCAAAGGGTACCAACGGGAACGCTATTACTAAACTTCCACTGTCCGTCCGTTCGTATCGTCTGAACCGTAATAGACACATGACATTTTTAGAGTGTGTATTAATATGGCCGCTATGACACATCCATCCATCCATCCATCCATCCATCCATCAGTCCACATTCGTCTACTGCATAAATAGGCCTCTCCCAGGGCACGCCATACTTCTCTATCCTCAGCCATTTTCATCCAGCCACTACCGGCACCTAGCTTTATATCGTCGGTCCAGCGAGCCGGTGAGCTATGACACATAATATGTGTTATACCGGCTACAGTAATACATACTGCATAGTAATACTGCTGCTGTAATATATTAGTATATCATACAAGTTAACAAGAAACGTGGTTTTTTTCGTCGTTTTTTGGTGATTGATGGTTATGAGAACATTGCTTACATTTGAAATTTTCGTGCAGTATGTATATGGCCGCTATAACAACTAATTAAAACAAACTTAAAAATTGAAGTCCCCACACAAGAAACGTGTTTTTTTTTATATATATTCTTTGGCGATCCACAGACTGGATTTGTAAAAAGATTGTCAATGTTAATAATCGTTATTTACGAACTCTACCAAATCTACCAACTACCAACTAATCTACCATCCCGCACTGGAGCAGCGTGGTGGATTAAGCTCCAAGCCCCTTTACCCTGAGGGGAGATTTAAGCTCCTGCAGTGGGAAATAATGGGTTGATGGAATGGAATTATGATAAAAATATGTGTAGGTATATATGATCATGAACCACGGAGAAGCGACGGATAAAAGCTAAAAATAAGAAATAGTAATTTTAAAATCGATAAAATATTGTACTTATAAAGTGACTTTTATTTTTATATCAACTGTAACATTTCTACATAGTAGGTATTATTAATTCGCGTAAAAATAAATTAGTTACCTACACCATAAGATGCGCAGGAAAGTTATCTAACAACCAATAAATGTATTTGTCATTTTAACTCAAATAAATAATAATGACGTATACATCACAATAACGTCTAGGCCCCAAACTAAGCATTAGTTTGTATTTTGGGTACCAAGCGAAGACACCACATACATATAACAACCAAGACCCGGTACCAGTATCAATATTCATCTTATAAATACTAACCCGGCCTGGGATTCGAACCCGTGACCTCCAACTTCGTAGACCTCACCCTGTCGCTACCCACTAGGCTAAGCGGTCGTCGTAATTATTATTTATTATTTATTTATTATCATTATTCATTATTTTATTATCATCAAATATTATTATTTATTTCAAAAAACCTTATTTTAAAAGTGTGCAACAAATATTTCACAATAGTCTCCTTTAAGTACCGCCGTGTAGAGTTTCTCCCTTTAATATTAGCGAGAACCGGACCTTAATTATTTTCTTTTAGCGCGTAAAAACCACAGACCAGCATGTCACAGTGAACAGCCATTGACCCACGTTCCCTTTCTACGTGTATATTTCTCCAGGTGTCGCTACTATTTATTATATATTATATAGTAGGTATATTACACTATCGACAAAAAAGCGTGTGCAAAAATAATCCCTGTCCCACATGAATATTATTTAAAAAAAAGTTAATATAGCACTTGCAAAAGCTCACTAAACGTTTATCGTACCTAAATAGTCTGTGATTTATCAACTGTGAATGCCATTAAACGCCATTGTAATTTTAATATATGTGTATAATTGATGGATTGATAAATAACATGGTATAGTTTTGTTTTAGTATAAGTATTATAGATTTAAACGAGAGTGTATGATAGGTTGATATCGCGCCAATGTTAGCATTAGCGATAAGATTGAAACTTGCGTGGCCGCCACCACAAAGTGTTTCGTTTAATTGTTAATGCTGATTGATTGGTATTGATGTGTGTTAAACGATTTTATAATAGGTGATGTATGCTTTAGGGCCGGTATTTCACTTCTCACTTATCCTGGGAATAGCGTTGAGGGAAACAAATAAAAATTTGTATTGGATTTTAAAAATTAAGTTCCACATTACGTTATTCCAAGTATAATTGAGAACTGAAATACCGGCCTTTAGTTATAGAACTTATCATTGTCGGCTGCGTGCATGAATTAAATGTTGAAGTTACAGGTAAGATTACGATGTTTTTAATGTTCATTTTCATCAGCCTTTGATTATTCATGTGTATAGATACCACGCGTTATAACGACTACAAACAAGGGCCAATTTTTATGTGCTCATGTGTGTCCCTGAACACAACACACTCCTGCCACGCCATAATAACCGTATACTAACCGTCTGTCTCTGTGTGTCAATTATAACCGAAACTTTAGGTGATATTTTTATCTACGTTTTTCGACACCGGAACTCTAACGCTCCGGACCATCTGACCACCAAAAGTCACCACTGGTGGTCAGTTGGCACTCCAATTTCTCAACTGACTACCAGTGGCCAAATAACACAATGGTAGTCCCATATCATCCACCAGTGGTGTAAATTGTCCCATTTCACCACTGGTGATAAATTGGGTTTCTGATTACTGGATGTCCTAGAATTTTTCCCAAATCATCCTGTGAATTTATCACGAATGATTCTTAATAACAGACATGTTGTCATTATTTTCTGGGTTTATCTGCAACTTCTCTGAAGCATACTATTTCTAATTGTTAAATTATGTATTGCGGTGCCACGTTTTTGTTGTAAATTTATAATGTGTACCTATTCGTAATTCGACTCTCCCGAATCACACGGTGAGTCCCTTACATATGAATATGAATATCAACACAAAAAGCAGTACAGCTATACTTTTATAGGATATGGTATGATTGATATGGGAGTACTATTTGTATTGTTACGTGTTAAGGTTCGTCGAACTTGGAGAGAAAGACCTGCTGACTCTTTTGAAGACTTTATTCACTAACACTAGGTCCAACACAAAGCACTAAGTCCAAACACTAAGCACTAAGTCCAAACACTAAGCACTAAGTCCAAACACTAAGCACTCACGATGTATTAGGTCGTAGCCAAGTCGTAGGTTTCACTTGTATCACTAGTTTCGCTTCGAAGTCGCTTAATCGTAGCCCAAAAATGAACTGAGATCGCTCACGCTCCTGCGGCTATTTATATGAGTCGTAAGGAACTCGAGAACATTCCAGAAATCACTCCACTCGCACGAACGTAATGGATCAATTTGGATAATCCTAGAACATTCTTTTTCTTCTAACGCCATCTAGTATTGAGTAGGGGTTTCGTGTGTCCTTATTGTAAACCCTTTTACAAAGTGGTTTTACTAGTTGACGCTAGATGGCGGTCATTACTCTGTCCGTTCGTAACAGTATTATTCGATCACTGATAAACAGTTGAGAAATTGGTGAAATTTGGTGGATCATCTCACTTCCACATCTCACCACCGGTGGTCAGTTTAAACGAAAAAAATCCCATTTCATCATTGGTGATAAATTAGGAAAAAAATGCTCCCAATTGACCTCCAGTAGTTAGATGGGATATGTTTTGTCTCAACTGACCACCGGTGGTGAGATTTGGTGGTGAGATGGTCCGGAGCGATCTAGAAATGTAATCAAAGGATTAAGTTTGTTTCACTCGATCGTTTCAAAGATACGAACGTATAACGTAGGTATACTTAAAATATTAACTGCTTGTCGGCGGTAAAATAACCCCATAACATTATCTTTAACCTCTTTATCTATAATAGATGAAACAACTCGCATTTAGACAAGATAACTTCCTTGTTTAAAAATCATGAATGAGCAATCGGATCACGCCAAAGAAACATTTAACTGCCAAAATGACTAAACATCACCATTTATTATCATGATGAACAGTACTTAAAAGTTCTCATTATTATAATGTACGTATTTAAATACTTACAGTTAATTAAAATATAAATAATTCTTTATTACTGCTTTTGGTAGTTAATGTACATGCACGATCAAGTCGCCCTCTGTCGTTACTCGATTGACCTAAATGAGACCGAAATTTGGCTCGGTCCGATTTACGATATTAATTTCATTATTATCATGGTGGTTATATAGTAGATTTTGTACTAATTGAAATTACTAATTAAGTGTTTTTTTTTTCAGGCAGATCCATAATAAGTTACTTTACTACGTGTTACGGAATCCTGGCACTTTTTACATAGCTACCTCTCATTAAATTTGGTATTTGTTCATTAGTAGAGATCATTTAATCTAAAACTGCGGCCCTTTCGACTAAATTTTATTCTTTCAATATGTTATATAAGTTCCTAGCGATAAATATAGCTATCTATAATGTCTAGCCTATAATTTTCAAATTCTCTAACTGAGCAAATTTATAATATTGTCTAAGGTATAATATATACCTAATAAATAAACATATATAACAGATTGTAAAAATGACATGTGGAGGGGCATGTAATTTTCGACTAATCTAAGGATTCTAAGAATTTTTTAGGTTCAGAGATAGTCTCTATAATAAATAGAGTTAGTGGTAGAGCATACTTTTTGTTTATTCTGCCAATGTTGGTTTGAGATGTTAAGATGAAAAAGAAAATCTATGCGCATAAGTTTATTTTTGGAACTGTTTGTTGGTATGAAGTGGAGTGGAACGGGCCGAAAGAAGATTGCCTTTCCACATTGGACATCAGACGTTTAGTTTTCCTGTTAGAGTGCGACATGGTAGTGGGTTGTGTTGTGGGGGAAATAGCTTTACCGTTTTGGTAAGGTTAACTATACCTAAACTACCTTGTTATCTACTCAACTCTATTTCAGGTTACTCACCTAAATTGGTAGAGTTAAAAGGACAGTTAATTCTACCGCTGTTTCTAGTAATGAAAACCAGAATTTAGCTATGAGCACAATGAATGTTTAATTTATTAACTTTAAGGTATTAATTGTATAGTTTAAAAATAATATTTCCAGAATATTCGAGAGTCAATATAAAATAGTCTGCTTGGTTATGCATTTAGATGACACAATAGCAAAAACGTCTCCGGACCGACGACGCGGCACCGACGACGTCACGCTGTCTACGAAAAAGGTACCACCGCATGCTCCGCAATGACACGCTACGGGGGTGAGAATTTTACTACACTGACTACTGACTTCGCATGAGCAAATTGCGTTGTTAAACTGTTTCAGGTTCTATGTTACATCATTTTGACGCCATGTCAGCAATGATGCGTTGTTGCCTCAGGTTGTTGCGATGTAAACCTGTCGGGCCTTAGCTCCGTGGTCTGATCACAGACCTTAACTGTCAATCTCATACTACCTCGGTGGACTGTAGAAGACAAAGCCAAGGAAGTTGCAAGGCAAAGCTTTTTCAGATGATGCTGTAATCGCTGGTACCTTGCCATTACTTCAAAAATTGTCATTCTCAATAACAACATATCGGGTAGAGTCCGCACCACCAAAGTAGTCACCCAGCAAAAAATGAAGTAAATGGTTGGTTGTGTTTAAGCGTATGAGAATTTCGTCGATTGTGAATTAATTGTCTATAAACAGACTCGTCTCTATTGTATTTTGTATATTTTATATATTTACCTATTTCTAAGTTTTTTAACTGTTGCTGTATCTATGTAATAAATAACTAAATAAACGTCTAAAATGTGGTTTAAGATGCCTAAAGTTTTACGAAGTGTGACAAGAAATAATTCTCAAGGTGAAAGAGTTTATGCAATGCGCAGACAGCGCCGCGTCTACCGGACTTTTTTGGTGGCGCGGACTCTATAATAATAATAATAACACACACAATCACAACAACGTCTAGGTCCCAAACTAAGCATTTGCTTGTATTTTGGGTACCAAGCGAAGACACCACATACATATAACAACCAAGACCCGGTGCACGTATTAATATTCATCATATAAATACTGACCCGACCTGGGATTCGAACCCGGGACCTACAGCTTCGCAGGCAGGTCAGCAAGGTCTCTATTGTGTTGTGGTTGGACAAATTAAGTAAATACTACCTATTTAGAAAAAAATATTCCATACTCTCTTTTAATAAATTAAAGAGAAATCACGAAAATAAAAACTTTTCTATAACGAAAAAATGTTATTTAATCGCACGGTAAGTAATTAATTAAGCCTGTAATTTGGTAATTTTTTGACAAATTGGATTTTGTTAAAGCTACAATTGATAGATAATTAAGTACCAGCAACGAAACACACACAGGAACAATTTAAAATATTCTTCCCTATTTGATCGAATATAGTTAGTATTTTCAGTTCTAACTGCATTGCTAAATCATCACATTCATCGCATTAATAAAAGTGGCTGTAAATTCTAAATTATTTGATATAATTTAGACTGTTATGACAAAACTGAAAGCGATTCACGATAAAGACAATATAGTTTTGTCTTGCAACACCAGCTAATTTACAGAGGATTAGGCCTAATGGGGAAACCTCTATAAAAAAAGCGCGCCGCAGGTTCTTACCTCAATGGTGGCGTGGAAATAGTACCTTTGAAAAAGAATTACAACAAAAAAAAACAATAAAATCTTAGGCATCAGTTCGGTTATTTTTATTTAAATCGTCCTCATCCTAATGAATGAATACTTCTAGATTCACTCCAAACAAACTATCATACAGTGCATTCATAATCATTACTTTTTCTGTTATTTATTTAATTTTAGCCTTAATTATAATCAGACTTGTTACGAGTTAGTAGAGACAGACTGTTAGAAGTTAGTAGTTTTGCAGTATTTGTGTCTTGCTTTTCGTCTCCAAGTCTGATCGCCTTTCAGCAAAGGCCTCCTCCAGCCTACTCGACTCTCGTCTATCTCTTAGAACTCTATGCCATATTTTCCCGGCAACTTGGGAATCATTACTTTACGTATTTATTTATAGTATCAGAAGTTTCCCAAAAGCGAGATATATTGACATTTTACGTTTATGGAACAGGGTGGTTTAATTACAATTATATGTCAAATTTGTGTTTCGCAACGCAATTTCCGTGTTGTTATAGAGATGGCGGAGCGGAAAAATATGTTTGAGGTACCGTTGCTTTGCATATCTAAAGGGCTCGAGCCATGGAGGATGTGAGAGTTGGTGTTAAGTCACGAGTAAATCGAAATACCTAAATTGTTTTTTTAATAAATGATCCATTTTGTTTCATATACTTTTTATGGGAAGAAAATCAAGCGTATAATTTATTTTCACAGTACTTAGATATAAAACTATCAATTGAATTTCATACTAAGCGTCTATTATAGTTGTGTCGATTTACCTCTGTTTTCTTACAAGTAGGTAAATTTTATCCTTTAAGTACAATAAAAAATTGACTATATTTGTCTTGTTTACTGGGCCATTTTATTGTGAGAGTGCAATGTAACCCAAAATTATACATGGGGTTTTTTTTAATAGATAAAACTTATTATTTTTGTACATTCACCCACACCTTATTTTTAAATTACAAATACATGAATATTACATAAAATTCTGCGTGACAAGTAAGAATTGCGGTCTGAGCGTAAGGACTATTAATTTTGAGCCTATATAAGCCGCGTGCATTACTGCTTGTTCGTCATATTTGATATTTGTACTATGTTGAATTTGTATTTGAATTTAAGATAAACCACTTTAATCCCACGTTTAATATTTTTGGCAAGAAATTCTGAATGTCAACGATTTAATTGTTTTTAGACAAATTAAAATTTACGTTTAAACGGCACTATATAGAACATGCTTCACGCAGACGATATCATGCTCATCATCGAATTTGTGGGTAAACTACAATCTATCCCAGCAAGGCAGACAGGGACTACAAAATAGTAGTCTTCGCATTTGCCAGAGTAAGACCGAATAAACCAAGTGCAGATTTAACGACCAAAAAGCGCTTCTTTTAACAGCCCGCTGCTGAATTCATTCTAAATACCTTGGATTTAGACGCTGTTGCAGCTCACAGAGTAAAGACAGCGTGACTAAGATGGCAAACCTTATGAGCAATAGCATGCGACAGCATTAAAATTAACGGAACCGCAGTAAGTCCTGTCATGATTTTAGATTCTTTTTTAGCGCTGAACTGTCAAGAAAGAATATGAACAGAATGAGCACACAATTGGAACGAAAATGACGAAGTTATTAAATAATGTTAATATCAGAGGTTCTTTCAAAGTTGCTTCAAACGTAGACAATACGTGACGACAGGAAACGAGGAGGCTACTTCACGTAAGAGTAAGGAAAGGTCACCAGGTCCGTGATGGAGAACCAACATTTATTAGAAATTTTTAAATTTACATTTTATAGAATTATTCAATACGAATCAATTATAATGATTCAAAGGCAAAGTACAAGTCCTAATGTAACAAAGTGAATTACGATATGGATCCATTGTGATATGGAAACATGACTGGCTCGCCGCCAAGCTCCGCCCAGACGCTCCATTTAAAAGATCGATTGTTTTGGCTGCCCGGAGTCACCTTAATTGCTCGCGAATCAAAAAAAATTAAGGTGTTTATACACTGTCACTATGTTAATTTTGTATTATCGTAAATAATTATTAATAAAGCAATATTTTTTATTAATAATAAATTTTTGTCATGGTCGTAGGTAAAGTAAATTAAAGAATTAATTTTGTTTTCGTATTGATTTAAAAATGTAATTTTATAATAATGATTGAAGTATAATTTTACTTGCCACTATCGAATGTGTATGTGCAAGTCTGTATCATATTTTTAAACTACCATTTTTTATTTTTTTTTAAATATTAATGTGTAGTTTCGGCATTGGGCAGAGCGTGTTTTGGCAACCGTATCGTGGGGCGCTAGAGTTGAAGGGGAGCCGAAAAAACAAAAATTTGTTTTTTTTTGTTTTCTTCCACATTTCTATGACGTGGAGAGCAGGGAATGGGCTTCGTAGAAACATCATCCAAAGCGTCAGTTCTCATGAAATGTTATGAATGTTCATAGAGATACCGCGTTATGTTGTATTGTGACAACAAAAAACGTGCACAAAAAAACATACGTCGTATCTAGATAATATACACCAGTTGATGTTTGGAAATATTCGCTCTGAAGTTAAATTTTGTCTGACCCGTAGCTAAAATTCGTATTGAAAACAAAGATTCTGAAATTCCATTTCATTTGTAATTTAACAAAGTTATTGTTTAAAACAATGGTAATGACATGTAGTCTGTCTGATCACCGAATCCGATATTTTTCTCAGTTTTCGTTCGTTTCTGTTATCTAAAGTCTTAGATGTAGGTTTTAAAATCAGGCTGCAAGAGTAGGTCAAGGTTTTATTGGTTAATTCGTTGGTGAGTACTTACGCTGTGGTGAGGGACACGTTGGTATGAACGCAGCCTATTGTACAGTGAAGATCAGATGGCAAAAATGTTAGAATTCAATACACAAACGATTGAAAATAAATTACAAAACTATGGATATAACACAAATACCTAGAAGATTTTTCTTTTTACATTTATGAATTAAAATCATAATAAAATATATTACTTAGTCACTTTTAACATTAAATTTTCTAGATAATAATATCTATCATGAGTACGAAGGGTGAAAGATGGGCTTTTATATTGCAATTATAAAATTGCGAGCGCGGGTGGTCCAGTAATATAGATGCGGGCCCAGCTGCGCGGATGTTTAGCGCCATTTTGCGAAGACTTCCGCATTCGCCGGAAGTAAAGGCTTATTCGGGGCACAATAATTATCACTATTCAATACAAACTACCTATTAGTATGCGAAAAGTAATAAGCTGAGGATAAAACAAATCGAAATTATTGTACCTACTACACGTGTCTCGTATATGAAGGATAGATTATACTAGAAAATAGTGTAGGTAAGTATAGATACATATATTAAGATACATAATAGTATCTTTGACGACGACCGCTTAGCCTAGTGGATAGCGACCCTGCGTACGAAGCTGGAGGTCCCGTGTTCGAATCCCAGGTCAGGTCAGTATTTATATGATGAATATTGATACTGGTACCGGATTTTCGTTGTTACATGGATGTGGTGTCTTCGCTTGGTACCCAAAATGCAAGCTAATCCTTAGTTTAGGGCCTAGACGTTGTCATGATAGTATGCGTTATTATATTATTATTATTGTTATTATATATTGGAAATATTTAAATTAACCATTAAATATGTCTAGTCTACAAACCGAGTGAGTGCAAGTCTAAAAAATATACATTGTAAACAGTCTGGTTGTACATCTAATCATTAAATCATACGATGACGACTCGAGCTAAAAAAAATAATGGTGAACTAGACGCGTTGAGGGTGAAATTTTAGTATTTAACGATTCTACTTTTGTAATCTGTTGAAATTATATATCAGTTAGTATTATTTTTTTTATAATTCAATTTCGATAATATATTTGTAAGTAAACCTGAAATAGCATAATCATCAGGTGGAGTTTCGCTACGATCAACAACCCAACCAAAATATCAGACTAGAGATTTAACAAAACATATTGACGACTGCTTTAGTCTAGTGGGTAGCGACCCTGCCTACGAAGCTGGAGGTCCCCGTTTCGAATCCCAGGTGGAGTCAGCATTTATATGATGAATATTGATACCGATACGGGGTCTTGGTTGTTATATGTATGTCATGTCTCCGGTTGGTACCCTAATCACAAGCTAATGCTTAGTTTGGGGTCTACACGTTGTTGTGATGTATACGTTATGTTATAATCATTGTTTTAAACAAACATTTTGTTCAATTACACATAAAATACAATTTCAGAATTTTTATTTTTGTTTCTGTACGAATTATAGATTTGAGTTACACAAAATTCTACTTTACAGAACTTCAACTGGCGTATATTTTTTTGCTCACATTTTGGTTATCACAACGTCATATCTCTATGAACATTCATATGTATGGAAAAATTATTAATTTTTGTGCATTATCAATGTTGTCTTATTAACAGCTTTATCATTTCAAAGGAATGTTTTTCGGCCAATAATATTTATATTGATGAAAATGATAGAGGTCAGCAAAATTTTCATGATGTAAAGTTGTTAAAACTTATTTTCAAATTTACTTATTTGTACTTTTAAATACATTAAATATTGAAATATGATTTTTTTTGTGAATATAAGAAAATCGAACTATATAAGGGAATAATACATCGATTGTAAAATGAATGACTTTATATACAGGATGGCCAAAAAGTCTCATCCCAACAAGAACAGAAGACATCAAGGGAAGAGTAGGTACGCATCTTTTTGATCCCCCTTTAACAGCATGCGAAAGTAGTTATAGGTCGACGTGTTATTTAAATAACAATTTCAAATATACTTACATTTAATTAAAATTGTTTGTGACAATCACATCACGACGCATGAGCCGATGGCACCGTGAAGAAAATTCTGACATCAATATCAACAGTATTACATAGCACAACGTATAGCAATGAATACGTAAATTATCAATATTTTACGTACGAACCAACGCACTATTGAAAGCACTTGTACTTGATAGTAGCGACAGCACTTACTTCAAAAAGACTGGCCAAGTGCGAACTCGCACACGAAGGGTTCCGTACCACCGTACAATATAAAAGAACACATTCCATGTAGGGGTAACTCCTTTAATTTTTAATTTAATTTTTATTATTTGTTGTTATATCGCCCATAGTAATACACACTGTGAATATTTCAGCCTACGGTTCAGACGATACAGCCTTGTGACAGACGTACCGGACGGACAGCGGAGTGCCGTCCGTTGGTACCATTTGTATACGGAACTCTATTAATCGAGTGACCGCATGAAATATAAATTGTAATGAAGTCATTACATAGAGTACGTGTTAACTTAGTATAAGTAACTTACTATGGAACTTAAAATAAAGCCCACATATAGTACGTGTTAACTTAGTATTAAAGTATGTATTTAATTTAGATTTCATAGGTAACTTATTATGGAACTTAAAATAAAGCTATAACTCATCAGTTGTTTCATTTCGAACTTACGCTTGTTGATATGGCGAAAGGCGTGGACCCTAGGAACAACTGTAAACACTACAAACAGTGTAATACAATGTAAAATGCTTATGCTAAACTTACTAGACGAGTTTGTAATACATGTTTGCATACGTGTGTTTACCGAGGCGCGCCCGCAGCTCGAATTAACCTCGAATAAAAAAAGATAGAGGGACTCCCGAAAATTAATATTTATAACTCCCTAAAGGGCCGCTTATGAGGGCCAGAGATAATCGAGCTATCGTAATCTCGACAACAAAGCGCATCGCAGCAGACACGCGTCATAATGCATCTAAATCTGTATCGATTTACAGTATGAACTAATAATAAGTATATTGTATATTATAGTGAAATAAATGATATGGGGTGAGGAAAGGGTTCGCTGCGCCAGCACAAAGAAACCGCTACCTACTGGCACGCCAGGAATCTTTTATAAAAGTAGAAATGATATCCAGTCCGCTTTTTTCATTGGAACAGAAAAGAACAAGTAGTAATAATAATAATATAATAATAAAATCATTTATTGCGAAAAAAAAAACAAAAAGTTTGTTACATTGATCGTTCACTAATTTTAAAAAGACATAATGACCGTCGTTGATATTCTGCCGATCCCAAAAAATATGTTTATTAATTTTCTTCTCTACGTTTCTATCCTCCACGACTTATTTCGTATTCCCTAAAAGTACTAGTAAAATACTGAAATGGTAGTAAAATAGAGAAAAATACTTAGAAGAGAATAGTGAAACGGAACGTTATCACGCATATAGAGTAAATTAATTTGACAGCAGCGTTTGGTTTTAATATAGAGTCATAAATCCAGAAAACATAAAAGTTATCACTATTCCCAAATCCAGTCTAATATTCCTGCTAAACCTTGGTTCTTCAACGTTAACAAATCCTTCACTTCTATCATTATGTAGAATGCGACTGGGTCACTGCTGCTCACCTGTGCATCTGGCGAGGCTCCGAATTAAGGACTCTTCGGTTTGCATGTGCGGATCGGATGATGGAGATTTAAACCACATATTTCTATCTTGTTCTATATACGATCATCGCTCTTTCTTAAAAAATCTCTTAGAAATTGGTATTCTCTTTTCCACTAGCATTCCTACCCTTCTTTCTTACTCTTGTAAGTCAGTCCTAAATATTATTTCCTTGTTCATATTCCAAAATAAAATAAAATAATTTGTTATTTGTTTATAAATTGTAAATTTTTTTTTTTTTGTTTTTACGGATGATATATATATTCTGTTGCTCAACCTATACTGACTGCTTCGTTAGCTTTATTTTTTGTTATACTGAACGGATATTTTATTTCGTAAATTAAACACGACGCCGGCACCAAACACCAATGTAGATACATCTGCTATGTTACAATCAAAGTACCTAACAGTCAAACCAAAGTAATAAAAATAATAACTCTACACTGGCGAAATTGATATAAACAGAAAACGCCATAATTAAGAAGAAGAAGAAGAGTGGAAAATTTCACTTCACAGTATCGAAGTGACATTTCGCATTTTCGGGCGGTTGAAACTGGTAAGCGGGGATTACTCGGGGATGAAGAGCGCCGCGCGGGGACCTTGCGGACTGAAACTTGGACTAAGACTCCCCGTCATACACCGCCTAGCTATAGTATGTGTGGTTAGACGGTAAACGCAGAAGAGGGCTTCTAGTCAATTCGTACTTTTATGGTATTGTTACGAACACACAAAGTAACTAGAGGCATTTAGCGTCAACCAGTAAAACCACTCAAAGAACAAAGACAACACGAAACCCACTACTCAATACTAGATGGCGTTAGAGGAACTACTATAAAAGTATAGTCTCGAAAACCGAGTACATTCGTGAAACTTTCCAGAATCATCCAACGCGGTCGATCGCGTTCGCGCGAGTCGGGTACGTTCTGGAATGGTCTCGAGGCTCGTCTCGGCCCATATAAATAGCCGAAGGGAGGCGGGCCAAGCAGTTCAGTTTTGGGCTACCTTCGAGGCGACTTCGAAGTGAAAACTAGTGATCAAGAGTGATACAAGTAAAATCTATGACTTGGCGACGACCTAGGACATCGTTAGTGCTTAGTGTTTGGACCTAGTGTTTTGTGTTGGACCTAGTGTTAGTGAATAAAGTCTTCAAAAGAGTCAGCAGGTCTTTCTCTCCAAATCCTTCGAACCCTAACACGTAACAGTATTACGGTACCCTCTCGCTGTATTAGCCCATTCGTGTTTTTTTATTCGCGTCGGAAAAAACAAAGTTCAGTTTTGAACCAGACTATTGATTAACTGTTTAAAAATAAGACTGCCCTTTAAGAAAATCAATATAAAAATAATATTACGGGAAAATACCTTTAATTACGATTTTGTGATTTTCTATCATCGGTGTTTTCTATGCAGCAGCAGGGTTTAGTAAAGGCATATGTCGTGATAGCCGGGTGGTGGAGAGTCCGCTTCCTGTTTAGAAGGTCGTGGTTTGAATCCCTGAAACCGACATGTACATACCAATAAGTTTTTTCTGACTTAAATACATAAATCACTGACTCCGTACTTCGTAGAGCACGTTAAGTCGTGGGTTCCGGTTGCCGTCACCATATGGCAACCGTTAAAATCCACGAACCCGCACTGAAGCAACGTGGTAGATAACGCTCCAAGCACCCTCATCCCGAAGGGAGGCCTAAGCCCCTGCAGTAGGACATAATGGGTTAATATCGTGGGATTTAATAAACCCTTTGAAGTAGTGAAATTCTGATGGAGAAGGTAAACCATCCAATGTACGCAGCGAAAGTAACATAAATCGAATTAGTTAGATAGATCGTGCTATCTAACTAGTTATTATGCTTTACAAGAGACAGCGCTATATTAAAGCTGTCTTGAACAAACCGAAATTATTTAATTTTCAATGAAAATTATAAGCTTTCAAACGCGGTAAAATACTTTATGGAAAATATCTACCTACGTGTTGCCTTCAATAAAAAAGATTCAACTGCAACTGCTATGTAATATATAAAGATGGCGCCACACGTATGAATTTTAATATATATTTCAAAAACGGCGCTTTCTTGAAAACATATTCTATTAAAAATTTTCAAAAAAGGTGATCTTTTGATGATTTTTATTTTAATTTGGGGCGGAATAATAAGTCACGTAATAATAACTTGGGCCCATCGCGCCGCGCCATGACCATAGGGTCATTGATTGTCATTTGATAATGAACTTCTTCACATGCTGTTACAGGCTTCATACTCCTAAAAACTCGACTGTAAGCTGTACAAAAATACTTCATTTCCTATAAAATTACTTAATTCGTAAGCAATTAATACATATGTGAATAAATGTATACTCGTACAGATCATAAAGTTCCAAAGTCTACTAAACAGTTTTACAACCTATTCAAAATTAGAATGAAAGGAAAAAAATCATATTTTTTTTTTCAAATTGGTGAACTTGTACATGTTGAAATGGAATTGTTCGTGTGGTTAATCCCCAATTTTTAGCGTTGACGTTTCAAATTGGTGGATATTTTAAAAATCGTTATTGTTTTGTGACTTTTTTATTTTAAATCTTGAAGCTTTTGATAAACGTATTTACAGTTTTATATATTAGATAACTAGCTGACCCGGCGAACTTCGTACCGCCTAACAGTCAATGAATGTCGTGTTACTATTTAGCTGAACTAATTTAGGCTTTGATGAACGTAAAACAATGATACAAAATAATATATTTATATAGATAGAAACAAAAAAGTATTTTATTATGATGAATGATGATGAAAACATACATACAGAATGAGAATAAAAATAAAAAAAAATAAAAAAATAATAATTAAGTACTTCAAACTCATGTCAGAAAAAAATGATTGAAAAGTATGTTGTGCAGATTGGGAAAAAAAAATAAAACTCGGATTAATTCATTAATAGGATTTTCATTCAAGCACTTTGTGGTAAACGACATTCTTTGTTTTTTGGTCAGGCGCAAGAACAAATAAAGCGGATGGTTTGCCGACACGTGAGCATGCCACGTACAATTGACCATGAGAAAAAAATGCATTTTCAAGATTGAGGCCACAAATAGTCAAGGATTGGCCCTGTGATTTGTTGATCGTCATGGCGAAGGCAAGACGAATCGGGAATTGAATTCGTTTAACCTCAAAGGGCATATCCGTTGGGATCATCGGAATCCTTGGAATAAGAACTT
Organism: Luffia ferchaultella; assembly: GCA_949709985.1. Lineage (NCBI taxonomy): Eukaryota > Metazoa > Arthropoda > Insecta > Lepidoptera > Psychidae > Luffia > Luffia ferchaultella. Next base: position 15,687,320 of record OX453247.1, read on the forward strand.
CCTCATTTTTAAATTTTCCTTTAAGTATCGACGCGTGAATCACATTGCTCATCAGTTTTCTTATCACCAAACGCGTTCCATTACACAGTTTTGGTTCGTTTAAATTTCTAAGCATGATGACTACCGAGCCAACTTTAAGTTTTAAATTGTGCGGTGGTAAACCAGGCACATCCAAGGAGTTTAAAAACTCAGTTTGGATAATTAGTGGCTTCTTCTTCGTTTGTTACACAGTCGATAGATTTGAATGAATACAGAGTACCTACGATTTGATTTTAATTATAAAATTGAGGTCATCTACATCTTTATTTTTAGCGGCCAAAATTGCTCGCTCACTTAACCATTTAGTATTTTTATGGTTAGCAATGATATCCGGGAATACTTTGTTGATAAGCTCGTCTTTTGATGATACGAAATTGCAAAAATTTGGAGGAAATGAAATCAAACCGCTCGATTTGTCAACAGGAACACGGTCATTACCGATAGTCAGCAATTGCTTCGAGAAATCATCAGCAGATAGATCGTTCAACAATGCAACTCTCATATTTACAGATAGTTGAAGTTTCTTTACATATTGCCACAGATTTGATGCTTTGAGGCAAGCGTTTATTTCGTCGGCAGCAGTAGATCTTGGAATGACTGGTAGTGTTTGTCGGAAATCGCCAGATAATAAAATCATTGCACCACCAAAACATCTCGAGTCATTGCGCAGATCTTTTAATGTTCGGTCTAGTGCTTCCAATGCGCGTAAATTTCTGAACGCACACATGATGTCTTCAGAAAAAAATAAAGTTGTGGCTTAAAGGTCTCAGCAACCAGGCCATAAGCTCCAAAAAAAAAAATAGTTGTTACACTATTTGACAGGATTGGACAACAAATGTTTGACATGTAATAAACAAATCAGCATCTATTGAAATGATTAAGTATTCATTACACATATCGAGTTTTCATTGTTTTTAACACAGGTTTTTAAGATGTAGGTATTCTGCTATTCGGGACGGAAACAAATCCAACAAATCAAAAACCATGGCAATCGGTCCAGCCGTTCTCGAGTTATAAGTGTTGTAACAAACACGACTTTCTTTTATATATAGATAGAAGATTACTCAAGTTATTTTTGGCTAATTTGCTATCGTCTGTCACAAGCTTTGTTTCGAAACACAATAATAAATTCTTGGTTTTTTCCACAACCACTCACAGATTTCTTCCACTCGCGTTTGTGTTGGTAGATGATTCTTGGTCGCCCATGGGGTTTCGTGACGGCGCCTATCCAAGAATGGTAGAGGGTGGCAAAAATGTGTGATGGTACGAACACTTCATTGAGAATGTTCCAGTTTTTCCTAGAAAGTTCTTGAAAGTTTTAATATTTTCTACGAAGTTTTTCTCTTTAGCGATGCCGGTACAAACATGAAATTAAACGGGCGAAACCACGGCATACAAGGTATCTTCATTCCTATTTACATTCTAGCTATCTGTTATAGGTGTCTATTTTCTAATATTTACCCAAATTTCAATCCTATAACAAAGTTAGGTTAAAATTCTATAAGTAGAACATCTTCACGATAAATAGGCGACACAAGTGGGAAGAAGCGGTGCGGGGGGGCAGAGGACGCTACCCGACGATTACTACCGGGAGCATCGAGAGAGCGGATAAAAAGACTTAGTTAATTTAAAAAACGGTATTAAAATATCATAGAAGTTTACGTGTGTCTAATAGTTTTGATATATATTCGAAGCTACGAACAAATAAGATGTTTGGCCGTAGCTACGCTATGTCAACGTGTCTATACGAGTGTCTCGCGTTAAATATACGTAAACTGGCGTTAGTACCGAAGATGACTTACTTACTCGGTGCCGCGCGCTCCAAGTACTTTGCCTATAGTCTAAAATAATCTTAGTCAGATAAACTTACTAGGGTAGGCAAGCTCCCTAACGCCCTGTGTGTAACGGTTGGGTATGTGAGAAAAAAGGATGGAAATCCACTGTATACCTAGATGTATCCTTATTTTACTTTTAAGCCGCGGTGCCCAGGATACTCATTTGGATAGTTCCAGCGGTTTTAGATATCAACCAAAAAGCTATTAACTGCAGATGTTAAAAATGAAGAGTGTATTATTTTAAGTAAAATAATACACAAGCGAGTTGTTCAAAGGCTGTATTAGACTGCTCTTACATACTAACATGCATACATGTGTACTTATACCTATGCTTATACTAAGGATGACGTTACGTACTACAGATGACTTTGTATAATTCTGTATAAATCAAGGCACACTTCTTATTCTCCGTCTCTTTCTTTTGAAGCCCGCATTTCGGACTGACTAGCCTATTCTATTATCTCTATGGTCTTAATAGTTTTGGAATTACAGTGATCTACAAACAGACAGATATGGAGAAACTGTAACATAACGGTTCCTCGCCGGACTACGGAACACTAAATATATTAAAGACTTACTATTATATTGTTGATATTGTGTAAAAATTTTAAATGATAAGGCTTGAAATATATAATTTGCAAATCGAAAGAAAAAAAATTAAACTAGTTACTAAAGTTAAATAAAATATATATTATTTAACCAAACTAAAACATGAAAATCAAATATCAAAATAGTTACGCAAATTCTCTACGCATTTCTGCCGTCGCCTATGAGATAATTAATGCCTTTGCGATGAAATCTTGGGAGCAGGTCACAACTAAGTTCGTAAAAGCGATTTCTACTGATTCTTGGGATTTTTTTTTCACTGACAAAGTTGTCCAGATCACAAAAAAAATGGAAGTGATAATGACCAACTGCGGAGACTATACGTAGGATAACGACCAGTCGGAGTTGTTGGTCGGAGTTGTTGTTCCTTAAATTTTGCCAATTTGACATTAATCAGTATTAGGTATGCTAACCTGTTACTGTACTGCTAACTGACATAGAATGTATCAACAGTGTGACACCGGGATTCTCTAAATTTGACTGTGCTGAGCACGATTTTTCCAGGAGTCATACCAATTTTTCCTTTTTTTTCGGTTTCTTTCTTTTTTTCTTCTAATTTCTTCCGTTTTAAACAAAAACTATTTGTTCAGGAGAAAACTGTCGATGACTAAAATGTTCTGCATTATAGTCATCATTATCTGAATACTTAATGCCACGCGGCTTTAATTTTTTTTTTTTGATAGATATTATAATTTCCAGTATTATATAGGGAATCGGCTAAATGTGGAACCAAATGATGTATGAAATTATTAATCTAGTAACAGTAACACTATTCATAAACACGGTTTCTGCTTATTAATTTGAAAAAATCGGGCCAAGTGCGAGTTGTAGTCACTCCGTGAGAGTACCGTACTGTTATAAAACGTATTATAGTTACTCATCGATTGGTGACACGAAAACACATGCACAATTTGAATCATTTTCAAATAAAATATTGGCATTTTCAGTTGTTTTTGCCTTTACCTGCTGTTTTTAATGATACCTCATTTGGTGTGAATCTATGTGTTTCAGGGATTTATTTAGAAATTTGAATTTTTACAGGGGTACGTGGTTGCAGTCTTCCGTATTTGATCTTACTTTTCAACTTTGAAATTCTATTTATCATCATTATCTATTTATTTTCATAGTTCATAGGAGCAGGGAAAAACAGTGACTGTATACTTCAGATGTAAAATTTTTTCCCTTAAAGATAACACTAAATCCTTCGCTACGTTCAGAATTCTACGCTCCTGCGCTCTGTATTCTATATTTCACCTTCGTCCAAAGATACACTATTCTTCCCCTTGGTTAACAATCTTCTATTTAAACTTTGAGAAAAAAAAGCACGTAAACAAATACGAAATGTGAATAATTCTATTTATATTGGTTGGTAATTTTGGCCCCAGAGATTGACTACTATAAGTATTTAACTTATTGGTATTTTGTCACATTCACAGTCAAAATGCCGCCCTTCAAATTTGCCGCCCCCTGTATCAATATGACCGCGTCGTCTGGGCTCTGAAGGGAGCAATCAGACTAAAGAAGTTTAGCTTTCTAGCAAAAAAGTCACGAATTTTTTGTACAACTAATATTAAGCACGTATATAACAAATATAGTTTCTTTAGATAGATTCTTTAGATAGATAGATAGATTTCATCAGATAAACACAACGCAAGTGCAACGTACCGATTGGTGTTTACGACTGTCGGTGCAATGGACGAGTGTCCTATTGACCGACCGCAAAATAATTTTCGTTTCAACTATTCAGAGAGCACACGTTCCCACGTGATATTTATTTTGATAAAATCGGATACTCAAAAATTAAAAGAACACACCAACCGCTCTCTTCAAGATCTTCAAACTCATGCGCTGCGTTTCATCTACATCTTTTATCTTCACTCTTCACTTTCAATTCCGTGGCGGATTTTTTGTCTCGCTAACAGCGCTACAAAAGTAACCATTCGTATGTACGTACTAACTGTTACGCTGTATGTATACGCTGATTATTTTTTAAATAAAGTGTAATTATTAAAAGCTTTTATCTAAAACGGCCGTTTGTATAAGTTTTCCATTTCAAAACTTGTTACTGATTTTTCATCCACTTCCTTATATCCCACAAGTGTTTTTTGTAAACTTATCTAGTTTATTTCGCCTCGAGTAACCCTTAGGGGTCACCCGACAACTTCGCGCTGGCGACACCCTAGTGTGCCGTCTGGCCGCTTCGATGAAGTCGTAGGAGCTTTCGGGCTAAAGACACGCGTCCCTATTCTGCTTCAGGCGGTTGTTTAGTGGGTGCAACTCCCACATAACCTGCGCGCCCGGGCGCGCGGAAGCTCAGCAGTTATCCGCCTTCCCGTCGCAAAGGTAAAAAAAAAAACTTATCTAGTAACGTCCGCCAAATAAAATAGAGATCCAAGTACCAAACCTTGGGCCGTTCCTTCTGTCTCTAGGACTTTATCGCTGTAATGAACCTATTTTGACCTTGACCTTGAACCTACCTTGTGGTTAGTTTTTGCACCATTTGAAGGGCGGTTCACGAATACCACTCTCATTTGATTGAAATAACGGCCCTAAAGGTATGCGAACCAGGCGACCGCTTGGCAGGATCTCAGGCCACAGGCTAACGGGGGCCTCGCATAGCAACCCGAGTAATCGTTAGGACCAGCCAGCAATTAGTACACCATTACAATTATTTACCGGATCAGATTCTGCTGGAGTATGTATTAAAATATTGTTTGCATTTTAATTATTAAAAAAAAAAAAACTATGTAAAAGTGCTAGTTTAGTCATTTCTGCACTAAGAACGAAGTTTTTTTAGTTTTTACATGAGGTGGGATTCCGCTCATATCTTGTGAGGTAGGTATCGGTTAAAAGGCATCTTTTGTTTCGTATTTTACTGAAGTATTTTTCACAACGCAAAATATGCCAATACCTCCCCACTTCGTCTTTTAGATTTGTAAAGCTAAAATTTAGCGTTTATCCAAATGAGTATCAGCGTTAGTGAATATTATAAGTCTTAAAACTGAATATGAACTTAATAAATACTTATGTAATACTTGAACCAGAAAAGCCCTTCTGATATTCTCACAGATTGAAGAAAGACAAAAATCATTTATTTTTCAGTCATTACAAAAACATTCAGATACGATTTTAATTGTGTACATAATTTTCCAACCCTCTTTTAGATGTATAGTTTTCGAGAAAATCGTTAGGATGAAAAATGATTCAGCTGATACAGAACCCCCCCCCTCTCTTTACCCTGGGGGAGGCCTAAGCCCATGCAGTGTGGTAACATGGGCTGATGATGATACCGAATGCCAAATAAATAGTTGTGAAAATCTAATGTACGTCACTGCGCCTTGGAATTAGAAACAAAATTTAAAATAGAATTAAGTAATTTGATTTCGAGTTTCAATCGCCTGTTCCATTTATCCCTACCAGATCAGCCATACCAGTATGGAAGAATGGAATATTTTTCTACTTATCCATACTAGTATGGATGGATGGAAATTGTATGTCCATTTATCCATACTAGTACGGATATATAGAAATCATACATCCATTTATCTACTACCGAGTTAATGTACACTATAGTTAAAAAAATGTCTATTATAATAAAATTCATATTTATTCAGAAAATAATATATTATGAAACTAAAAATGAGATCGTCTCTACTTACCACTATTGGTTGGTTTGGGTTGGCTTTCTAAAACTACCACTCTAAGAGTATTAATAGATAATAAAAAGGAGGAGGGCGAGGTTAAGAGATTAAACCAACTTTTAGAATTTTTAGAAATGCGGGAATTCGAAAAAAAAAACGAATTTAAAATGAGTAACACATACCTGCTACTAAGACATTTTAGATAGACTTCAAACTAAACTCTCAATGGCCAGCCACTCTTCTAATAAGTCAGAACTATTTAATTATGTTAGATACTTTTATCTATGTATTATCAATGTTTAAAAGAAATACGGTCAAGATAGGTTGCTTTTCTACCATTTCGCAATCAATAGGTAGGTAAGGTTAGTTTAAAAAGAATCCAATAAAAACCTAATGTATATGGGCGCTCCGATTACTGTACCAACAATCGATGGTTCCAACCCACTAGGAACATAAAAATCGAACACTTGTTACTAATGTTAGGTTAGGAAATTCTAACGTATTTACTGTTTTCAATTTATTTTAATGTTGAAGTCTATTCCCTCTTTCAATAGTCGATCCTTTGAATCATGTCAGTCCAAGGAGCGAATTCATGTCGGTGATAACGGGTATGTATTTTTTATTTTTGTTTTTTTTTTGCATTTCCGCAATTCTCAAAATTCTGTAAGTTGGTTTCTTGTCTTTGTCCCACCATCCCCTAAATTATTATTGATACTTCTAGGGTGGAAGTTTTGGAAAGCCGCACCTTAATATCTAGACATAATCTCTTTTAAAGATATTTACATTAATTGTTACGGATCCGACACAATTTGTAGTTTTTGTAGTAGCACACAGTTTTTTTTAGAATTATATTGATAGCCATCGTTAAGCAGTACAACTCCACGGCCCTTCTTTATAAAAAAGTAGCTCATCACACATTTTGTATACAATTATTATTAGGTTGTTCATATTCTCTTGGTAAAATAAAATCACAGATATATTGACAAGTGACTTAATTCTATTAAATAAATGAATTATAAATAATAGTAGGTATGTATGAATATGTATACTATCAGCCAGTAACTTACCTGTATACAGGTTTCCTTATTATTTTATCATAATAACAAAACACTTTAAACATTTTCAAGTTGGTTATACTTACATTTCGATAGGAGGGATATGTGGAAAAGTATCCCTACTAGTATGGATAAGTGGAAAAATATTCCATTCTTCCATACTGGTATGGCTGATCTGGTAGGGATAAATGGAACAGGCCGTTTCAATTACATCACGAGACGATTCATTAGAAAAACGGCCTGGGCCGACGGTCTATTATGCCTATATTTTGTTGTGACGTAAAACATAATAGGGGAGGAAGAGGTAAAGTTAGTAAATTAGCGGTCGCCTACGTATTTAAGAATCAAAAATGAGGGCAAAAAAATTATCTACACAAATAATCCGTGCCTCCTATGAAAAGTGATGTAGGTAAGTAAAATATTTGTAATTTTCAAGAAAGCGAAAAAACGGTAAGCAAGCTGTATTTTTTAAATACATATTTTCTAAATGTTATTGTGGTTTTACTGAATACTTTGAGATATTATTTTCTGCTCTTTCCGATGGTGTGGTTAGTTTTTATGTATGCTCACTATCTTAAAGATATTTAAATTTCATTTTATTAATTTCGAAGATACCGTCTGTGAAAAACAATACGTTAAGTAGAATTAAAGCAATATGTACAGAATAATTTATGAATAAGTATCGTTAAAAATGGTAAACTCACGTACGAAGATTTCTAAATAAGTAAAATTTAAAAAAAAATTACATACTCATTACTCAGTAACTAAAGATTTAGTTTATTCTTAAATTATATTTTTAGAATTTTTTACTTAGCAATTCATCGGTTTGTAATATTACCAAGTTGGTTTAACTGTATCGTTTTTCACAAATTGTCACAAATACTTAGAAAAGTAGTTCATTATCAATAAACAGTCCAGGTGTAATTGAACCTAAACTCGCATAAACCTTTAAACCTTTATTTTCTATCTCTGGCAGTTTTAAAGACAATATTTTTGCTTTAAGAGGATTGTGTAATGTTACATCCTATCAAACCTTAACCGATTTACAAAAGAATTATATGGTAATCAGATCAACAAAAAATAGGTTTAAAGTTTTTATTTTTTAAAATATTTTGATGCATCATAAGAAGAAAAAAAAACTTAAATGAGCGGGATTTTTTTTTGGAAACTGTTTTTTTTTTAACAATATGAAACCAATTGCATTTTCACAAAATCTCATCGAAATTCCTAATTTTTCATTTTTTTTTTAAATATATTGCAATGTAAAATGCAAATAAAATGTAATTAGTTTCATGTTGAACATGTGAAATGAAAAAAAATCGAAAAAAAACCCCGCGTTTGTTCTTTCATATGATGACCAAAATATTTAAATATATGGAAATCCACTACACAATCCTCTTAACAAGACTTATAAATAGAGTAATTTTTATTTAGTATAGATGGATATTAGAGGATAAAAACGTCATATGCGAACTTGAATCGTTTTTCACAGGAGGCACAGAAATGTGACTTATTTTTTTTTATGAAAAACTATGAAATCGATTTTCATGTGACGCACATGCTACCTATTACGTTATGTAATATTTAAATTACAACAATGATGACGGAGTATGATGGTCTCTTTAATCCATTGAGTGTTTTTTGCTTGGGCTTTCGAACATTACGAATCATGGGACGTGCGACATCTTGATAATTCTGGTGTCTAAGATTTATACTAGTTTTTTTAAGAAACAAAAGTCAAAACTGTTATGTAGCTAGCACGCAAAATTACTTACCTAAATTCTCTAGACACTGAATTAATAGCAAAGGAACTAGTGTTTTAATTTGCAGCTTCATATTTGCAGAAAACAGTTGATCGTATTATGTACCTACTTTTCAAATAAGGTTAAAACGTCTATATAACTACCTGCAATTAAATGCTTATATTTAGTGAATGTATCTCCATGACGACACCAGCATTATTACAAACCTTTGTGGTTTTAAAATGTTGTTTTTTTTTTATTAAGATTGTAAATGAAAATGAACCTTGATTTGATAAATAAATGAAAAAAAATAATTCCTCAGTGACGTTTGAGACGAGTTACTGTATTTTGTATATTTCGTATATTCGAAGATAAACAAACTTTTTTGATGCCCATGCCGCGCCATTTGCATTTCATAATCCAAGTCTATTTATTTGATACTCTCGTCCATTTTCTCTGCTGTTGGTCGGTCGTCTTCGTAACTTCTCTCTCCCCCGATTCCCAAAACCTACATATTATACCTACATGTAATCTCTCCTTCTAACTCATCGCGTTTATGATTATAGTGCTCCCTACCCACTTTTTTTCCGATAAAGTCGACCAATCTATACCTACCTTCCTCTTAACGTAAAAACAAATTCAGTCTGTAATTTTCTTAGTAATTTTTTCCAAAAATTGATTAATAAAATATCCTTAAGGTGTCACCTGGACAGATATTTACTATTTACATTATCATAAGGTCATAATATTTTTATTGATTTATGAAGATTACAATTTCATTGGACATAGTGACCTTATTACCTCTATATTTTTTATTAACTTTGATTTTTTACTGTGGAAAGCAACACAATAAGCTCCACCGCCCATATGACGTCACAAGAACAATTTCGACGTCAGATGAATTTTCATAAATATCTGGCAAATTTGTAAATAGAAAAAAATCACATTTTGATAAATCTTTGTAATTATAATTACCATCGGCGAAATTTTAAAGTTTTGGTCCAAGCCACAGTAAAATGTAGTGTTGTTTTGGTAATTGTTAGGTTAGGTATTTGGGTAAGATCTGAAATTGATATATGTACTGAAATATTAACACCATTTTCATCCGAATCCACAGATTGAAACTCGGACTCAAACTCGCCGTTAGAGTCAGAAATGTCACTTCATGTGTCGAAACTGTCAAACTCAATTTAGCGGGGGTGATGACCGGCGCGCGGGAACCTCGAGGATTGAAACTCGGACTGAGACTTGCCATCTTGCATCAGCTAGCTAGAGTATGAGTAGTTAGACGGTAAACGCAGAAGAGGGCTTCTAGTCAATACGTACGTACTCTTATGCATAGCACATATAGGTAGGTAGGTGGGTAAAAATGAAAGATAGAAAAAATTTTTTTTTCTTTGCACTGTACTTAATGATAATTTTTTTTTCTTTAATCTGAAGTAAAAGGCTTTCTAAAATATTGACAATAGAGGGAGCACGTCACGTTTATGCAAACTCACAGGAATATTAACACCACGAGGTTGTTAACCGGTGCAATAGACGACGTACAATTGAGGCCGCTATGAACGAGTTCAAGAGCAATTTAGGTCCTTGTAGGTCAGTTCGCAGAGGTAACCTTGCCATTGACAGCTAGGACAACTAACCCCAACTAAGTACAAAGAAACTGATGTATACGCTTGTTTTCTTTTCATGTCCTTCCACTGTATGTTATTCATTTACATAAATAAATATAAAAACTATAGTAAAATACCTATATAATAAATACAGATACCTACAGTAAAGTTCAAATGTCATATTTACTATACGTTTAATAAAGTAAGAAACATCTGATTATTACAAATATTAGGGTGCGTTTAAAAATTACCCATTGCCAATAACTCTGGCTCGACTCCTAAAAAATGACAATCGTGTTCACATTATTATTAAGTAGGTATATAATGCCATAATAATAAACTCCTTTCAAAAGTGTTAAATCTATGTATTAAATAAACTTAAATAAGTAATCAAATCGAACTTTGTCGTTTGTGTTGGAAAAAAAGTATGGAATTTCAGTACAATTCGACGATAAATAAATCGGTATTTAGTTAAGAAATGGCGGTTGTCCTAAGTTTGTAAAAAGAGGAAGTCTAATATGTACATATTTACAATAGCTGTAAGTACGTCGTTGGTCGTACGAAGTATCTAAAGATTGATAATTCTGATTTTAAGGGTACCGTACCCAAAGGGTAAGCAACGGCAACCCTATTATTAAGGATCCGCTGTTCGTCCGTCCGTCCGTTTGTCACAGGGCTGTATCATCTGATGGTCTGAACCGTATTATGTAGACACTTGAAATTTTCACAGAGTGTGTATTACTGTGGCCGCTATAACAACAAATAATAAAAATAAAATAAAGTTAAAAATTAAAGGGGTCCCCATTCAAGAAACTTTTTTAAATATTGTTAGGTGGCAGGGAACTCTTTGTGTGCGACTCTTACTCGCACTTGGCCAGTTTTTAATTATATGTATGTAATAAAAAAAAAATTGACGCTTATTAAGTGATATTTATGGGCTATGTTAGCATCCACCAACGCAGATTTTTGTTTTTCTGAAAACATTGCATTAAAGGTGGCCGTTAATCAAGAGGAACGAAATTGACAGCAGCAGGGCATTTCGGTCGTTTCGTTCAGAAAGAGTTTCGTTCGTAGAGAACTCAAAAAGAACAATCCCAAAGACCAATCAACTAAAAACACATCAAAAACTAATTGAATGGGGAAGTGGACAAAGGTGTTAACTAACAAAAAGTTCAAAATTAGTTATGAATCTTTTTATGTTGCTCGGACCACATTTGCAAGCCTGAAATGTATGCATGTTTGTCAGTTAATACATTTGCTCTTTATTTTTGACACGAATCAAAATTTGCGCAGTCGGTTTATGATCATTTAAAAACTAATTCCATGCAAAAAGTCGATTTATTTTGTTTTCTCAGATAACACCTTTGTCCACTCACCCCTTCAATTATCTAGGTATAATATTATGATGTTCGTCGAAAATATACCATTTGTCTCACAATTGGATAACAGAAACGCTAGATGTCATCAAAGTTGACATTTGAATAATTAAATCAAAATAAATAAACGGTGAGCAGCCTCACCGTTTTATTCGTGTGATAAAAGTAGGCTAATCTAGTATTCTTTGACATCCGTAGTCGAGAGCTTTTTACTTGGGTATAATAGAAAGCTTGTAACCAGTCTCGTTCGTTCGCTCTATTTATATACATTTAGACTAGAGGCCGACGTACGCATATGCCGACCACTTTTACGATCGCAGGCGAATTGTCAGCATTAACGTGGTACGATTCTTTCTTGCGAAAGTTTGTAGTGTATGAAAATAGAGTTATTACGGCTCGTCGCGACGAATTTCCGCGGAGACAGTCGGCCGGATACAAAAAAACGATCGGCGGCGGTCAAGTTAAGCGGTCGTAAATTCAACTGAGGAGACGGTGTCAGTCACCGCCCCACTGTCTTCGTTTCAAGAGTGCATCATATCGCAAATCTCAGGGTTGCTTCACGAACGATTTGTCATAATAAATATTATAAAATATAAGTGAAAACCAGCGATGACTGTGTCAGAATGCACCGTTCAGGAATTGACGTCGAAAACGCACACAATTAACGTAGTTGTATAAGCGTAGTTAAAAAAATCTAATTAATGCATTGATACTTCTTTGTAAACTGCTACTAGTTAGCTGGTTTTTGATGATATTTTTTGTGTTAAATTGGCTTTCTTTTTTACGAATTTTAGCCGTTAAATGTACATTTTAATATATGGTTGCATTAAAAATAATTAAAGGCTTTATATACACCCCACCTTAAACTTCTTGTTAGGCTTTGAAATATACGCGGACCGGACGCATTGAAGATGCTTTAGTGCGTGACTGCCTTTGGCGGGCTGTCGGCATGGAGTTAGATTCAAGTAGAGGGTCGACACGAGCCGATCCCTAGGTACAGGAAGGCAGTTTGAGATAGACAGCACGACTGTGAAAAACAAAGGTGCCATTCGAGCAGATTAACTACTTTTGCTCTCCAACGTCAGACTGAATATCTGATCAGCCTAAAGCTGTGAGGTCCTCTACCCCGGAATTCTAAGTCAACCTGACCGATTGGCCGAGTGGTTAGAACCCAAACTTCAGAACCAAAGGTAGTGGGTTCGATTCTCGCCCGGGACAAATATTTGTGTGCATGAAGACGTCTATATTTTGTTCTGTATGTAAAATATTCATATGTGTATATATTATTTAAAAAAAAATATATTTAAGTATGTGTATCAGTTGTCTAGTAACCCAAAACACAAACAGAATACTTGCTTACTTTGGGACTAGATGGCGTTGTGCGATATGTCCCAAGTACATTATTATTAACTTTAAGTAGTTTTCATACAAGTCGCCTTAAGTGCGCATTGCGGGCGATGCATTTTTGCAACCAAAAATGGATTGTTGTCAAATATTTCCTTTTAAGACTATATTTCCTTGTATAGTAATTAAGTATGCCTATATATTGGATCATTATATAGTTTTTTTTTTTTCTTAATCTATTATACGCACTATTCTAATGTTTCAAATGTCTGACACTTTTATGGTTTTTCAATATATTAAAACTGACAGAATCTACATTATTTTTTATGGAAAAAATTGTATTTACCTAATAGGTACAATGATGTTAAATATTTAAATCATTCTAGAATTATCATAATCTAGTTTGGGACTCTCAACCACATCTTACAGATGAAAGGACGTCCAGCATTGTCGCACTTCCAACCTAAACCATAATTTTATTTTAATCTGCAAATTTAGTTGACTGTCAACCCTGACCACTCACTCTTGCTGACATCAATGCATTCATTCGCCCTTCTTAAATTGAACAAACATAGTGCTAAACGAATGGTCACTGTATAAGACTTGATGTTCTTTTAGTAATAGGTAGGTAGGTACCTAAGGTCTTAAGATCATGTGCCAATCTCACTATGTGAGAGTTCGTTATCTCTATTGTCTGATAGTTTCAGAGGGTTCTCTTTTCGAAAATGAAGCTTTATCTCGTCGACTTTGCCTCAACGAACCCCGTTTTTGAATAGCCCTGAAAAAGCTCGATGTGCGCTTGTAATGACTATAGAGAACCGCATGAAAGCTAATTATTAGTGTATTTAAAACATTTATATCTATGGTTTAATATAATGAACATTAAGTTAAATTTTGCTTTCTATTCACCCAGCTATTTACCTATTCAAATATTTATGACAAATGTTGTCTTTGTCTTTTGTTAATCATCATTAAAGTTATACCTATTGAAGAAACAGTAATAATGATTATTTAAATCTTAAAAGTTTGTTACAATTAAAATACTCATTCCAGACATGGTCCATACAAAATCTACTGTTACAATATTTGTTAGTATAAAAGACTAATAGTTATATTACCTACTTGGTGAAATTGAAAGCGCTCATTGGATGTCATACATGAACATCCAAGTTAAAAAAATATTATTTATTTATTCCTATAATTTATTATTTATAATTTTTTTTCCCAGTCTAAAATAAACTTTTGTAAGTATTGGAGAATGTTGACTCATATAATGCTGCAGATATTTGATTACGCAACTTCGCTAATTAAAATATGGAATATAATATTTCAAAAGCTTTGATTATATACATATATTTCTAGATATATTTTCGGGGTTAAAAAAAAAGAAATATCACCCAACCGTTCGGTTATAAATTGTCGTAGACAGGACGGTTACATGGTTAGTACATAGTTAGTACCTATGGCGGGGCGAGAGTGTGTGATCTGTTTTGGCACACACACAAGTATATAAAAGTCGGCTTAATTCAAACGTCGCAAAAGTCTATGCGTAAAAGTAGCAAATACCTTTGTACCTTTTTATTTAAAATTAACAAGCTTTTAAAATAGGTACCTATGTTATTTCATATTTTATTAACTATATCTTTGACCTGATCATTATTTTTTTAACTTCTCGGTTTTTTAAATAAAAGCTTGTTACAAGAAAAAGTTTTTTTTAAGATAGGTTTCTATATTTTGATGTTTATGACACTGGTAATAAATAAAAGGGAATGAAGTGTTATTGCCTCTTAACTGAATGATATTCGGACGTTTGTTAGTGTGTTATATGACAAAAAAAAGTTGCACCCTTGTGTATTGGATTGGTTCAATTGCATCCGAACATCAAACATCATTTGGTTGCATCCTCTGCTTTCAACGTCTGTTTACCAACGATTACACAATTATTCGTTCAATCATCTTTTAAAAAAATAACAACTGGACCTGCAATATACTGAAGTTAAGTTGCATAACTTAATAATATAAATAGTGTATTTTAGATTATTTCATTTCAAGTAAAAATTTTATTACATTATTTCAATATACCACCAGATACCACCATAGAACCCATACCGCGGCTATAGGGAAAGAACAAAGTTGTTACTGATTTTGTAATTTTTAGAAGAAACATAGGTACCTATACAAATTACATAAAATTTTGAAAGGAAATAAATTATTAAGTTAAATATAAACTTTCTAATATAAAAGTTACCATGGTTATAAAGAGTTTTCGAGTGTTATCGCGAGCCGTATACACGCGATGGACGAGTTGCAGCCACCCGAACAAGGCAGCTTCCGAAAGTACCATGGGCCACATGTTCCGCTAGATTAAACAGAAGTCCCAAGAGTAGAATCGTCCGCTTAGCTTA
This sequence comes from Luffia ferchaultella, assembly GCA_949709985.1. NCBI lineage: Eukaryota > Metazoa > Arthropoda > Insecta > Lepidoptera > Psychidae > Luffia > Luffia ferchaultella. Next base: position 15,702,976 of record OX453247.1, read on the forward strand.
GCGTATGGGTTTTGGTAGTAAAGTCGCTTCAGCGGTATCAAAACTGCCAAATGAACTAAATATCGGTATATCGAAATGTTGAGAAGTAATTTTACATACGTTATAGCCACAATTTCAATCCGAGTACAGAATAAAAGCACGAAACCTATCCAACTGCCGAGAGTTGTGAGACAGAAAGACGTAGAGTAATTGCACCAAATATCAAACTTTATCCTAATATCGGACTCTCAAGTATTTCATTAGCGAAGAAGTTCAAGAGGAATATAATTTGCGTAGAGAAGTACTGCTTCCGCTGCAACCAAAATTTTATCAACCTAATATTGACGTCCTTTTTTTAAACGGTAGGTAAGTGCAAATTTTTTACTACCTACTATTTAATGTCTGATTACTAAAAATATATTTGTTTTAATGTTTTCACACATTTTGGAGTAGTTTGTTTACTAGATTTTGTCATAATAAAAAAAAAACTTTTATGATTCTTTAAAATCTTAATATCGAATACTGTTTAATATCGAATACCTACTAGTCTATCATTTACTTTCTTTACAGGATGTCAATTATGAGACGTTCACGTCTCCAAAGACGAGGAAAAGTGGAGTCCTACAAAAATGGCAGCTGTATAAGAAAGACGCTGTGAAAAAGAAAGAAATGGGATACTTAAAAGCATCTAACATATTTCAAGTGACTAAAATAACTTTACAAAATTACGGTAAAGGTAATAAGGCTTGCGTTGGAGTAAACGGAACGAAGACCAAAAAAATTGTTTGTGAGATGTGCCTATGTAGATGGATAAACACTAATTTCGCACCCATCGGTTTCTTAATATCGAACACGTTCGATTTTAAGAATCCCATTGGTATATTCGAATGAGAGCCACCTTTTAAACTACTTTTGCCTTATCAAAATGGTTCAATGATGGGTTCAGTGGTTAGTAAGGGCGATAGACCATCTGATGCGTATGAAACACTTGGTTCTTAGTGGTTCTTATAAAAAAATAGTCTAATTATAATAACAATATAAAATGTGGGGTTTTATAGATATTTGAAAAAAAAACCACATGAAATTCATAGTTGATGACATAACAATTATCAAAGAAACCCCATTGTAGAAATCAAAACTGTAATTGTATTATTTGTTGTTACCATGTATATAATTCGTTTACCGAAAATTAAGCATCACCGTGACACTTGCACTTGATTTTTCTAGGCAGTTTTGGCGGGCATTCTTTTGTGATAACTTTTTTAAATAAAGACTTTTCAAAATAATACTTTCGTTATTGTATTAAATTTATCTATGACATCATTTTAACTGAAAATCTGCTAGAAATCTCTATTAATAATTTAAACAACGCTATTTAAAAAAAAAAAACCAGCCAAGTGCAAATCGGACTCGCACACGAAGGGTCCCGTACCACCGTAAAAAATAAAACAAACGAGCGTGACGTTAATCGAACTTAATCGTTAATCGTTATTATTATGTAATTTAAGAATTATTGTATAAATATATTTCATTTTTATTTCGTTAGCCATTTAGAAGGCGCCTCGATCCTCTCTGGCTAATCAGAAAAGTAATAACATGAGTGCACTGATAGCTAGAAACAATTTTTATTACTTATTTTATTACAGTTAAACTTTGACTTTTAGTACCGATTGTGAAGAGAATAAGCTCTGCCAAGGAATGCAAATAACACGCTATCTGTCATTTTCTATGGAATTTTTACAAATTTTTTTACTTACAAAAGTACATTTTGTAAGTTACTCTGTTACTCGTTAAATAATACAGTCTAGTTAACTGTGACAGTTTTCCTTTTAACTACGTTATATATACTGCTGTCATAAGTTTTTTCCACACACCCATAAACAACGGTTTAACTGGTAGAGAGGGGGGGGGGGGACACATGACTCTAACAAAAATTAGGACTTTAGGAGTTCTTATCTCAACAACTGTTGACTAAAATAAAAAAATTGTTTGAAACCTTGATATCATTTTTAAGACCTTTCGTTTGGTACATCTCGCGTTAATATAGGATGAATTATTTTTTTTCGTACTTCAGTTACATGTACGGTGACCTATCCAAAAAAAATTTTTTTTCTTAATTTCACTACGTCGATATGTAGCGGTTCATAGATTACACCTACCTTCCAAATTCATTTATATATTACCAATAGTTTCCGAGAAAACCCCAGACCGACAGACAGACATGGCGCAACTATAAGGGTTCCTTTTTTGCCATTTGGCTACGAAACCCTAAAAAAGTGTTCGATATTTGGGTAGGTACTTTACGTAGGTAATCTCTTCAAAAGAAAAGTCTTATAGGTTGGACAGCATTCACAAATCTTGCGGACCTAAAATTATCTACGTGCCAATCTTACATCCTATTTTTGATTAATTGTCCGATTCCTTGAGCCCGTCGTCGTACTGTGTTCTGCTCTAGTAACCATTTAAGCACATAGTCGCAAGATCTTTGTAAGGGATCGAAGGAAGATGTATCGATTAGGGAAGCCAGGTGAAGCCTGGCACCCGTATCCGCCGCAGCGAGCGAAGAATCGCCGAGGGCGCGCCGCACCGTACCGTGCATCCTCTTTGCTCGAGCTAGCAGCATCAATGTTACGAAGCAGCAGCTGGCAGCAGCGTCCATCGCAGCTACGAACGCTGCCGCTCCGTGGCCGACGCTAAGTAAAATGGTGTGAAATTGTTACCTACTCTCACTGCTTACAATTTTCTATTTTTATTCCATTTCATACCCATCATTTTCTACCTTTTTCATACGATTAAATACCGTTTTACACATTGACTTATTACTATATTAATAGTATAACACCATTTTATACTACTTCCATCTTGCAAATTTTTATATCCCCATGGATCTGAAATTCCCTTGTAAGGAAATTCCCTCCAAATGGTCTGTGTTCCAAACTCAGTTCCGAACGTATTTCGAATGAGGTTCCGAATGGCAATAATGGTTGTAGTGTCAATGTCAATACGTGTCAATTGTCAAAAATTTATAATGCGATTGACATTAGATAATGATTCAGAAAGGCAGGAAAATCAAAATTTCATATAAAGGCCACTGTAGTAAAGTAGAATATTATCAATAGAATACTTACTTAAATGTGATTCAATATAATTTAATTGTATTTATTTATATCCCTCTATTTTGTATATTATTTACGCTTACCTACTATATTCATTATATAAGAATGATATGGTTCACGGTCAATTCTATCAGGTGACAAAATGATTAGGCTCAAACAAGGTTATCCTTTTAGATTTTCATCGTTTGAGAAGTTCAATTGGAAATGCTATGTCAACTGCTACCGATGGAATTCTTCTGTAGCCGAAGGACCTTTAGCAGTATATACCAGAAAAGTTTCAGAAAAGGTATTATCTAGTGATGCTCATCAGGATCGCGTGGTACATCATCTGCAAAAACTCTATGACGAACTCCAAAATTATGAACGCCCAAAAATACAAAAAAATGCAGCTGGGTCCTTATTTAGTTTTTTTAGGAAACAAGAACCCGAAAAGATAATTGCACCAAAAGGCTTATACATATATGGCAGCGTTGGTGGTGGCAAAACTATGCTGATGGATCTCTTCTATGAAACTGTTAATGTAAGTATTGTTTCTCAATTTTTATCAATATTTCACAATTCAGTATGACTGCTCTTTAGGTGCTAAATTTCTTGGGTCGGTTTTCTAATGCCAAATGATATCTACATCAATGACCAATTTTAAATTTGACCAAGATAGGTTGATAGTTTACAAAAAAATATGATTTGTGTGTGTCAATGCGAGAAGTGTAACGATGAGCCATCAAAAAACCTTACATTTGATCTTATTTTATTATCATTATTATTATTTTGTTTAAAAAATATTTACTGCAGGAAGTTCCCCTTTAATCCCAAATATAATATATTTTTAACTTTTTGTCTAGCAACATTATAAAGTGAATGGTTAAACATCAGGGAATATAAGTAGAATACATCAATTGGAAATTTGGTTTACTTAATAGAAATTTGATTTTGATGTACATAAGTCAATTGGAACAATATTTGGGATGCCTTGAAATTTTTGACAAAATTCAACTTTCATTCTTTGCTTAGTTCAACAGTCTAAATAATTTTGTTATTAAAAAATAAAAATAAAATACTTGGTAAAAGTGACTTTAAAATATTTTTTTATTGTAATGAGTCTTTTGAATTTTGAGACACAAAGATATGCATAAAGGAAAGTTTGAATTTGTGATAAGCTTTTTAAATCCCAGTTTTAAAAATGTAGGTGTATATTTTGTCATAACAATATGCTTTCTAACAAATATTATAACATCAATCGGTAATTTTTTTATAGAAAAAAGAAAAATTGCGAGTCCATTTTAATTCATTTATGTTGAACGTGCATTCAAGAATACACGAGCTAAAAATAAAATCTGGCCGTGGGGCAAGTTCATTCCGTGATGAGGGTTCTAAACCATTTGATCCCATCCCACCAGTTGCTGCTGATATTACACAAGAGTCCTGGCTGATATGCTTTGATGAATTTCAAGTGAGTATTAATTTTTATTATTTGCAAAAAAAAATATGTTCTGCAATCTATTTGTATAGAAAGCGGAATGAGTTATAAGCGCTGGCTTTCACACGGCCCAGGTTTATCTTAGGATCTGTTTGGCAGTGAGATCATGATTTATTAATAGCATAACCGGAATAGTTTCTCTGCCCATCATACCTTACCTCATACTGGTCCTAAATAATCCACTGTATTTAACCTGTTAACCTGTGTGCCTTATAAATAATGTTACGTGTTAGGGTTTGAAGGATTTGGAGAGAAAGACCTGCTGACTCTTATGAAGACTTTGTTCACTAGCACTAGGTCCAACACAAAGCACTAGGTCCAAACACTAAGCACTAACGATGCCGTTTGAGTTTCGTGCAGGTACCCGGTTTTTGAGACTATACTTTTCCTCTAACGCCATCTAGTATTGAGTAGGGGGTTTCGTGTTGTCTTTGTTCTTTGAGTGGTTTTACTGGTTGACGCTAGATGGCGCTAGTTGCTTTGTGTGTTCGTAACAATAACATTGAGTTATTCAAATATTTATTAAATCTACAGTGGTTCACCAAAAAATTTAAAATGTAATATTTCGTTATTTATATATTACTGGCAACCGGCTGTGGCTTCACCTGTGTAGATTACATATTTATACTTCACCATATTTGTTATTAGCACATAGATGTTACATCCAAAGGTAACTAACTACCTTTTTTCTGTCACAATTAAAACGTAATCACTTTTAAATAGGAGAAGGATGAGATCCTTTTTCTTCCCTGTTGTCTTGTCACTTTTTTTCCCACACTTATGTAAAACAAAAATTATTACTATGGGTTATCCTCAGGAGATAGACATATACCATCGTGGACTTATCTCTAGGCTTTTTGGAAAACTACTACTCTTTAGCACACCATTTCTATGTATGTCTTAAGGTTTAGCCAGCATAAGCCATGTAAGTGCCCGAAAATTAATTTTTTGATGACTTGAATGCAAAACATTGGTTCTTCTCTACTATACAAAATCTTAATTGGAATGTAATCAATGAATGTAATGCACATACTAATCTTCTCCAAATGACAGTGAAAACTGTATCAAAATCCATTGTGTGGCTTAGAAGACGTATGCGGAGAAACACAAATGAGGACAGACAAGGATAGAGACTTTGTTTTAGTATATTTATAAACTATTTAGAGATTTATTGTATAAAAAATTTATATCACTGATTTTCAATATTTTGAAAAACATTTAATATAGGTATTCCTTGGGCTACCTATAGTCATGCTATAAATACCATGCCTTTTCAATTCACTTTGCAGTCTATGCTACATTTATTTAGTATTTTAAAAATAATGATATAGCTTTTCTCTATATTTTTATGGACATAGTCCTCATCGAACCTTTTTCTGTGATTTTTCCTGGAAAAATAAATTTAGAAAATATTTAAATACCTAATACATCAGAACTATTAACCATAATAATTGGTTTATAGTCTTCACACACATGAAAAGAAGTATAATTTTTTTGTTTAACCCGAAATGAATAATTTAGGTAATAAGTTACAAATTAATGATTTTCTAAGCTATTTGTTATTTGTTTGTTATTACCAAAACTTACAGAACAAAAGTTATTCAGTTTGAGGAAAACTGTCTGTTGACTTAAAAAAGGAGTGATTATGAGAATGTGTGTCTTCATAATAAATATAATAAATCATCGCATATAATAATATGATATATGTTTTATTTCAAACATATTTTTTTATTTTATTTCAGGTGACTGACATCGGTGATGCCATGGTTTTAAAACGATTGTTTACACAATTATTTGATAATGGATGCGTCGTAATCGCAACAAGTAATAGACAGCCTGATGACTTGTATAAAAACGGACTGCAGAGATCAAATTTTGTACCATTCATTCCTGTATTGAAAGAACACTGTACAGTTGTACAGTTAGATTCTGGTATCGATTACCGACTACGAAATAGTGGCAGCAAGTATAGTAAATATTTTATGTAAGTATTGAGAGGTTTAAAAAGGTCGTGTTTCCCTTTGTGTCACAAATTACTTTTTGTTAAACCTTTCAAATTCAGTTTTTTTTTTAATGAAATGTAAACATTTTTCCCTACCAGCATGCCTGCTGAAAAAAAAAAACATATTTTAACAGATGGCGATCTGGTTATAATTTGACTAGTCACTAATGATGGCTAAGGAATAAAAATTTTAAATGCAATGTACAGTACGGAGAAAACTATATAGCCTCTCTAAACTCTAAAATTCATGCACAGTACCTACCATTATATTTAGAGTAGCGGAGAGAAAGGCACGTGGAGCGCGCGCGTACGTGTGAAAGGACGATAACTAAATGAAATATTGTACTTAAAAGTTTTTCACTTCATTGTACCTATGCAAAATCCTCCTGCTAACTTCATGTCAAAGGTCCTTACTCTTGCCCAACTTTATCTTGTCAACCGTAGACAGGCATAATGGAATAGTTTGAATTTTGAAACTGCAATAATGCTTAATCTTTTTCGCTCGTGAATATTTTGATATAAGTCATAATGTTGAGTCTTTATGAATGTTTTTGTGTACAATGTTTACCATGTAAACATCTATTTATTATTAAAGTTGTTTTGACCAAATACTGATATGAAATGAAACTTCATTGTAACATTTATTAAATACAGTCAGGTACTTTATAATATTAATATCTTGCTCCATTTGTGAGAGTTTTGTTATTTTCAGGCAGATTTTCTTGAAATTTAGTACAGAGGTTCCATTTATCTCTAGTTTAGCATGTACCATTTTGAAACACATTTGTGTACATGGAGTAAGTAATTGTTCCATTCGCAAGGGTTTCGCTGTTTGGTACAATACTTTGTTTTGACTTCAAGCTGTGCAAGTACCATTTTGGAGCTGATTGGGCATACAGAGTAAGCAGAGGATTTTGTTATTTTCCAATGCATTTTCTGAATCTTGTCACAGAGGTTCCATTTGACCTCTAGTTTAGCACATAACATTTTGGAGCTGATTGGAACAAATAGAGCAAATGGTTGCTAGATTTGCGAGGTTTAGTTATGTTTCAACAGATTTTTTTATATTCAACTAAGTTCGTTTTGACCTCTGATTTTGCAAGTACCATTTTAGAGCTGATAGAGCAAAAAATAAAAATAGTGAGTTTTCATTACTTTTAAACTTGGCACAGAGGTTTCTTTTAACCTCTGTGTTGGATGTACTGTTTTGGAACTAATGATAAAACCAACGTACTTACCAAATTCTTACGTCTGACTTATGTGACATTTATCTACCTATTATTGCAGTTCAACGGAACCGTCAGCTGTCAACAACATAAATAACCTTTTCAAGTTCCTCGTATCAAAAGAAAATGATACAGTAAGATCACGTGTCATCAATATTCAAGGAAGAAATGTGAAATTTGAAAAAGCTTGTGGCCGTGTGTTAAATAGTACTTTCGAGGAGTTGTGTGACAGGGTAAGAATTATTTTCATTATATTAAATCGCTGAGGTTTACCATTGGTTGTCATAAATGGGATTCGGTTGTGTTGGCAATGCATAATTTGAAGTCAGAATTTTTTTTAAATGGCGTACGTGAGGGGTTGTAGCTTCTGCCGAGATTTTGATAACACTGCCTAATGACTGTATAACGTTGTCTTTCTTAATAAATTCAGACATTGATGAAAACGCTTTATGCAGTATACACCACAGTTAGGAAGAAAAAAAAAATCAATTTAAGTCAGCATTAAAAAGTGACAGCTCAAATAGCCCTTGCTGTTTAAATAAAATTTCAAATGTGAAAAATGTCACCCTTGAATAGTTTTACAATAAACTCTGCGACACCATATTTATCTTACTTTTATATTTAAACCACAATATACCTGCTATATATGTAAACAAAAAAAAGAAAAATAATTAGGTAATATTCAGGTAGATTTATTCAAATCTTATCAAAATATAATTTCACGATCACAAGTACTATTTAATGAACATAAAATCATCTACCCGTGCGAAGTCGGGGCGGGTCAGCTAGTATTTTATATGTAAGTCATAATTACAAATGTAAACAGCAGCATATTTTATTTTCAGCCCCTTGGTGCTAGTGACTATTTAGTGTTATCTAAAACTTTCCACACGGTTTTCATTCGAGATCTTCCACAATTGTCGGTTACACGACACAGATCTCAAATACGGAGATTCATAACATTGATTGACACATTCTATGATAACAAAGTGCGGGTGAGTTGAAATTTAGTTAAGCTATTACCATCGTATATAGTATTAAGTATATAGTGTGTCGTGATAGCCCAGAGCGCAACGAGCCTGTCTCAAATTTGGCCCCATCGGGCCATGGTTCGAATCCGGGCGTGTACCAATGAGTTTTTCTGACTTAAGTACACAATATCACTGACACCGTGCTTCGGAGGGCACGTTAAGCAGTCGGTCCCGGACGCTGTCAATAGATGGCGGTCGTTACAGTTCCCAACCCGCAGTGGAGCAGCGTGGTGGACTTAAGCTCCAAGCCCCCCTCCTCACCCTGGGGGAGGCCTAAGCCCCTGCAGTGGGGTAAAAATGGGCTGATGATGATGATGATGATGATAGTATTAAGAGATCAGCGTCTCAGGAATCAGGGGCCTATTCTGTCAAACAAGACACGATCGTATTTAAGGCTAGTAATTCACGACGCTATTTTCACCTGCGTCTATTGCTTGTTGTGAACGTAACCCTGGTTGATTGTAAAAATAAAGGCAAAGATTAATAATGATTTTTGAGACAAGTGCGGTTGTTTGTGGTTTCCGCTGCAGCGGCGAGCTAAAGGATAGCTGTTTTATACGCGTTCCGCTGCAGCGGCGAGCTAAAGGATAGCTGATTTATACGCGTTCCGCTGCAGCGGCGAGCTAAAGAATAGCTGCTTTATACGCGTTCCGCTACAGCGGCGAGCTAAAGGATAGCTGTTTTATACGCTTTCCGCTGCAGCGGCGAGCTAAAGGACAGCTGTTTTATACGCGTTCCGCTGCAGCGGCGAGCTAAAGGATAGCTGTTTTATACGCGTTCCGCTGCAGCGGCGAGCTAAAGAATAGCTGTTTTATACGCGTTCCGCTGCAGCGGCGAGCTAAAGGATAGCTGTTTTATACGCTTTCCGCTGCAGCGGCGAGCTAAAGGATAGCTGTTTTATACGCGTTCCGCTGCAGCGGCGAGCTAAAGGATAGCTGTTTTATACGCGTTCCGCTGCAGCGGCGAGCTAAAGAATAGCTGTTTTATACGCGTTCCGCTGCAGCGGCGAGCTAAAGGATAGCTGTTTTATACGCTTTCCGCTGCAGCGGCGAGCTAAAGGATAGCTGTTTTATACGCGTTCCGCTGCAGCGGCGAGCTAAAGGATAGCTGTTTTATACGCGTTCCGCTGCAGCGGCGAGCTAAAGGATAGCTGTTTTATACGCGTTCCGCTGCAGCGGCGAGCTAATGGATAGCTGTTTTATACGCACTCGACGGACGTTAACTGCTAGCGCTGCAAGCAACCGGGTGCTTTTGCACCCATTTTATGATGTGTTTTATTGATTAATCTGCAATAAAAGTATTTCAATGTGACTGCGAATATTTTCTTTAACCTGAAATTATATAGCCTCAACTGTATAACTTTAACTGTGGTGGATGTAGGCAATACTTAATCACGTGAAAAGTCTTGGTAAAAGTTGAAAAATAAGAAAGAATGGTACAGCAATCATAGTGTATTGATTTGTAATTGGCTCAATCGAGTCATATTATATTTCATGTATAGGACTGAATACTATATGCAACACTAAAAAAAATTTCTTTTCCAAAATTCACCTTTTGAGGATATGACACGAAAACTACACTATTAACTTGGAAGGTATTATAATATTTATAGAGCTAAATAGTCATATACTTAGTCAATTAGTTGAAGGAATATTTACAAAGTCGCAAAGTGTCCATTAACCAATCCTATAGTTATATTTATTTTTAATATTCTGATTCAAGTTATATGATTGATTAATGGAAACTCAATTAGTCAGCATCTTTTAGTAGTTTTCTTGCACCTCATTATTTATAATTTGCATTTCAGGTTGTTATACTTGCTGATACAGACATCAAAGAATTGTTTAAGGCCAATACTAATGAAGATATTGATGATGATCACAGGAAATTAATGGACGACCTTAATATAGAAGGAGAGGTGAGTGTCAATCATTGACCTTAAATTCCAACTGAAATGTGGAGCAGGAAAGTTTAAAAACTATTCATTTGCGATTCCCTTTGGATTTGAATAATATGTGAAAAATAATCTATGTTACACATAAATACCATTGGAATAAGAGACATACTACTATAAATGTAGTGAAAGCTATTTTGGATACTAATATTGACACTTTACGAGAATCAAATACAAAAATTAATATCAGGTTAGTAGAAATAATTGACATGAATACTGATCGTCCTAAAATAGTGAGCGACAAAAATGACAAAGTAAAGGAATTGCCTGAAAATGATATTGAAAAGGTAAGTTGTGCTAAAATAAAAGAAGTTTTAGGAAACAAAAATACTATTAGAAAACCTAAAATTACAGTAATTAGAAAAGCAAGGACAGACGAAATTGCAACGAAAACATAAAATAATAAGAAATTCTTCTTTAGAGCAAAACAAACACAAGAGGAGGAAGCTAAAAATTATGCAGTTAATATTGAACAAACTTCCACTATATCAATAACAACCGAATGTTTCATGTTTCAACAAAGCTTAGATAGATAAATTATATAAAAAATACCAAGCCTCAGTTTGGGATCATTTTATTCTAGATCATGTCTAATAATAAAGGAACAGACATATAGTTAAAACATGCAAAATAGTTAAAAATTGATAAATAGAGCTGACATCTCATCATTCTTAGTAGAATTTTTCTATTAAATGTCAGCAATAGAAATGCCCACACCAAACACAATAATAATTTATGTATATCAGTCAGAAAAAGATGACTTTAACACTTCCAAATTAGTTTCCAAAAGAACTTTATCAAAAATTTGTTGTTTTAAATTTGATGTGGTGGTCCGTGGTGACTTCAACATAGATTGCTGACTATATCTAATAGAAAAAATGCGATGTCGACATCCCTACACGTGTGTCACGCGCTAAATATCAGTGAACTGGCGTTAGTACCGAAGAAGACTTACTTACCCGGGGCCGCGCGCTCCAAGTACTTTGTTAGTAGAAAATATATCAATACCTGACTGAATAGTATGGAAATGTTTCACTGTTATAGTATATTTAAACACTATCTCTTAGTTAATACTTGTATTAATTGTTTAATTATTTATAAAACAATTCCGCTATTTCTTGATTAGTGGGATTCGTCACTATATTTGTTTGTAAAATCTATCTGATGCCCGCTCATGTACCTTGAAACTCTTTAGATCTATATCATTCTTCATGTGATCTATTAGGAATAAAGATCTTTGGTCATGAATGCATCTTATTAGAAGCTAATGATCTACAAACTGAAATTCAAAAACCTTTCAGATTAATTAAAAGATATTTTACTGGTGTAAAGAAATTTAAAATTATTCTGAAAAATAATTTTAATCATTTGAACAAAACATACTTGACGCCGATCATTCATGAATATTTTTATAGGTACTTGATTTCATGTATATATATTTACTGAAAATTTGCAACGAAAAGGAAATAGGCACTAAATCCGATTGGGTTTCAAATGAAATTTTATAATCATCTCAAAAATCCAAAGAATTGCTAAATAAAAATAGTGCAAACTATGTAATTTGTAATAACTGTAGAAATAATAAAAAATATTTTAAAAAGTCAATGTTAAAAGAAAGTACAAAAGGCAATAAATAAAAGTAAAATGAAAATTGAAATAGGAAACCAAAAAATAAAAAGAAATGTGTGCGTCAGAATGGCGCTACAAGGTAGTACAAGGTTGCCGTTTAGGATTGTGGTTATGCTGTCGATTTAGTACCTAATTTGTACAATTTAGTACCTTTCATCAAAAAATGTGTACCTGCTTTGTACTGTATATGGGCTCTTGGTCTAACTTATCGTTTATTCCTCTATATATTTATAAAAATACTGTTTACTTAAGATATATATTTTTGTTAGGTACAAATTAGGTACTAAATTCCTGTTTATCAACATTTGTATTCTTTTACGTATTTCTTGTTAGGTTCGAGAATTTCATAGGCGTCAAAATGGCGGTACAAATTTTGTATCAACGAAAACTACTAAACGGTTTGACTTGGGTATGTGGATTTTATATATAGATAGATAGATAGTTTATGTACTAATAGGTACTAAATATCTCATAACTCTGAATATAATTTTAAATAATAGAAGTACCTAATTTAGAAAATGTACCCCCATCCTAACGTCAGAATGGCGGTACACTTTAAATCTCAAGTATTTTTGAAACTAGGCAGGTTTTGATGCAAATCTTTGATGAAAGGTACTAAATAGTACAAATTAGGTACTAAATCTACAGCATAATGACAATCCTAAACGGTAACCTTGTACGACTTTGCACCGCCATTCTGACGCACACTAAAGAAATTGAAGTAAACAATAAACCTTTAACAGATTTTAAAGAATTATCCAATTTGTTCAAACAACAATTTTATATAAAAACTCTGAATAAAATAGTCGCCTTCTGGAAAAGCAATTTTTTTGTTATGAAACTTACTCAGAACTATGTGCGCGTTTTTATCTCCCGAAATACATGCGAAAAATATTTTATAACAAAATTTATTTTTATCGGGTTACAATATACTGTTGTATAAAAATTCAAGTCGTTAAAAATTACACTGATAATAGTATTTCATGATTTCAAAAAATTTAATTTAAATTTAAAATTTGACATGTCTTCCACTTTCAGGATGCCAAAGTGTCTATTTTCACCGGTGAAGAAGAAATATTTGCTTGTGACCGTTGTTTGTCAAGGCTAATGGAAATGCAGACAGAAGAATATTGGAATAAATGGGGCGAAACTAAATGATTAAATGTTTGACAAATAAAGTTGTTGTAGTTGTACATATGTAAATTTTCATTAATTAGAAAATTGGATATTTTAATTTTTTTTAAATTATTGTACTCATCTGCCTTATATTTTTATTTTGCGTGTATAACCTCTCAGATAGCTAATATTATATTATTAGTACTTAAAATGTCAGTTATTTGACAGATAATAATAATGATAATAATAATTTTGTGATATTAAAATAGTTTTTGATTAAAATAAACATTTCGTCATATTTAAGACATAGTGTTCACTAGATCTATATCAGATTATCAACATGCAAAAATTGTTTGTTATATGCTTTATATTTTATTGTTGTGCAAAGTATTTATATTACTATTAAATTATTTTCATATGTTGTTGTTTTATTATACGAAGTGAAGATATCTTCAATATTTTGCTACGAGTATTATAAATTCGTCAAACGTTAATTTGAATAATCAGTTTTTTAAACGCCCATCATATTTTTTTTTCGTAGCAATAATATAATAGGCATGATGACAGTAATTGAAAATCACTGAAATTATATATTTGTTTAATGAAACTTGAGTCATGGAATGCGAAACACGAATTTATTTTTCTATTAATAGCGAGATTAATAATTATTTTGATGAAATTAAACTACGAAATACGAAAGTCCGCCATGATATGTTCAACACCAATCAGAGCAAATGACGTCACTTTTGAGTAAACAAATAAACGAACTCGAAGGAACGCTATGTTTTTTTCATTTAATATTCAATTTTGTTTATTCCGTCCGTATTATTTAAACCAATCGAAAATGAAATAACGCAAGTCAAATATCAACAAGGATTTATAATAATAATAATATTCTTTATTGTACACCAAAAATTAGAACAAAAATAAATAACATAGGTATCTCTTACAACTATAGTTTGGTACAATGGGCGGTCTTATCACTAAAAGCAATCTCTTCCAGACAACTTATTACCAACAAGGATTTAGGCAAACAGTGATAATTTGCCTAAAATTGATGTGTTAATGCTGGGAGAATTTTTAGCATCAGATAAAGATTTTTGTTCAGCAGAATTTAGAAACGTCAAAAGCTTTATGTACATTATTATTTAACAAACATACCGAATAATTTAAATTTTAAATAAAATACCCATTAAGACAATAGTAGTGGTGCAAGGTTAAACCTAACCTCGAAAAAGATTGTTTTTATTTTAACTTTAGGCCTCAAACAAGATATATACTATTTTAGAATCTTCAAAGTAAATGAAATACGTCGAAATGATCTTCACAAAAATGAAGGTGAGTATTAGGCGACATTGCTGTTGGATCTCGCCTTGCCGGTTTAAGCCACTTGTCTCGTATCGTTTTTTTTGTGGAATGAACACGAATAACTTATCAGACGATTTTATTGATATGTTATCACACTGAGGGACCGCACACCACCTGTACACTTTAGAATTCATATTTAATAAACCAAATTGTTCAATGAGGGTATAAGGAACGTCAGTGTTTACAAATACGTTTTGTTTGGTTTTGTTTACTCAAAGTTTACTCAAACGTGACGTCATTAGCGACGCCATGACACTGACAAGCGTTTTGGCGCGAATTTTAAATCTAAAAACTAAAATGTAATTTTTTCCTCCTAAATCATTATTATAAGTAGAAATATGTTATTCATTGTAAGTAATATACGTTTCCGAACACTTTGGGACAGTTTTTCCAAATCTGTCATCATGCCTATTGCCGTTCTACCCGGTTAAGATACTAAAAAGATTGGGCGTTTTGGATCTGAGCATTATTGACAGAGTTGGCAGTGTTACCCTTGTAGAATTCAAACGACTTTCATATTTAAAAAAAAAACTGAAATCACTTATTTTTATTTAAATATTTAATTCATTTTAACTAACGACCTGCCCAGCTTTGCATGGGTAGCAGAGCATAATTATGCCTAAATTTTTTTCTTTCTTGTACTGTTGTATTAGCTTGTTGCATTGAACATGTGGATAATAATGTTAATAAATGTAACATTATGTTCATCTTACTTCGAGTATTTTTAATATATTTTGTTTCTAATTCTGCAAATATTTGAAAAAATAAAGAATATAAATACATAAAAACTAAAATATTTCTTTAAGTACATCATTGATATCTTTTGTCTAGGTAATTACATCACGCGTGTCGCGTCGGTATGGAATTGGTTGAATTTATTTTGTCGCGCGATAGTCGATGTCGATGTAAGCCAATCAATCCATGTTTTGTTATTTTTTTTTAATGATATTGTGGGTGATTTAATAATAACAATATTCTTTTTTATTATATATAGATATTTTTTCACCCAGAGACGGAACAAATACACATGGTCATGCACACAAATATTTGACCCAAACGGGAATCAAATTGCGACTCTTAGCTCCGCTGTTAGAATGCCTAACCATTCGGCCAACCGTAGTCATTATAGATTTTCTTGTAATATAGCTTATATACAATACTCTGGTCGGCCGCAATGAGACAGGTATCGTCCGCGAACAGATAGATGTCCCTACGAGAAATTTATCTTTATATATCTATATAATCAATTGTATAGATATTGACTGGGATCGCTTATATTGTTTCAACGCTTGAACGCAACGTCGTGATAGCCCAGAGCGCAACGAACTTGTCTCAAATTTATAAGGCCTCATAGGGCCATGGTTCGAATCCGGGCGTGTACCAATGGGTTTTTCTGACTTAAGTACACAATGTCACTGACACCGTGCTTCGGAGGGCACGTTAAGCAGTCGGTCCCGGACGCTGTCAATAGATGGCGGTCGTTACAGTTCCCAACCCGCAGTGGAGCAGCGTGGTTGACTTAAGCTCCAAGCCCCCTCCTCACCCTGGGGGAGGCCTAAGCCCCTGCAGTGGGGTAAAAATAGGCTGATGATGATGATATAGATATTAAAATAAAACAATTGATTCTTAATTATTACAATTTAATATAAACATTCAATCGTACATATGGCTATAGTACTCTTGGTAGAGTTGTATATACGTCTCCTTCTCGGTCGGCGTCATTTGAGCGATAACGTCATCGTCGACGTCAGTAAGCGGCACCGATTTGCCGTTGACCAACACCGTTGGCGCGTTGTCGTCCGTTTCTGAATCCTCGCTGTCCATTTCAGCTGGAAATTTGCGACAAAATCGTAACGAAATTATATACATACAGCTCAAGAAGGTGCTTAATTATCTCTAATCAAGATGGCGCGGCGTGGTGAAAAAATAATTGAAGCATTAGGGCCTAATTCTTCAATTATTTTTTCACCTAAATTTCGCTAATTTTTTTTTGATGGAGGATGCAATGAAACGACAGGAGATTTTCAAGGTTTAAATCCCTTTTCAATAAAGTTACCAATCCGTTTTCCCAGCCAGTCATTACGGAACATCCATCAGTACATACGAATATCATCCTTTTATTTAGAATATTATTGCTTCCTAAAACATTTTTTATAACTTTTAAAAAGTCTAATCTTCTTGTGCGATCTTTCATTGGCGTCAATGCTAAAAAGTTTTCTCGAATGTCATACTTGTCTGTACAATAGCGTAGAAACAGAGACATTGAGCAATGGAAGTTATACCAGTGGTCTCTTCACAAGCTAAACTAAAAATATGGAATTTTTCAGATTTTCCATCGTATTGTCACAAGTTTGGTAACTTATATTTATGATTCATCTCACACAAATAACGGCATAGTGCTCAGAGTTATTTTCTGATATAGTAACAGCCTTCTAAGCGTTATTCACGTTGGTTCATTTCACAGGTTAATTTTTTCCAAGGGCTTGTAGTCTATTAGCTGTAGACAGACGGAGCAAGGATTTCAGCCGTGTTCAGAGCAACCATAAAGTTTGACTAGCACTCTAACATCTTTACATTTGGCAATAAAATTTACCGTGGGTGAGGCTATAACTACGTTAGTGAATGGAGGTCTACTAACCAACTGCTGCCAACTCGTCTTTAAGTTTATACGGATCCTTTGATTCGTTGTCGCTTGAATCTGAACTGTCGGGCTCTATTCCTTTCACAGCATTGGACAAAGGATTTCCTGGAAAATAAATAATTTAACGCTATTAGCTTAATTGATTAATCATCGAAATTCAGTTCATCAGCCCATGAGATTAAAGCTTCACTGTTACGCGCAAACATGCGCAGGCGAGCATCGATCGAAGTATCGATATTGATCGATTAACGTTCATGAACGTTCTTGTAGATATATGGTGTGTTTTAAATTCTTAATCTTTTAATGCTATTTTTATATAAGTAGATACTATTGCGGTCACTACCGCTGGACCATCCGTATGAAATTTTTTGCTTGCACCGATCGTGCACGGCACGAAACGAATTAGTGATTTTGATTTGGCCTCTCAGAAAAAGGAAAATGTTGATTGTGAGTAATGACTAACAAACGGAGTTTTCTTAAAAATGGCGTACGTGGGCGTCATTCTTCCTAACGGTATTATGAAAAAATTACTCCATAATCGTACAACGTTGCTTTTTTTTATTGTATTTGAATAAAAATAGTTTTAAACGTTAAGGGATTTTTTTGCTCCATACAAAATAGGTATAATAGGAAAAGCTGTTCCACATGCCATTTCTGCACCAAGTTTTTCAAAAGTCATCATCTTAGGATAGACCTTTGATTGATTGCTACGAACAGAATAATTATTTGGG
Source organism: Luffia ferchaultella (assembly GCA_949709985.1). Taxonomy (NCBI): domain Eukaryota; kingdom Metazoa; phylum Arthropoda; class Insecta; order Lepidoptera; family Psychidae; genus Luffia; species Luffia ferchaultella. Next base: position 15,721,246 of record OX453247.1, read on the forward strand.
GTTAAAGATGGCCCTTTGCAAACAAATTTTCCTTCACAGAAGAAATTGTTGGCAACTTGTTCTTATTAGCAATTATGGAAAAACAAAAACAAAGGGCGTCGCTACATTTATACATTTTATACAACTAAAAAATTAGGTGATTAAATGTGTGGAAATTTCGATGGTGGAAACAGCTATGCTCCTCGCGTCGACTATTTTATAACAATTTTTTGGAGTTAGCTGCAGTTATCCCTATCGTTCACAAATGGTTTGGGGGGAAGCGCGCCGTTTGGTTAAAACAGTGATAGCGAGGACAAAATAAAGGCAGAGTTCCAACAAAGAATTATAAGGAAAACAAAAAGTAATATTGCTTTGATTGACAAAATATGAGAGGCCGAGCTTTACCACTTTGCAGTGTTTTTGGCAAATTATTTGTTAAGTGACTCAGCGGGAGACACCGCCATTAGAACAGAGGTGATTATATTAACTATATAATAGGTATAAGGGCAGGCTGAAGAGTAATCTCTTTAGACTATAAACCCTTTAAAAAAAAAAAATGAAAAAACTTGCATTAATTGTTTATCGTTTGAAATCTTAATTTTTATTCGAAATGGCGCAACCTATGAGTTGTTGCAAACCGATTTTAATATTATCTAGTAGAAGTAAATAAATAAATAGGTAAAGAAGTAGAAATTATTTCTGCAATAATAACCTGTGATGAGACCTGGATCCAATAGTGGGATCCCGAAAGTAAACATCAATCATTATTGTGTTTTAAGGATGAGAAGCCTCCTTACAAGTTTAAGATTTGTCCATCGACAGAGAAACAAACGGCAACTAACTATATTTCGTAATGTTGAAAGGATATTAATAATAGATTATTTTCCAAAAAAAGAGAGGCAGACTCAGTAAGGGCATATTACGTTATGCACGATAATGCATCTGTGCATATTTATTGCTCAAGCAACAGAGCGAGTTATGAGCAAAAATGACGGGTAAAAATCGACCACTCTCCCTACTTCAGATTTAGCACCCTGTGATTATTTTCTGTTTAGACTTTTAAAGAAAAAAATTAACGACACGATGATTATTTTTTAAAAAGTGTCCATGTTCGTCTTTTCTTTCATTGTTACGTAGATTATTTATCAGCTCAACAAACCCGTATTTTGTTTCTCGTGTGCAAGTAATACCGACATGATGTCGTCGTTCTTTTCTTTGCCGGTGGGTTTAGCGCCGCTAGCGTTATTTGCTGCCTTCTCCAGCGCTGCGTCCGTCGAGTGTACACTGTCGTTCTGAAATGTTATAAATACATGTCAGATTTGACACCAATAATTGTTTCGTTACATGAGGTCACATGGTTTATTGGGTACTCATAAGCAATTTATCAAACATATTTTTTAAATATATTATCGTGGTTATACCCAGTTTATAGGAGATGCGATCTTTAGAAACAGAAGTGCATTTTACCTACCATAGCCTAGCTTCCTACCTAGCTTCAGCTACCATAGACATATATTTAGGTCTAGCGGCCAAAAGGGACTCGCCCCTGGATTCGCGCTTAGCGGGTACGCAATCTGGGTTCACTGAAAGTGTCTCACATACCCCTATATGTCCTGTACTTGTAAGCTTTGGGGCAACCCTGCGTGTAAGGGTTTTTTTTCTTATTAACAAATAGAAACGCTACTTATTCCTTACAATACTGAACGAACCACTTTTTTATAGCCTATACAGTACCATATTAAGTCCACACAACATCAAGAATATAATCAAAAAAAATCTTTTCATGACTATGACTTCGAAATATTCGGAAAAAATACTGTCGACAGATCTCGAAACTATATAAGCTGCAATAAAGCGCCATGATAAATACCTACAGAAATAGTTAAGCACCATTAACTCTGGTAACTTTGTCTAGTGCAAGTAACTTGGCCTAACTTATACAGTTATGTTGTGTGGAATATACTACTAAATATTAGCTATTTTTTCATTATTTTATAGGGCTATTTTTCGCTGTAAGTGGTAAACACTTCTTAGCAAATTCCAAAAAAAAGCGAACTTTTACAAGTTCTTTGAACTAGGTACAATTGCTCGGATTGACGGTTTATACACAGACCGATACATTTAGCGGAACAAAACCCTTAGAAATAATAGTTTTTTCAAAACAATGGCCAGTTATGTTACCTTCTTTTTCATTTTAGGTCTAATTGGAAAAAAGAATATTTGCCGGTCATTTTTTCCATTTATTTGTCTTAATTTCCAACTATAATAACATAGGTTTATCGAGCTTTGAGGTTGATATTACGTTATTGTGAATTTTATAAATCTTGTTTAATTAATTAATATCAAACTGTTACAATTCTTAAATTTCCAATCGTTTCTGCATTATCAAGCAATAAAAAAATTATTTTGTTTTAATTTCGACATTTTTCAATAAAGTTTAAATATGGCTTTACAAAATTTATGCAAATAAAATGTTAATTTAATAGTTACTATATGTTTAAATATATATTATTTCGTTAAATATACATGCAAATATAAATACAAACATTAATTCTATTTTTTTGCTCCGCTAATGTGCCAGTATATTTAATTTATGTGTACCTGTTCGTTAGAAATAATAGTGCTTTCCACCATCCAGACGGGACGCTCCTTGCGCTGTGCAGTATCACCAGCGTTGTCTGCTTCACCGATGGTGACGTCCACACGCGTCTCTTCAACCAACATACCCTGGTTGCGAGTAGCTTCTCCCGACCACTGTTCGCCACCCGGACGAGGTGGTAACAGCTTATTATTTAATCTAGAAATTACACGATCAATTATTAATACATTTTCATATGCATACACACTCGTATCTACCACAAACAAGAGTTTGAATATACTACACGATATCTCCAATGACTTATTACAGAATATGTACGTAATGGACCTAAGTAGTAATTGTGTTACTATATTATTAAGTTTAAATAAATGACATTTTGAATTGGAAAGCACTATTTAGGTATATTGTATGAGGCCCGGACAAATGAAAAAGTACTTACTTAATTATAAATGGGTTTTTTTTGTAATACATTAAGTATAAAAATCACGTAAATTAACTATTAGTATAAAAGAGAAAGTATAAGGAGTGCCGTGATAGCCCAAGCCGCAGCAAACCTGTTTCAAATCTATAAGGGCACGTGGTTGTGGTTCGAATCCGGGGTGTACCAATGAGATTTTTCTAACTTAAGCACATTAAATGTCACTGACTCCGTGCCTCGGAGAGCACGTTAAGCAGTCGGTCCCGGTTGCGTCAATAGATGGCGCTCGTTACAATCCGCTAACCCGTATTGGAGCAGCGTGACGCCATTTGTAATTTCTTTCTATATCTGCTCGGTTAATAAAAATCTAAACATTTTTAGAAGCAGAACAGTTATACAAAAAATAACATAGAGCGGGGTATCACTAAATATATCAGTTAACTATACAAAAAAGGTTTATTTTAAGCCACAAGAAAAATACGTCAATATTTATATAATACTTTTTTGTTGCCCTGTCAAAACACAAGTAATGAATATCATTGACTATATGTCATGAACCTAGGAATACCCGGACGTAGCATCGCAAGCTACTAATTACCTATGTATCCCTAGTATCTCAGCTTCCTATGTACATACGCGTCAGCTTGAAAACACTCATACCCTAGTATGTCTACCGACCGCCAGTAATACTACGAAATTCCATTCACACACTTACGCGACTGCCATTGCATTGGTTGTTCAAGGGAGTTTTAAATTTCTATTACGTCTATGCGCTATGTATATAATTGTTTAACGTACCCTCGGATAGTGTTAATATCAACAGGTTCAGGTTCCAATATCTCGGGCGACAATTTGATGCCCTCGACTTCTCGCAGCAGTATGTACAGGGGCTCCATTTGTTCATTGTACTTGGCTAACAAAAGTCTCGAATCTTTCTTCGGAAGGGCCGATTGGTCCTCTTCAACGACTTCATTGCAAAACGTACATCGAAATTCTTGCGTCATCATATCATATAAATGGTCCGCCTGTAAAACATAATTTCAAATAGTTTGGGTTTATGGAACATTAACTTTTAAAAATTCTAGCCAAGGAGATTTCAGTGTTCACCGAGTCGCACATGACGTCATGTTTAGTACCTACAGTCGCTATACACGTAATGATGATGACGTCACGTCACTTCAGCGCATAGTATAATAACTTTGTTAGTTCTTATGCTCTGTCAATATTTCTTAGACTGTTTTGTTCGATTTTGCTTTATTTTTTATTTTCATTCATAAAAAAAATCAGAAACTGCTCTATTGTTTCGCTTGGTTGGTTTTAGAATTAGCAAAACAGTTCGCACGCACTTTAATGGCACAATCTCTTGCTAAACATATCTGCATTATCATGATAATGGAAATATCTATTCAATATTAACTTCATTAATTTTATATTCCATGGAAAATCAACCAGGACAAACAGTCTATGTTTCTTTTCCTTTTTCTCTGTTCAACTATTTCCGTGCAAAAAAATAACGTTGTTTCGTTGTTCCGTGATGACTATGGGAAAAAAAAGTTTAATTTTGTATCCTCCTTACTCCATAGCTCACATATATTATAGTTTACCTTCAATCATAATAAACAGTAGCCCATGCGTAACTCAATCCTTTCAACTATCTCCGTGCAAAAATCACGATGTTTCTTGGCTCCATTGCGATGTGAAGAAAGGACAAACAAACACACTTTCATATTTATAAAAAACTATAGCTTTCCGCCCGTAGCTTCGCCCGCGTGAATTACACTGTTGTACCGGAACCACTAAAGGGACGGTCTAGGAAATTCTGAGACTTTCAAATAAAATCTGCAACTTAACTACTTAAGAAATCTGTACGCCAAATTTCTTCAAAATCCGTTTAGCCATTTTAGCAGGTAGAAAAGCTATCCCACAGGAACAGTGTATTTTTCGGGATCAAATTTATCGTGTATATTATTCCAAGTCTTAAGACACTTTAGTACGAAATATCAAAATCCGTTCAGCCGTTTTAGCACGCGGAATAGTTATCTCACAGAAACCGCGCCTTTTTCCGGGATAAAAAGTAGCCTATGTAACCTACTTCTCCACCTCATAAACTATAAGTATCTATGCAAAGATCACGTCCATCTGTTGCTGCGTGTTTGACTGCCGAACATACAAACTTTCACATTTAAAATATGGTAAAAATATATACAATGAGGATTTAATCATCACCTCCAGATCCGTGAATGTCTTTCCGCAGCCTGGACACTTGAAGCTGGCGCGGCTGGTCGCGTCGCGTTCCTCCGTCTCCATGCGTTTACGCATTAAATCCAACTTATACTTGACAACGTTTACAAATGTTTTGTAATTAATGAAGTAGTAATTAACTTTCTGCGCTTTGCCGTCAGGGCCTGAAAAAATATAACACACAAAAATGTACACCTCGTTTCCACCAAGTTTAATACACTGTATTATACTGTCATATCCATACTGTATCACTGTATCATACAGTGTATTATACTTGGTGGAAACGAAGTATATAGTTCCAGTCAAACTTTATGGCGGATCGGAATACAACGCTTTAAGCATGCTTGTGCAGGTTCAGTCAAATGCCCCTCGCTCCACTACGTCCCGCTACACCTAAAATGGGTTACTGCGACGCGACTTGTGCCTATATTCACATCCGCCATAAAGGTTGATTGGAACTGTAACAAACACTTAATTTGTATTGGTTTTTAATTATGTTCTGCGTAATAGGGCATGCGCATCGCACTTCAGAGCCTTTTATATAATGACAAGTAGGTACTGTACTTTTGTATGTACCCCATAAACGAAAAAGGATATGGCCCACGTGCCTCCACGGAGTCCAGACACGCATGTTTTACAGTTTAGCTTGTATTATCAGTTTAAAAAATCTCCTTTACCAGCACGAAGGCCATCATAAATGTGACTTTTGTCACTGCATCCTCCATTTTTGCTATATAATAGTTTGACTGGTACGACTAGCCTCTCAATAGATGTTGTCAGACACGGGATTCAAACCCGGAGTTTTAGAGCCCAGGAAGGTGTTATGTACATATATTAACTTGAAATTTAAATTTTAACAAGACAATAATAATAATAACATATACATCACAACAACGTCTAGCCGCACTAAGCATTAGCTTGTGTTTTGGATACCAAGCAAAGACACCACATACATATAACAACCAAGACCCGGTACCAGTATAAATATTCATCATATAAATACTGACCCGACCTCGGATTCGAACCCGGGACATCCAGCTTCGTAGGCAGGGTCGCTACCCACTAGGCTAAGCGGTGGTCATAATAAACTGAACATAATAAACTGAAGATGGTTTCCAATGGGAAACCGTATAATGATACAGCATCGGTGCAACATTGGAACTTAAAACATAAATAGCGCCCTTAGTAAACTGTTGCTCAGTTACTCAGTTGGTAACCGACTACTGAGGTTATTTTGTCTTATACTAAAGATTTATTAAGTGATAGAAATGTTGGGATGTAATTACCTGTTTCCATTTTCAGTCTTACTTGTATGAATTTGTCATTTTTCAATGTAGATATTCTGGCTCTCAACATTTTACGTTCAAATTTCAATAATTCACAGATATCGTCTTCTTTCATACCTGAAAATTCATATAATATTGTTTTAAATCCAATATCTAGTTCTTTAATTCATTTCTATAGATACAAATTTAAAAAAAATGTACCCTACATGCATAGACGCTAGGTACCTATTAAAATTAGTCTCTATGAAAGATATTTTGACCCATATCTAAATTAAATGAGGTAGGTAGGTACCTATGTATAGCCAACGGTCTCGATCCCCGCGAATTTCTAGCTCAGATAGATTCTAATAAGTAGGTACCTATTTTTTTTAAATTTCGTGAACATTGTGAATACAATTAATTATATTTATTAATGAATTAGTTATCAGTTGTTTATTAAATTAATCATTTCCTTTTTTTTGTTTATAATGAAATTATAAATATTTTTTAAATTTCATCATTGCACTAAAATTAAATACTCAACTACTGCATCATACAATGTGAGATAGGTAGGTAGCTAGAATTGAATAATTAAAATAGAAGATATTAATTTGGTAGTGGAAGCGCGTAACTTAATTTCTTAGTTTATTATAAGTATTTTAAGTTTTATACAATTTTTTTTTATTTTATTCGGAATACCAACAGCATTTTTACATTTAGTAATACTAAAATTGACATAAACATAGCTATTAATAGGTATTCGCATCTAGAAACTGATATAAATAGCCAAAAAAAAAAACAGGTTAATACAATAATAAAAACAAAATACAACAATACAATTAATACAAATACAAATCACACACAGGAATCATCTGCCTTCATCAGACGTGAGGCCGAAAAAATCCGACGTGAAGATTTTTTTTACATAAGAAGCCTTAGATGTAAACAATTCCAAGTTGCAGTCACTGTTATAAACACCATTAAAAGAGTTGCCCGCTCGTAAGAAAAATGAGTTTCGGCGGTAATTAGTGCCAGCCCAAGGTATTGCTATAGGTTGGTAATGTCTGCATAGCACCCCACGCGGTATATATATTACAATTTCCACTTACAAGGATTTCGCACCAACATGTCTACAATCAGAGAGTCTTCTATAGTGTAAAATCCTCTAACGACCAATCTTGCTAATTGCTTCAAACTGCTTGGCACTTCAGTAACGAGGCGTTCTTCAGTCATCTCAATGATGCAGCAACCTACAATATATTTTTAAATTTTATTTTATTTTTTAAATTAAATTACACACTGTGTACACATCATGTATCTTCTTTTAGATAAAAGGCAAATATTTACAGGCACAAAATATTTTAGTTGGAGGTAGTGTCTGTACATTGAATATATTTATCAGAGTGGTGGCGATGTAGCAAGGGTAATGGAATAGAAAAATATAATTTTTTTTAATTGTATCATCAGTCTATTTCATCAAGGTAATCTCCAAAACCACTGAACGATTTTCATGAGCTTTTCACAAGAAAGTTGTGCTGAGCTCTGAGCAACACTATTTATCGAAATCCGATGATGAAAAAAATAAAGCATGCATGTTTATTTTGCTATGTAGGGATGAGCATTATAATAGAAAATATTCTTTGAAGTGTATGTACCTAATTAGAATTAAGTAGGTACCATATTTGGGACAACGTATGAGTTAGTAGTATAAAAGTTATAATGAGTTATGTTTGTTTTGGGAACAAGATTTTGCTAAAAATGTTGTATTAGATATTGTTGTTTACGACCCATATATCACATGCTATATATAAATATTGAGAAGTATTGAACATTAAACTGAACGTACAAATACAAATTATAGATTTAAAAAATCTACCTAATGGTCTCAATTTATGTTTCTCAATCAACGGTCTCAAAAAGAAATCAAATTCAGTTTGTGTAAAAACAACTTTATTATTAAAACTGATTTCAAAATCACACTTATCTAAATTACATTTATGACCAGTTAAATAATTTATCATACAATAATGAGTATAAAATAAAATTGTTATATTCTAGAAAATTAGCATTAAACAATGATTTTGTGATTCTCTTTTCCTACAAAATATTGTATATCCAAAATTGTAGCTATAAAAGATTTTGGCATCCATTTTCATTTTAATGTCTTACCACTTAAATTAGATCTTTTCTTTAAAAATATCCCATTTAAAGTACGTACTTATATTAACTAAAGCAAAACTTAAATAAAACAGTCTTTTGAAAAAGGAATAAATAAGTACAGTATTTAACGCAGATGTCAGATTGGCCCTTGTAGATAATAAGTTGGTTACTCGTTCCATTTGTGCGACAATATAAATGAACTGATAGTCGATTAAATAGCGTGATTGTCAGTGGCCAACAGAGGCTGCCAAAGTGGTATAAGCTTCACAAATTACTATCATGATTTATCCATAATGGGAATGCGGTGAATAATCGAGTTCCATCTCTTTGATGTTTAAAAACTAAATTGAGCAATTAACAAATGAAAAATGTCTAGTCGGTAATTTATCTGAACCTAGGTAGGAAGCCTTTAATCTATTTTAGTGTCTATTATTCTAAAATGACTTGTAATGATTGGTTTTAAACCAACCAAACCAATAATTTTGTTCATCAGTCTATATATGTATGTTAGTTCCTGAAGTGCCCTAAAGAAAAAACACGTGGGCCGATTTTGACGATTCTCACTAAAATCGATTCGTCTTAATTTTGTGAGTGCCACTAAGACATGACAGTAATAAAAAGTCAACATGGCGACAACCAGACACCATATTGTGGCAAAGAAAAAAATGGAAGTCAATGAACTTATGTCAAGTGAGGTATCATTGAAAAGGCTTTCACAAATCATTTTTAAATATTTCAAATCATTTATTTTTTTCGAATGACCATTTATCTATTTCTTCTTTATCGATTTAACGTTGGTTGGCAACCCTTTTCACTTACATTTTTGTTAATACTTACAATATAATAAAATAACTATAAAAAAAAAAGATGGAAACAAGATGTTCTACTTCTCTCTCCGAATCCTCAGCCCGTGTAACTAATGCCTCTGACTGCATGATATTGTTTACAGTATGAAGTTTTTTATAGTATACTCACGAGCTGACGATTCGGAGAGAGAAGAAGGACATCTCGTTTAAATTGATTTGATAGGTTCGCTTTTTACGCAGTCGGGTTTTTTAAATCCCTTTAACTTTTTTAGTAACTAAAGGGAATTAAAAATAAATATACTTAATATTAAAAGTGAAAAATCAGTCTTAACATTAACATTGAAATGACATTCACTCTATTTTTCATACAATTTGCTTATTTTGTGATCAAAACTATACATTTATATAGCTCATGTATTTTTTACTTGTTTATTTTAAAACAACATAATATGTAGATTGTCTAAAAATATTTAAATTATAAAGTAGGTATACAACTTTTAAGTTTAAAATAAAATTTTGTGTAGCTACATAGTTTTTTTTATAACACTGCTGTTTTGTGCTGTTTCTAGTCAAATTTAAATCAACATTTACAAAATTCTCTACAATCAAGTGTATCAATACACATAATTACAAAGCAAAAGTAAACCCAACTTTAAGCATTATTGTCTATGGTGGTGTATATAATGTAGTTTAATGCCAAATTTGGACTGACCTGTAAAACCATTGAAATTAATACTGCATATCAAATTTAATAATAAAATATGTAAACCATCTATGAAGTTTTTAGTTGGAAACCACAAATCACTTAATCTAATGTTAAATTTTCTTATTGAACAAAGACCACCTTAAGTATATGAAATATAAATAAACAATAACTATAATAGGTAACAAATATTGTGGAACAAACACATTCAGAATATTCTGAATATTTCTTAGTTATAAAAATTAAGAATTATATCATACAACAAAAGGCAAGAAATGTCAAGATTTTCAATATCATCTGATTCATCATTCCAAAAATATCTACCAATCATACAACAAACATACACAATTTATTCATTGTGAGTTCTCTCAACAATCATTTGTATGTTATCTAAGGCTTGATATATTACTCTGAAATTTGGCCTCTCACTGGGATGGTTGCTCCAACATTGTTTCATTAAATCATATACAGAACGAGGTGTGTTGTCCGGACAAGCTAGCACATTACCATCTTTTAAAAAACGCACAACTTCCTCATGTGTCATACCAAAATAAGGCTGCAAGGCAAAGGAAAATATCTCCCATAGACAAACCCCATATGCCCACACATCCGACTCTAAAGTGTATTTGTTATATAAAATACTTTCAAGAGGCATCCATCTTACAGGAATTGCATCATGTTCATCTCCTTTGTAATAGTCCTGTAAATAAATTTTATGTGAGAGACCAAAATCTGCTATTTTCACAACCATGTCATCGTTTATAAGACAGTTTCTTGTTGCTAGATCTCGGTGAACAAACTTTCTGTCAGAAAGATATACCATTCCTGATGCTATTTGTCTAGCGATATGCAAAAGATCCAAATGATGCAGAGGTGTAGCAAGTAGTCGGAGATCTTCTCTATTTTCTGATGCAGGTGGGAAATTGGGAGCGGTACTACAAGCTCTGAGATATTCATTCAAGTCCCCTTTGCCCATATACTCAAACAATAAACACATAGGTCGTCCAATAGCACATACACCCAATAACTTCACAATATTTGGGTGGTCAAAATCAGCAAGTAAGCATGCTTCTCTTTCAAAATCTAGTTGCAAGTCATGGGAGGCCTCATCTTTTAGCATTTTTACAGCAACTATAGTGAATTCTTCCTCAGCCACTAAACCTGGTGCCTTCGCTTGAAATACTCTGCCAAAAGCACCATGACCCAAATCACGAATATATATGATGTTATTTCTTGGAAATTCTAATTTTTCTAATTTTGGATTTAATTGTGCACCAGTGGTGTGATAAGCCATATTGCTAGGTAGTTTATCAAGATCAATATCAACATTCTGAATATTTCTTCTATTACTAATGCTGCATTTTGAATAATGATTTTTAATAAAGTAATGACAAAGTAGTGCTATTGATGCAATTCCCAATACAAGGCCTAATCCTGCTACAGAAAGCAATAATACAAAAGTAGGTGTAAAATAATTTTCCATCACTATATTTGGTCCCTCAGTATTGTAAATTTCATCAGTAGAATTAGCACATGCTGGTATCTGACAATGTTCCCAACGAACCATTGGGTCCATAGTATAACACCAAGGCTTTTGTTCTTCTCCGCCAGCATTTCTACAATTATTTGAGGAATTTTGTACTTCTGGAAATACTAACGGTGGTCTTGTATGCTGATGAGGATATTGTGATTCCCATGGCTGGCAGGCTATACCAGACTCCGTTATGTTCATTGTACCTTGGTAGTATCTGCCATTTCCATGCACACAATGAGTTGTTACTTGACTGTAGTCCATATCAGTTATGCCTACATTGTTACATGTGATCTGTGATCCTTTGACTTCATATCGAGGTAGTTTTTCACAAATCGGAAGTCTAAAATGTCCTCTGTTTTGAAAAAACACACCACGTTGTTTCTGATCTTCTATAACGATCCAATTGTTATAACAAAACTGCATTTTTACAGCCATACAATCTTCATAACAAAGAGGTAAAGCCACATCATCAACACACTTGGGGAATGCATAGGCACACAGCAACTTTTCTGCTCGGCTTCGACAGGGTTCTTTCAAATCGGTGATCATCTCTTTCCACAAACTAGTAGTAAGTTTTTCGTTTTCGATGCTACCTGTTTCATTATACCAGACCCGTCCAGTAACGAAGTATCTACATATTTGGCCATTGTATGGAACGCAAATAAGATGAACACTTTTTACGTAGAAAAGAATTAAAATTAAATTGTGCAAAACGGCCATTGTCAATTTTATAAAAATCAATACCTATTTCGATGTGCTTTGAAAATTCGTTGCATTCTATTGTTTCGGATTACGCAGTGGATTCATGGAATACTAGAAGTAAATACTAACAAAATCAATAAGTACTGATTTTGAAAATAATTAGATTCACTTTACACCAGAATTACTTGATTTAGTCTTATACATTCCAAGCAGGAATATCAGGAATTTCAGGAAACGATTTGTAAAATTCTATTCTGTTATAATCAACGAAGGAAAGAGACAGAAACTGATAAGCAGTATTCTGTGATGATTAGGTCTGTGAGCTCTCTTCATCAATCAAAGCGAAAATTACGGACAATGCGTGCATAAACAAACCACAATATGAAATCAACGTTCGTATGTATCAAAGTAAGACTACCTAACGTTGTTTTTAATTTGCAAATGAATAAGTAAAAAAATATAATTTTATAACTGAGGTTTTCGTGGTGATGAGTTTAATTGATTTTTTAAAGCACGAATAAATTATTAGGTTGGCAAATCTGCTTGGGAGTAAATTGAATGTACTCTGTGGTAAATTGTGAATCGGAACTGTGAACTCTGTGAAGTGGCCTACTCCGTCTACGGTGAAGTGGTAAGCAAGCTATTATAGTCTGTGGTAGTAAGCAATAGTGAGCAATAGTGTCAGATTAAAGAAAGAAACTGTGAAAATATTTTTTGTTACCTCTTTATGGCTGCAATCGAGAAAGTGAAAGTTGTCGTTCTCGGAGATTCAGGTCGGTGTCTATTACCAATATAAATATTTTTAAGTTAGTCTAATCACATTTCTTACAAATAAACATTAAAAATTTAACCTTACAATCAAAACGGCATTACTCGTTTGACATGCCATGACAGTTTTAAGGTTCAGCAACATTGTGAAACTAAAACAAAAATACCGCACTTTTTAAAATGCTCGTAGGGTCACGTAGGGCTAAATGCAAATGTTTGGTTTAATACAATCATGAGAATAATAAAGTGATTGTTTTGGTGTGCCTATTTGAAATTTGATATACTTAGGCGTACGATAAATTGTCGTTTTAGAGATATGTAGTTTGAATATATTTTTTCAATTGAATCTCAAACTACTTTTCGCGCGCTTGATATAATAGCTTGATCCTATTTATTAATTTACAGGCACTTAATTGTGAATTACAATTTGTTATTATAACAATTACATTTAGTCACTTCAGGGATTACTTCCCTTCTGAACCGGAATCGTTATTACTCCTTCATCACCTATCCAGGTGTTAGGTCTGTCCCAATCAAAGTCACTCCACGTTATAATAATAACGAGAATCTTAACCGGGGGCTCGCGCCTCCGGCATTATTGCGCCTCGAGTAACCCTTAGAGGTTACCCGACAACCAACTTCGCGCCGGCGACACCCTAGTGTGCCGCCTGGTCGCTCCGATGAAGTCGTAGGAGATTTTAGGCTAACGACATGCGTCCTTATTCTGCTTCAGGCGGTTGTTTAGTGGGTGCAACTCTCACATACCCCGCGCGCTCGGGCGCGCGAAAGCTGTGGAGTTTAATCCGCCTTCCCATCGCAAGGGTAAAACAAAAAAAAACCCTGTCCAGAAGTAGAAGTTGATAACCTTACAGATGTAAAAGGAGCTCCATGAAAAGAATGATTAATGAAGACCTTGGACTACAGGCTTACAGGAGGAAAACAGGCCACTTAATGCATGTTTGTCACAGCCCATGCCTGAGTTGATAAATGTCATAGGCTAATAAAAAAGTATGGTGAAAACTTTGAGCAACTTTCGTCATTGAGGAAATATGTAACAAACTAAACAAGATAATAGAATTTATGCGTCAAATTCTGCGAAAGAAGCTGTTTCTAGAGTTTAGAGAGGCCATCATCTGTCTGCAGTGATGATTTAGTTATGGGAGGGGATCCTACTTGGGGCCCACACAGATTTTTTTGGTGAAAAGGCATAAAAACCAGTGCAAAAGTGTATCAACAGACCACATCAGATGGAGCAGTGAAAGCCCTGCCTCAAACGGGTTAACAATTTACTTTTCAGCAAGACTAGGCACCAGCTTGTTAATGCTAAGGTGACTCGAGAGTGGTTCAAGGCTAACAAAATTGACTTTATAAGCCATGAAGACTGGCCCTCTTGTAACTCTGATCTAAATCCCCTTAAATTTAAAATATAGCAAGAGTTACAGGAAAATGTATGCTTTAAGCTACACAAAAATTAGGAATCACTTAAACAAGTGTGTACTTCTATAGATGCCTGACCTAGGCGTTTTAGACTGTGCTTAAAAAAAGCGGCCACTTTGAATCATAGAAAAACAATTTGATTGCCTATAAAATATAATTCCTAATTTTATTAAATGAATCCATCTGTCTTAAGTTTTTTTAATATGTTTAAGTAGTGAGAGAATATATTAACTGACCAAATATTGATTACATTATTTTATAACCTAGGTGTCGGCAAAACCTCACTCACATATCTAATAGCACACAACAAACCATTATTGTCTCCTGGATGGACTATCGGTTGCTCAGTAGAAGTTAAATTACATAGATACAAAGAAGGAACACAGGTGCAAAACACATTTTTCGTTGAACTGTGGGACGTCGGTGGGTCAAATGGACATAGGAATACAAGAAATGTGTTCTATCAACCAACTCATGGTACATGTATTTTAAAACTTGATGTGAAATGATTCTTCAGATTATCACCACTGAGATTATAATATTAATATTTTACTATTTTCAGGCATCATCCTTGTTCATGACTTGACAAATAGAAAGAGCCAGATCAATTTACAAAAATGGCTCTCAGAAATTTTGAACCAGGACAGTGCTAATCCAACTTTTCATCATGTTGATGTGGATCCCGAACAGTTCCTAGGTTCTACACAGGTCGAGTTCAACAGCAATAAAGTAGAGATTTAAATACCATTATTGTAGTAAAAATATCCTGAATTTTTTTCCAGATACCTATTCTAGTTATTGGTACTAAATTTGACTTGGCAGAGGAAAAGCAACGCAAAAATCAATACCGAAGACTAGCAAGCAGTATTGCTGAGCAGTGTGGTGTTGATGAAATATTTGTCAATTCTCACCAAGCCAGGTATTACGAACTGTATTTAGCTATACTGTATACACAATTATTTGTACGTGTGTAAGTGCGTGTTTGTGAGGATGTAACTTAACAATGCTGTATATAGAAGAGCAAGTCAAATGAATGAGCCCTAGGGGGAAAGTACATACAGCAGGTATTAAAGATATAAAATTTTACTCAAAGGAAACATTATTTTATTTTTAAAGATAAGAAACTCTGCATTTGTGGAATTTTGAAAAGTTACTTAAAATGAAAATAAGACACATGGTCTTAACAATTACAATCAAACATTATTTTGGCGAAAGAAAAACATATTGAATACTGGCAGAGTGGCTAAGCACCTTATTTCTTTGATGCAAAGGTTGTGGGTTTGATTCCCGCCATAGGTGTATTAATCAATGCGTTATTATTTAATCTAAAACTTAATGTCAACAAAGGCTGTCCTCCATCAACCTCAAAAGAGGCATGAAAAACCTAATAAAATATAAAGAAAAAAATACTTATTAGTTTTGTTATATTAATTAACTAAACGAATAAGTTGTTCCAAATGAGATTGGTTTTCTGCAAGACAATGATTTATATTAATGAAATAAAGTAAATTAATTAACTGTGAATTAAATAGTTAGATATGTTTTTATGTTAGTTTTATGTCCTTTGTACAATGTTAAAGTGATCCATATAATTAACCTTTTTGACTGGCGCTATAACAGAGAAAATTATTTTATTTTTAGTTTATATCAGTTTGATTCCAGTCTCCGATGAGGGACTTTTCAAAGTTCCAGAAATGCAGAGTTTATTATATTTAAAAAATCGAATAAGTGTTTCCTTTAAGTCAAATTTGCTGTTTTTAATATGTACTGTAGTTTCCCTTCAGAATCCATTCATTTGTCTTCCCTGTATATGATTTTGTAGAATCACCACATTTCTCTACTCTAACATGTTCACACCCACTTGATCAGATTTTATTTTTATGGCAGGTCTCTCGCTCCTGGGACTACTAATTCTGTTAAACTAACAAGATTCTTTGATAAGGTGCGTTTGATTTTGTTGTACATTGCTTTGTTTTTCCATAATATGACATCTGCCTTAGTGGATCACACAACAAAGACAAAGTATAAAACTATGAATTGAAATCTGTTCCTATAAAATACCTAATTTGAATGCTGTGATCAAAGAGTGTGAGCACTGACCAATGTTTATTTGTGGAAAATATTATTTATTTTCATGTGATGTAAAATTTTTTTTTTCTTTGAGCTCACAATTGAGTTACTATCTTTTATCCAATGATAAGCGAGTAATAGAAATTCATAATAAAAAAAGTTTAATTAGGAATAGAAATTTACATGAAATAAGCCTCAGTCACGAGATTAGTAAATTGAAGTGGGCATGAACTAGGCACATATATAGTAGGACTTCTGAGGTAGAAAGTTTCTAGACTAGCTACCACGAGTTGCCAGTCGGTGTTGAACGCTCTTTAACTACAAGTATTTATAGCTAGACAACTCTAAACTGACTGTCTTATAACATGGGAGCCTATTTATCAGCCAATCAGCGCATTTGTTCCTATAACGTAGAAAGCATGGGAGCTTATTTATCAGCCAATCAGCGCATTCGAAATTATCAAATCGCAAAGAACAAACCCACACTTTTGATTATTTTAAAATAAGTTTTTTTCTCGGTTGGGATCAGTTGGGATCGACTAACGATGCCTAAAAGTAACGATATTCAATGTCACCTGCAATTTTTTAGGTATACAGAAATGATAAAATGAAATGTGTTATTTGTGTAGGTCATCGAACGACGGTATTATTCGCGTGCAAGTCCGTTTTCAGACAAGCGGAGGATTCCGTCTTACATGATGGCACCATCTACTCCTGTGTCCGCCAACAAGCCGCACCAATACCTCAGTCCCGGTTTTTATCATATGGACTGATTCTTGGAGAAGATATCTTCTAAGCATATTATATTTATTTTTTGCGCCTTTCCAACTAGATCTAGTGATCAAAGCTGCCGATAGTTATGTATGTATCAATAATTTTGAGGCCGTGTTTAATTTTATCTATGCACATAAATGAAACTGAAATGTTTGTCTGTGATTTGGAAATAAACTTTTTCTTATGTTTATATGTTTATTTGCACATAACCAAAACCCAAACAGGCCTTTTAATTTGTTTTACCTGGTAATTTGTTCAGACGGATCTCCGAAGACTGTAAATGGCAGGTAGTGAGGGTCTATGCGTTCACTTAAACATCCAACGCGAACAGAGTCGCGAGCGTTCTTAGGCTCATTATGTTTATTTGAATCATACTAAAACCCATTCACGCATTTTTTTAAAATTTTCTTTTCCGGTTGAATCTCCGAAACTGCTGAACCATCTTGTTGAGACTTTCATTTGTAGATAGAGGACTTTTCGGAGATTGTTTTGAAAGTAATCTAGGCTACTTTTTTTATCCCAGAAATGTTCACATGGGCTGTAAATGTAAATAAAACAAAAGTGTCTATCTGTGATTTCAAAATAAGTGTTTTTTAGAGTTCCTCAGGCTATCACGACATGGGGTTTTTTATGTCGTGGTAGCCCGAGCGCAGCGAACTTATTTCTGGTTCGGAAGACCGTGCGACCATGGTTGGGATCCGGGCGTGTACCAATGAGTTTTTTTCTGACTTAAGTACATAACTATTATTGACTCCGTGCCTCGGAGAGCACGTTAAGCTGTCGTCGGTCCTAGGTGCCATAAACAGTCGGAAGTCGTTAAAATCTACCAACCCGCAATGAAGCAGCGTGGTGGATTAAGTTCCAATCCCCCTAACCTTGGGGGAGGCCTAGGCCCCTGAAGTGGAGCATTAATGGAATAGTAGAAATGGAACGGTTCCTTACCCAAAAAGTACCAACAGGAACCCTATTATTAAGCCTCCGCTGTCCGTACGTCCTTCACAGGGCTGTATCGTCTGAACTGTAATAGACATTTAAAATTCTCACAGAATATGTATTACTATGGTCGCTATAACAATAAATAATAAAATAAAGTAAAAAATTAAAGGGGGTCCTCATACAATAAACGTATTTTCTTACAAATATTACTATGATGGCGAGTCCGACTCGCACTTGGCCGGTTTTTCTTAAGCTCGTAAGGGTACACGTTCTAATTTTTTGTGTGCCTACCTCATAAAAATCTAATAAATATAAATACGTAATTTATGTAGTACGTACTTATGTTAAAATTATATGTATACAATTTATTTACAAATAGTTGTATGTCGTTCATACAGATAAAGATTCGTAAAAAGTTTTTACGGGTAGGTACACGTAGTTCAAAATTAAGTATTACCATATTACTTACCTAATTATTCTATGTCGCAATCTGAATCATTTTATAAATCAGTGTCTAAGTATGCGATATTGCAGAACTCAATTTCAGTTTTCTGAAGTTTGAGCAGCTCCAAAGTTTACCGAAGACTGTGATTTTTCTTTATATCAATCTTACGCCTTTTTGCCGAATAAGTAGATTTAAAAAACGTAGGTAGCATATTGAGAATGTATCTGCTCTTTTCACAGAGTTGAAGCTCCCGAAATCTTGAGAAATCTTTATTGTGAGTTTCCTATTGAAATTGTTCTGAAAGACTCCCTATAGAAACAATAGCATTGCTGGTAATTATTTCTTCTTCATGAATAAGAAATGTATGTCTATCTCACAGCCTTTTTTGCACATAATTTTAAATATGTACAAAATTATATTTTTTCCAGTTATAATAAACTTTGAGCTCAACTTGTTAAAATAGTGTTGCCTTACTCTATAAGAGTACCTATTATCCGCGAGCACCTATTCTTAGTGTTCTAATTTCTCTTATGTTAAAGGTTATTGCTTTTTATGTCTTGTTACTTGTTATGTTTATACCTGCTTACTTATTTTTTTTGTGTAATGTACTGCTTTAATGGGCGTGCGTGCGTGCGTCAGGCTGTTGCTGAAAAACAGCGCCCACACCATTTGTGTGTCGGCAAATGCTGAGCTCCAGTCTTTTTGTACATAAACTGCATTATTGTGTCAATTACTTTTTGTTTTAGATGTTTATTTTTTTATATATTTAAGGATACACATGTGTTTTTGTAGCAAATAAATGTCTTATTATTATTTCCTAGAGCCACAATGAAACACTGGAAAGTAGTGAGTCGTAGATTGAAAGTCTTTTTTACTTCAAAAAAAAAAGGTTATCAATTCGACCCCCTATGTAAGTCTATACTAGCTTCTAAATATGTGTGCCTTTGATAAGTGTACCTATGTATTGCAGATCAAACCAGGCTCTGCTACCAAACAAGGTTAACAATGATATTTTTAGCCAGCGGTGTGTATCACAATTAGTTTAAAGCCACTTACTCGCTATTTCTCCAAAGGCTATTGAATTTTTTAAATTATTTATTTTTGGATTTGCATCTCCGCCGCTCTGTTACCGGATAGCTCGTCCACCCAAGTTTAGAGAACCCTGTGTCTGGTGTAGTCTGAGTTCTCCCAAATTTCTTCTTGCATACACTTAGGGATGATCCATTAATTACATCACACCTCAAGGGGGGGGGGAGGGGGTCCACAAAATGTGACATATCGTGACAGGGGGGAGGGAGGAGTTTCATGTTTGTGACCTCACAATCCTCACATACAATTTTTTTTTTACAAAATCTAAGTTTTAAAAAAAAATTATTTCAATTGTTAACAAACATTGTACCTACTATACAATGTTTGTTAACAATTGAAATTATTTTCTACATACCTGGATTTGTTTGAATACTTTCGTTCCCTATAAATTTGATACTATTTTTCTGGCCGAGTTTAACGATTTATTGTTTTCGAAATAGCGAATGTATTTATACAGAAAGTGAAATGCGACGTTGCAGCATGTTGCGGTATGAGACGGTCAAGCTTGAGGCGGTTATTAAGACAAGGGTTTTTACGTAGGAACCAATGACACCGATGCTAAATTCGCCCCACTGATATTGCCGTTGTCTTTGGATCTACAAGCGTCATCACTTTTCAAGCAGGTTCCGTACGATACATATTGCCCCAGTGTTCAAGCGTACCTGTTCAAACGGTCTTGTGACGTTTGTAGATTTGTAGGTTTGTAGACGTTGTATCTCGCATCATGCAAAGCAGCGAACATACACACGAAGAAGCTACATAAAAAACAAGAAGTTATCTGTGTTCCAAAGATCCGGCTGGAAAGAATTGCGGCTAGACGTGCCAGGGAATTGCTCTATAATTAACAATGTCGCATTGTGGTACGACGAAGGAGACGTGGACTCGAATAATGTACCAGAATCTGTCGAAAGTGTGACAAACGTCTCTGATATGCCAGTCATCCAGAACATGAAAGAATGGATCCAAAATCCTTGGACGGAGGAAGAATATGTTTTTAATATTTTTTTATTATTGATGATTTTCTCTTCGTTAATTTTATAAATCATTTTAAGCAATCCTAATAAAAAGTTAGTTTCAAAGTGATGTTGTAATTTTTACCTTCCTAAACTAAAAATCTATATGTGACGTCACACTAAGGGGGGAGGGTGTAGTTAATTGTGATGAAGTATGACAAGGGGGGAGGGAGGGGTCAAAAAATCATGAAATTGGTGTGACGTAATTAATGGATGATCCCTTATACACCTTATCTTGCTACACGATTCTGATTTGAGGGATGCGTCTTGACCACCAGAGGTAGTGATAAACCTTATCCAAAAGGGTGGGTCACACAAATGTTTTCTAGAAACAATGTGACTAGGTGGGTTCCCGCATCAAACTTTATAGGGAAAGTTAGGTTCTATTTTTCATGGCAACACAATATGTATATTAGGTCCAAGTAATGACCACTCGAGGACAATATCGAAGGTCGAACTAATGACTGCTCAAGGTTAATATTTTAGGCTATTTACCCACGCAGCCACCGGCAGCCCCGTTTTCCAAGTAACCAATAAATCTTATTCAATATCAATATACTATCAATCAAGTACGCGTATTTCCAACAGTATGTTTGCCCGCATATATTTCAAAAACATAAGTCCGATTGCATAAACTCTTTTTTTAGTTAGGCTAAGTATAGTCCAACTTAAGGAACAGTTAGGAACTTCGTAAAAAGCCTCTCATTAATTCTATAAAGGTAAAATATTAATTTCAACTTTTTAGTTTATCTTTTTGAAGTCCATTTTAATTTTTTTGGAAAATTTTGTTTTTTATTTATTAGCTAATAACTAAGTCATACAATCATTTTCCTGTATAGATACTGGTATTCGTCTGTGGGTAGATCGAAATTTCATCAATCCCGCCTTGTCGCCACTGTGCGAATGTGAGAATATTGGAATGCGGTTAGCATAACGCGCCCGCTACGCTCCGCACTAGAACCTAGAACCACAGCACACTGACAGGGCGACCGCTCATACACCCCGCTAGTAGTGTATGTGACCACCGTCGTTAGTCGGCGAATGCCCGTTAGCAAGTATGTCATCGCAAAAACTGAATTATGCAGTGAAATGTTGTAAAAACACGCCCAAAAACAAAACCAAAAAAAAAAACGTCGAGTGTTGTAACTTTTCATGTGTATTAGTTGTCAATGAAACCTTATAATTGATGTTATGAAGCAGGGCAATATATTACTTTTTTTCGTCCGATCAGATGCACTAATTTCATCAACAAGGCCTAAGAATTATGTAAAAAATAAGCACATGGTTTTTCCTGAAACCTCATAGAGCTGCTTATTCTTCAGAAACCTGAATTTGAGTTCCGCGATATTGCATAATTGCCTAAGAGCCCACGACGGCCAGACCTTCGTTATTTAATAAAAGCTGAAAATTCTTCTGTGCGTGTCCCCTATACAGGTAAGAACGACCAGGGACTATATAGTTTGGGTAGTGGTTACTTGGGCAGGTAACAGGTAGTAAAGGTGTATAAAATAGTACCTTAAATTCGTTAAAGTATAAAGCTCAATTTTTTAATATTTTATTAGGGATAACTTTAGAAATCTCGTCATCCATTGCCGGACACTTATAACAGTTGCTACCCCCTGCCAGACACCCATAAATTTTAATAAATTATAATTATACTTTCGTTACAGTATAAAAGCTAAATTTTATATATGTTACTTGGGAACCTATAAAAAAATGTTACCTCAAAAGCCGGACAGTTTTAATGGTTTTTACACCTTGCCAGACACATCGAAAGTCCGCTGTAACGCTGTCCGAGGTAACGACTGTTCTAGCGGGTGCGAGTGAGATAGGGCGCTTAGTCGACTGCAATCTTTCACTGCGCATCATCTGTCTTTTAGTGATGTATTGAAGAATTATGTGTAGCTACAACCACGTTTTACCATTGATATTTGTGTCGTTTTTTTGTGAAATAAAAGTGTAATTTTAGTAAAAAGTGTTATCATGGGAGACACATTAATTTGTTTTGTGTGTAATAAAAGTGATGGTAAGATAATGTTGTTCTCGGAGGAAACTTTAAAAAAATGTCAAACTGTTTTGAAAATCAGAAAAAACATAACCTTAAATATACAGACATTATTCTGTTTGATGAGTATACAGAAAATGGTTATCACCGGGGATGTTATAAAGCATTTACAGGACTTATGAAAAAATACTTAACTTCGGAACTTGAAAATTGGACAAAAAACAGTGAAAAACAAAAATCTGCCAGTGTTTCTACAGACAATACCTCAACAACCTCGTCGTTGATACCTAAGTTGACCACAAAACCATCTCATTTACAGTCATCCTCTACAGAATCTTCAGTAACAATGCAATCAAGTTTAACTTCTGACTCAATAGGACTTCAATCTACATCTTCTCAAGAAAATATTGAATTTCTTGAACCAGATCTTAGTGAAGATAATGATTTAACTCAGGATGGAAATATTCTAACCAAGAAGGAAGCTAATAATATCGACTACCAAATTGTTTGTGTGTTTTGTGACAGGAAACATTAAAAAAAAAAACGTTCACGAATGCTTCCACTTCGTAAAGCTGATACCAACCAATTTAAATCTAGCGTACTACCCAACATCGAAGGTCAAGAGAAGTATGCAGAATTATTTAAATAAATAAATTACCAATTCAAATAGTTTTCAGGAGATCAACTACCAAGTTATGTTAGTGATTCGCTTAAAACTCAATCAGGTATGTAATTATTATGACAAATTATTGTACATAATTTTTTAATTATTCATAATTGTATAATCTTGTTTATTTTTTTTTTTTTCAGAAACTGACGAAGAAGGCGATATTGAAGACGATCATGACATCGACTGGGCGAGTAGTGACGAAGAAAATGAAAATATCGACGACAACGAATAAATATTTTTTTTACATGTAATAATGTTTTTTTTTTTGTATATTATAATAATAAAATTACATTTTTTACTTTATATAACATGACTATGAACGTAATAAAATTATTTTTTTATTGGATATCTTTGAAGATCGCAATCGACTAAGCGCTCGCGCTCGCACCTACAGCGGACTTTCGATGTGTCTGGCAAGGTGTAAAAACCATTAAAACTGTCCGGCTTTTGAGGTAACATTTTTTTATAGGTTCCCAAGTAACATATATAAAATTTAGCTTTTATACTGTAACGAAAGTATAATTATAATTTATTAAAATTTATGGGTGTCTGGCAGGGGGTAGCAACTGTTATAAGTGTCCGGCAATGGATGACGAGATTTCTAAAGTTATCCCTAATAAAATATTAAAAAATTGAGCTTTATACTTTAACGAATTTAAGGTACTATTTTATACACCTTTACTACCTGTTACCTGCCCAAGTAACCACTACCCAAACTATATAGTCCCTGGTCGTTCCTACCTGTATAGGGGACACGCACAGAAGAATTTTCAGCTTTTATTAAATAACGAAGGTCTGGCCGTCGTGGGCTCTTGCTCCATAATTAGATTCTGAATTCAGAAAATTATTCAGACAAAATAATCAGGCAGGTACCTAATAACTTTATACCTATTGTTTATTTCGTAAAATCTCATTACAAATATATGTTTGTACGAATGACAATCATCATCATCATCAGCCCATTTTACCCCACTGCAGGGGCTTAGGCCTCCTCCAGGGTGAGGAGGGGGTTTGGAGCTTAAATCCACCACGCTACTCCACTGCGGGTTGGGGATTGTAACGACCGCCATCTATTGACAGCGTCCGGGACCGACTGCTTAACGTGCTCTCCGAGGCATGGAGTCAGTGGTAGTTAATGTACTTAAGTCAGAAAAACTCATTGGTACACGCCCGAATTCGATTCATGGCCCTATGGCCTTATAAATTTGAGACAGGTTCGTTGCGCTCTAGGCTATCACGACACTAATGCTAAATGACAAACAATATTTGTTAATAAATATGTATTTCTTAACACAAATTCCTACTAGACAAATAATTTATTTATATTATAACACATTTTTTTAATAATAATCTTCATAGTTAAAATTTTTCAGCTAATACCTGAGACGCCGGTTATATCGTCGATGATCTCGGATGTTATGTTTAGGCATGTATTAAGTCTTGCAAAGCAATAACTAACCAAAACAGCAACACAATTTAGAAAAATATTTGAATGTTTATGAAACTTAATTTTCAGTCCACCTTGCTTTATAAGCTTGACCGTAGTAGACTTACCTTTCTAAATGACAGATATATGGTTCATATATATTTCGTACTACTTACCTATAACTTTAATTTACGAAAAATGGTTGGTTACCAAATAATCTTCCTAAATGAGTTTGCACATTTGCTATGAGAATAAGTTTCATAATAAATCGTTTTGACTGTTTCACGTATCTGCGTATCTAAAAAGTGTCTGTATAAGAAATATAGATTACAAAATGTATTTTCCTATATACATATAATAATAAAAAATAAAACTAATCCAATAATACACCCTTCGTCGCCCCCGACGCAAATGTGCCTATGACGCTCATTGCATTGCCGCGCTGAATTGCAATGGCAATGATTTGCTGAGTAGATTACATAATAATTATCTTTCTAACAATACCAAAACAAAAAATCTGTGCAGTGTTCGTCGAGATTTAGTGTAATAGAGAAGCTGCACAGTCGCCATCTTGGATTGCCTACAATTCCTCCCTCAGCACTGTTGTAGTCTACAAGCTACGATTGACAGTTTCGTGTAGCAGCAGACTCGGCCTCTTATACGCGAAAATTGCACGAATCGCCTTCATGTCGGTTATTACTTTAAGTACCTAGAATAGTTTCACACGGGTGGAATGTGAGGTGTGGGCGAGCGCTTACTAAGTGGCAAAGTAGAAATAAACCATTAAAGTCAAATGAAAAGTCATAAGCTTAAGTGTATTATTTATGATAATATGTAAAGTAAACTAGGTTATATAATAGCTATTCAATTTGAATATTTTTCGGACATTTCTTATACCAGGACAAGTATCGACGTCGTTCAATTTTTTTTAAAGTGTCTACAGTAATTGCTAAAGTCTTAACTCGGTTTTGCAACTTGTGAACCTTTCGTCTTAAAGTTCTAATCAATACAGTATGTTTGGCTAGCAAATTTTCTTTTCGTCTTAGCTGGCTCCTCAGATATGCTTCTTTATCTGTGTCAAAGATGGAACTCATTTCAGAAAAACAATCGATCTCTGAACCTTCTATGTCTTCTTGGACAGGCGTAATATTCTGGAAGAATAAAAATAATTTACTTTTGAGATGATCCTGATTAAAAATTAGTTTGCAGATTAGATTAGGGCCCGTGCGAAATCAGAGCTTGACGCTATAGGATATATGTGTTAAGTGGTAATGCAAGTGGGAATGAAAACGGGAAAGAATCAGTATATATTACAGCAAAGTGACTAAAGCAGAAGTTAGATGAGAGTAGAAGTGTGAGGGGGAACGAGAGCAGCGGTTAGAGCACAGACCAGTCAACCTATAGACCACGCTTTAATAAACTTTAATACGAAAACGAAATCGCCAAAAAGTGGCGGGGTGCGGGGAGAGGTCGGCTAGTTTTCATTGGCTCGTTCAAAATTGACAATATCGCCGACCAATTGGCTTCCGACATGCTTCCAACTGACCGCTCACAAGAGACGTAGTTATGTAGTTATGGTAGTGTCACTACCATAGCCTTGGCGAATGCTACTCCCTGTCAAAGCGTGGTCTATAAGATTGACTGGTCTGTGGGTTAGAGCGAAAAACGACTACAAGGGCGTAACGTCTGTCTGCGTGGACGAAGCCGCGGGCGGAAGCTAGTCTTCTATAAAAAGAAGCCACGCTTGTATATAACTTAGTAGCAGAAAAATTTAACACATTATTGGATTACCTATTATTTATTTAGTTTAAAAAAAATGCCATTATTTAAAAAAGTATCATCATTAAAATTCCTATAGATATATAGGAATAATTTAATAAGCTCTTTTTGCAGAAAAAAAGCTTTTTTTATAATGTAACATGTGGCAAATATGCTAGGTATTACCAAAATTACAGTAAGTGAACCTTGTTATAATAAAATAATACGCCATATTAACATCTTACATTTCTTTGTTGTATAAAGAGTTGTTTGCCAATAATGTAATAATAACTCAGAGATAATGAATCAGTGAAAATGTATTTTTTTCCAAATGTATAAAGGACAATCGGTTAATCTTTAAGACTGTCATCAGTAGGATGGTTTAAAAATTAGAAAATTAAATTTTGTAGTAGTAGTAGCACTCGAAAAACTAATGTATGTAGTCGATTTTCTTGAAATTCTTAACAGTGCCATTATCTCGAAAATAAGGCATTTTTTACTTTCTATATTTCGTTATTCTAGCTAGTTATGAGCTGGCCCGAATTTCTAATTTCTGGTATTCTGGCAAACCCTCGCCGGAAATATACTATTGTGGTCCCTTTGGTTAACAACCTAAATATTGCAAAATGGGAACGATCATAAGTACCTACAGATTACTGAAATATAACTCACCGGTTCTTCTTTTATTTGAAATGGTTCTTCTTTTATTTGAAATTTCGTCGTATCATTAAATTTTGCGTCGGAGTCATCAGTTCGTTCCGGATACTTGTCATCATCAGTGAATGTCACTGTCAGGTATTGAACCTATAATAATAATAATAAAGAATTGAAATGCTTGGATATCATTGATATATTATTATCTCGATGAAGGATAATCTGCTAAGATATGTTTGGATAGATCGCCGGCGCCGGTTTAATTTCTTAGAATAGTTTTTTAATATTTACTATGAATTATTGGGATGTTCAATGATGTAAGGTACATATATGTCGGTGATTTTAAGCGTTTGCTTTCCATATCATTAGTGAGGAAATACATTTGTCTTAAACTTTTTAAACAGAAAATTGTAGTTGTTTTTCCATTAAACATAACATGCGAACATAGGTGGATAGACGGGAAAACTAACATTTTATTAAAATAAACCTTATTTAGTTCTTTTTTTTTCTTCTTGTAATCTATTAAAATATTAAAAAATTTAAAATGTATAAACCCACTTTTAGCTGATCTGAGTACTATATTTTTTGCACCAATAGGTTAAAGTTTAATGGGCTGCAACCATTAACGCCATTTGTATGGAAATTTCCCACTACACAATCCTCTTAATACCTCTGCGGCTAAGTATAAAGCCATGTATCCCCTTGAGCCATCGGAACCCCCTTGATTAATAATCCCCATTGGTCCCCATACACTATTGTATAATAATTTGTTTATTCTGACTGTTCCTATGCTGGCTATGTAAATACTTGCATGGGGGAATGTCTCCCAGGTGGTGAATAAACAGCCTGGCTATGCTATCTGTATAGGTTATGCTATGCTATGCCTAGCTATGCCAACAGCCTGGCTATGCCATCTGGATAGATAGGATAACCCCCTGACCAATGTTTGGCGTTCCGCGTCCGGCAACAGCATAAGCTGTTGGAACACAATAATAATGTATACATCAGAAAATCTAGGCCCCAATCTAAGCATTAGCTTGTATTTTGGGTACCAAGCAAAGACCCCACATACATATAACAACCAAGACCTGGTACCAGTATCAATATTTCATCATATAAATACTGACCTGACCTGGGATTCGAACCCGGATCTTCAGATTTGTAAACAGGGTCGCTACCCACTAAGCTAAGCGGTCGTCATGTGATTGTTATGTGATTTGAATGTCGGTTGTTTTTAGAACTATTTGCAGACAAGACTGTACAGGTAAAAAGTGGCTGGCGGGAGTTTTCCTGTGTAGTTCAGCAACAATTTTGAATATTCTTTTATACATTAAATTAAATACTAATATCTCTATTTTTGTTCAGAAGTCGTTTGTGACTATACTATTTGTATATAGTTATAAAATTCAAAATTTCCGAAGAGTAAACTAAATTGCAGAAGTGTGGTTTTAATAGAATCATAAATGTCAATTCACAGTATCGAAGTGACATTACGCAATTTTGCAGGGTTAAAAAATGGCGCGCGGGGACTTTGCGCACCGAAACTCCGACTAAAACCACATGAGTAAAACTCGCCATCTTACACCAGCTAGCTACAGTATGAGTGGTTAGAGGGTAAACGCAGAAGAGGGCTTCTAGTCAATTCGTACTTTTATGAAAATTTCAAACAAATAATTCATAATTTGAACATTTTCCATAGCAGTACTGAATCTTGGTGATAATTAAGTTTTATTATTACTGTTAAATTGTATCTGTTACAATCCCACTTAATAAGTCCGAATTGCTATAGAACCCTACCTTATGCGTGACCTGCTATGCACTTGACCGTTTCAAAATATATATTTTTTATTAATTATTATAAAAAACCTTTAAAATTAATAAAAAATATTCACCAGACAAGGAAGCGCATCTTTTCGCAACCATCTCCTACCACGCGAAGTATTCTTAAAATCTGATTCTTCAAAGTGCTCAGAACATATAACAGTTCTATCCGAGGGAAGCCAATTCGGTTCTCCTCTGTTTAATCGAATAAATTGGATCCAAGATTGTCTTCGCTCAAAATTTTTCGGCAATCTAAAGAAAAATGTTTGAATGAATTTGATGTTTATAGTACCAAATTAATATTTTAAAGTGACCACGTCAAAAAAGACAAGTAATTATCATTTTAATACCAAAGAGATAAGGCACGGGTAATGGAAAAAAAAGGTACTGTATGCGACAATGATGGTAACGCGGCTTCTGTTACCTAAAATAAGTTTGACTTGTCCCATGAAACAACTGGAACTAAATAGTATCAGACAACACAATGGGACTAGTAGGATAGACCAAAATATAATATGTTACGAGTAAAAAACGTAAGTTCCTAAGTTCTTGTGTGTTTGAGTGTGTTCGGATAGACATTCCATATTTGAAATTTGTAATATAAATACACAGACAAGTCAACCATTAGACCACGCTTTAACAGGGAGTAGCATTCGCCAAGGCTATGTAGTGACACTACATAACTACGTCACTAGTGAGCCGTCAGTTGGAAGCACGTCGGAAGCCATTAAATTGTCAATTTTGAACGAGCCAATGAAAACTAGCCGACCTCCCCCCGCAACCCGCCACTTTTTGGCGATTTCGTTTTCGTACTGACGTTTATTAAAGCGTGGTCTAAAGGTTGACTTGTCTGTGTATAAATATAACATATAGTTTGCAAACTTATTATGTGCTTAGCTTACAAGTTTCATTAATTCTGCCCACTTATAATGTTATTGTCATGAAAATATTGTGACGTCTACGCATAGAACCCGTTCACCGATAGAAGCAAGCAGGCGACCCATTCATGATCACTCCAAAAACGTTCACATCAGAGGGCCAAGTGTGAGTTTTTTACTATTAACTGTGTCGTATGCGTTTTTTATAATTTGTATGGAAACTCGTACAGCACATCTAGCGGTCGTTTTAGGTAACTACGAGTTTCCATACAAATTACGAAAAACGCATACGACACAGTTAATAGTAAAGAAACTCGCACTTGGCCCTCAGTCCAAAATCTTGCCGTGAATGTCCAAAATCTTTACGTGACGTCGCGCCATGTGCGGATACCCAATCGTTCCAAAATCCAGTCACGCCACGCCGATGCATCGCGCCGTGCCATCGCTCCAACGTATCGTGAAAGCGGAAACTCACGAGTCGTTCGCACCGCGTCAATCACTCTATCGCGCCAAATTATCGTGAATATGGGCATTGTGGTCCAAATTTTGGATTAGTCTGTGTGAATCTGCTGTTTAGACATGACGTCTAGAGATTTCGTTTTGGGAATCATTGAAACTTTTTTACGTAATTTGCCTTCGCCAAATCACTAATAGCGATTATCATTAAAAATAACAGAAGCGCAGCAATGGACCAATAGCTTCTTTTATTTCGGTCCAAAGACCCAAATTAATAAATTACAATTAACTTTAAATTTAATAAAATTTAGTAAATTAACATGTCTATTTGTTTATTACATGTGTATTTGACGACCGCTTAGCCTAGTGGGTAGCGACCCTCCCTACGAAGCCAGAGGGGTTCGAATCCCAGGTGGGGTCAGTATTTATGTGATGAAAATTGATACTGGTACCGGGTCTTGATTGTTATATGTGTCTTCGCTTGGCACCCAAAACACAAGCTAATGCTTAGTTGGAGGCCTAGACATTGTTGTGATGTTTACGTTATTATTTCTTTAGAACCCATTTTTTGTTCATTTATTCTTGAGTATGCGTGTTTTTCATAAGTGAACGTTTATGGTCACCGCAATGGCTTCATTCACCATCATCAACATGGAAAACTCATCAAATCATCTTGCCAATGGAACCACCTGGCATTTGCAAATCAGCAATAACAAATGTGGTTTCTGAACAATCAATGTTCACTATGTTGGAACGGTTCAGTTTATTCAACACACTCATACGTGTAACGGTATTCATACTTTGGTTCATAACAATACAAAGTCATCAACTCAAGATCGAGTTAAATCAACCCATGTAACTGTCATCGAGTATCGTCAAGCTATATCAACATGGATCAAGCATATTCAATGTACCTTATTCTCAGAGATCTACGAGACTTCATTAAAGGGTAAACATATCAATGGGCCCTTAAAAGTATTAAACCTGTTCATTGACACCAACGGATTCATAGGTGTGGGTGGATATTTATGTCATTCTCAACTTTAAGTATCAAACTCGTCACCCACTTTTATTGCCTAATGATCATAGATTCATAGAGTTATTAGTTAATTATTATCACCGATTTTATTGTCATGCTGGAACAGGTGCACTCATCACCTTATTACGAAGGGATTATTGGATCATATCAATCAAACACTTAGCCTCAATCAAACACTTAGCCTCACGTGCCATTGCCAAATGAATATCATATTTCAAACATTATTTGTTAATGTCACGTCGCTTCGCTCCTAACATTGACAGAGCAGCGATGAATTCTAAACTATTTAACAAAATAGTTTTCAATTCAGTAAATTAACAATGAAATATTAAGTTGAAAATTACTCAAAAATATCAAACTGTTGAACATAATAGTTTTCAATTAAGTAAATTAACAATGAAATATTAAGTTGAAAATTACTCAAAAATATCTAACTCATTGGAGCCACCAAAATTGGCAAGCTAAATGATTTTCAAGGCATAAAATTATATTCTTTTTAACGCACACTAAAATATTAAAAAAAGTACACATCTCCACGGGTAGAGGGGTATTGTTTGAAAGGGGGGACCAACCCTTAAAAAATGCATGCAACTCTTACTAACCGCAAATTACTGACTCGAAAGCCAACCTTTAAGTATATTCGTATAAACTCGAAGTGTTCAGGTGGTTTGGGGATTAACGTAACCAATCTATAATTTTAATAATAGCATAACAAAATGTCAAGACTCAGTGTTTTGGTTTGGACCATGTTTGGACAAACCATACGTCATTAACATTGTTTTAAACAAACGTTTTGTTAAATTACACATGAAATGATAATTTCAGAAAGAATCTCTATTTTCTAGTACGAATTTTACATGTGGGCATAAGTGGGTCATAAAATTCTTCTTCACAGAGAATTGATATGTCGAAAAATTAACTGCAATCAACTCAACTGGTGTATATTCGGTCTACGGCGTATGCTTTTGCTCACATGTTGTTGTTGTTACATGATGTTACAACGCAGTATTTCTATGAACATCCATGTCTTGTAGTCTGTGCTTGTATTGACCATAGTAGTGACATTGTTGTAACATGGAGCGTCTAATTTCGTTAAGAAAAAATAGAAACAAATTATTTTAAATTATTTGTAACTTACACATGATACGTAATTCCAGAATCTTTATTTGTTTTTCCAGTTCGATTTTTACATTCGATGACTGCGCAAGAAGGCATATTACTTAATCTGTGCAATGTATTACAATAAAACTTGTTTGTTACTAATCTCGTCGTTCTCTAAAGTTGCTAAAGTTTACCAAAGTATACTGTCAGTCATTCACACAGAATATTATAGTTGTCATTCACTGTTTCGCTGTGGTAGGGTCACAAAAACAAAATAGGATTATTAGGATTATTGTTTGTTTTGTACCGCACCGCATGGGCAGAGACCATGGGTACTGACTTCAGAACAATTACTAAAGTTATAGAAAGCATTCTTGTAGTTACTTATATTTGTTTCATTTTCCACATTGTAAATTTATGTAAATATATATGACGGTTTGCTTCAACGTGCTTGTACCCCCTTCTCAGTGACATTAGTCTGACTAGTCAGACGGACAGCAGACGTTTGCATCAAATTATTAAAAATTTCGATAATATAGAAGTAAATTAAAAAAATTCGCCACAAAAATGGCTTGTATGGCAATAAATGCCCACGGTCACAGTTCCTCAAAATCAACGGAAAATGAAACATTTTCGTTCCATCGGTAAGTGCCAAATGCCTTTATTTTGCTTTTAAACACTAAGAAATGAACAATTTCATAATCACGTATTTTTAAACAATAACCTACATTACACTGAAAATATTAAAATTACTAAATTGTGATAAAACAGCTTAAAAGAAGTCTAAAAATTTAATTTCATATTTACGTTTGTTATAGAGATTGACACCATGTGTTTGTTTTTATCGATATTTTATATCGACATCTTATTAATG
The DNA here is from genome assembly GCA_949709985.1 of Luffia ferchaultella. Lineage (NCBI taxonomy): Eukaryota > Metazoa > Arthropoda > Insecta > Lepidoptera > Psychidae > Luffia > Luffia ferchaultella. The sequence goes on from OX453247.1 coordinate 15,754,867, forward strand.
TACCTACCAATTCAGCTTAATAATCTTCTTACAATTAAAAAAAAACTGGTTAAATGCAAGTCCGACTCGTATAAACATAGTTCCGCATCAGAAGCTAAAAATAATTATGTATAGAATTTTTTTTCCCAATGTACCGCTTCATTTCTCTGTAATGTGCCCACAATCTCTAACATTTATCTCCCAGATTATTTTAGTATATGTTTCTGCATGCTTGAAAAATAGAGTGGGTATTCCTCACTTTATATGAAATGCAATTTATTTCAATGACTTCAGTTTCCGACACGATGAAAAGTTTGTGCCAAAGTTGTATCTTCTAAGCCACTCCAGGTAGGTATCACAATTAATGCTTAGCGAATTCTTGTTGTAGTTTTTCTTTTGCTCTAGAGATACAAAGTGATTGGACAAAAGCCGTTAAAAGAGTAAACTAGACGCCAAGTAAACGGTCGTTTGATTTTAAATGGGCATTAAAATTAGCAATTTAAGGGATGATTTAGGTTTTACTTGTGGTAATGCGAGCACATGATTTATAAAATAATTTGTTGTAAACAGCCATATACTCAACCTTTCAACTATGTATTAGTTGAAATTTAGTATATAGCTGTTACGAAACTAATAAAATTGTAAACTAACTTATTTTCAAATAACTTATTTAATTTTTTTGACACATTGCATTATATGGTTTAAAATGTTGTATATTACATGATGAATGCACTTACATACGTTTTTTTAATTTTCCTTCTTAAATTGATCCCCAATATCAAACTAGGTAGTTTATTAATTTTTTACGTTCCTAATTGGCCCACAACACTTTCTACTTGACCCAAAAATCAAGTTCATCTTGTCTAATAGATTCAGGGAAAATAGGCTGTATTCGACGGATAAGTATAAACACCAGAAGAGTGATCCTTTATGGGTTTCGTTTTTTCAAATCGGATGCACGGAATCCTAAACATTTTTGAGTATGTTTGTTTCGTAAATATTGACCGCTCAGTTATTAGTAACTCTAACTTAGATTCTGGTTTCAAACCTCAGTCTATCATATATTGTTCGAATATTTGTACCGGGTCATAATCAATCAGTGATTGTGTTGTCGTTGTTTGTACCCATAATACTTATTATTAATATACCGTACCATGATTCTTATTGCAAACGAAAATAATGTACAAGTTTAAAGAAATAAACGTACCTATATATTTTATTACTACAATCAATAGAAATATTTAATTTTAAATATATCGATAACGTTGTTGGCTACGCACTATTTACCTTCATCGTTTAAATAAGTTGAAATTAATTTGGGCGCTACTTTCTGATCATAAGCAGCAATGATTTTGAATCAGCTATGTTTTTTTCTAATGCTTTATTCTACATGTTAGAACAAGTTAAACATATGTAAAATCTACATTCTTCCTATAACTTTAGTAATTGTTCTGAAGACTAAACTAAACATGCCATATCTATGAGTCATGCCACAGATGTCATGCCAATGTGGATGTCGTGCACGTCATATGTATGGGGTGATCACAGAGTACTTTGTAGTTATGGGGTGTGTCGAGCCAAACTGAATGCTTTATAGAGTAATATTTATAAAATATGAGCCATTGGCCACTCTTTGGTTCCACAGAAAACCAGCGTTTTGGTACCCAAATGCCCTGACAAACAGCTGAGTGGAAATCATTTTGGTCACTTACTATTTGTTATTGTTTTAGTTTATTTAGACTCCCGTTTTTTTTTTTGTATTCATTTACTTTGTTTATTTTTATATTTCTACTTTTACCGTATTATATTTTAAAACATTATTACTAGTGTTATTGTATGTAGGTATGTAGGTATGTAGGTATGTAGGTATGTAGGTATGTAGGTATGTAGGTATGTAGGTATGTAGGTATGTATGTAGGTATGTAGGTATGTATGTAGGTATGTAGGTATGTAGGTATGTATGTAGGTATGTATGTAGGTATGTATGTAGGTATGTATGTAGGTATGTAGGTATGTATGTAGGTATGTATGTAGGTATGTAGGTATGTATGTAGGTATGTATGTAGGTATGTATGTAGGTATGTAGGTATGTAGGTATGTATGTAGGTATGTATGTAGGTATGTAGGTATGTATGTAGGTATGTAGGTATGTATGTAAGTATGTATGTAGGTATGTAGGTATGTATGTAGGTATGTAGGTATGTATGTAGGTATGTATGTAGGTATGTAGGTATGTATGTAGGTATGTATGTAGGTATGTAGGTATGTATGTAGGTATGTAGGTATGTATGTAGGTATGTATGTAGGTATGTAGGTATGTATGTAGGTATGTAGGTATGTATGTAGGTATATAGGTATGTAGGTATGTATGTAGGTATGTATATATGTATGTATGTAGGTAGGTATGTAGGTATGTAGGTATGTAGGTATGTAGGTATGTAGGTATGTATGTAGGTATGTAGGTATGTATGTAGGTATGTAGGTATGTAGGCAAATAAATATTTTTTCTTCTTACGATTTCTGGTAAGTTCTCGCTCGCTTAAGGAATAGACGACGCGTCCCGCCAGCCATACTTTGTGGGGCGGAGCCAGAGCTGTAATTGGCTAGTTTCTGGCCGTATTTATCAATACCTCTACTTGACGCCGGATGGCGCCAGTAACGCCAGTGTTGCCCGGTACAGTACATTATGATGAAAGTACATACGGTAAGCTACATATCATAGGCGAAGTGATTATAGGCACGAGGCGAATTAAGCCGAGTCTTTATAATACACCGATGGCTATAATAGCCAGCTTACTGAATACGAGCATCATACAACGTTTTTCAATACATGTGCGATTAAAATTAGGAGACACTTCAAATGTAATAATGGCGGGATCTAAGGGCGCGAGCGACTTGCTTTTCGCGTTTAACTCATGCATCACAAACAGAATGCTCGTTTGTGATTGGTGTAAAGTAAAAAGGCCTAGTACTGTAAAATACAACATGACGGTACAAGTTTTGATGTCATAAACACCAGGTACAAGTTTCGATGTCATAAAGACCATATTAATAGCAAATGTATCTATTGAAAAATATATTCTAATCTAGGTCATCCAAACACGCTTCTTTAAATAATTTCAAGAATATTTCATTCAAATTTCAAGAGAATGTTCGGTAGGTGTCATTGTGTTCGGTAGGTATCATTTATCCGCTCGAAACAGGGAAAACTGGCCAAGTGCATTTCAGACCACGTGCAGGGAATGGTTCTTTCCATAATCAGAACTACTTTTAGCATTATAGTTGCACATAGCGCGTTTACTCAGTTTTACCGGTTTTTTCTTGATTATTCCGAAACTATTGTATTGAAGCCATACAGATATCAGAATCATATATGTGCTCCTATTACGAAGTACAAGTCAGATGCCCTGAGAGCCCAGTTCTTGTTTAGAAGGCCGTGGTTTGAATCCCAGGGCATGTACTAAAGGGTTTTTCTAACTTATGTACGTAACCACCACTGAATCTAGCCTTGGAGAGCACGTCAAGCTGTCAGTCTCGGTTGCCACTAAAAGATGGCAGTCGTTAAAATCCACCAACCTGCACTGGAGCAGCGTGATGGATTAAGCTTCAAACCCCTTCAACCCGAGGGGAGGCACTGCAGTGGGGCATTAATCATCATCAGCCCATTTTTACCCCACTGCAGGGGCTTAGGCCTCCTCCAGGGTTAGGAGGGGGTTTGGAGCTTAAATCCACCACGCTACTCCACTGCGGGTTGGGGATTGTAACGACCGCCATCTATTGACAGCGTCCGGGACCGACTGCTTAACGTGCTCTCCGAGGCATGGAGTCAGTGGTAGTTAATGTACTTAAGTCAGAAAAACTCATTGGTACACGCCCGAATTCGATTCATGGCCCTATGGCCTTATAAATTTGAGACAGGTTCGTTGCGCTCTAGGCTATCACGACACACGACAATGGGCTGATGGAATGGTATTGTATTGAAGCTACTGGAAACATTTTTAATTGAACATCGTGATCAATAGCTGCCTACAAATTTTTTTCCTTTAATCTCACATGAAAAACACGTCTGATTTCCTCACATTCGCACACACAATTTTATGTTACACAAAAATATAATAACTTTTATACCATTTTACAGACAATTTATCGAGGATTACTTTTGAGGCATTACCAATAAAAACCGATGATTCTCGCCATTAAATATTATACAAGTAAATGTAGAAAGTATAAATTTTTTTTACTATTAAATGAGCATATGACGCGTGTCATTTATTTTTAAATGCTTTCCTTTAGAATACCTATCTTGTGAGGACACCCGTACTGAAAAAAACTTATTTGGAGCTGAATATTTAAAAAATGAGAAGTTAAAGTAAAAAAATTGTCCACAGAACCTTAATTTAATTTTAAAAGATCTTAATAATGATACCTCATATGATGGAATAATCTGAACAATCCAACGCCAGAGGAAAAATAATTTGATGACGAAAAAATGGTAACAAAACATTTCACTTATCTATAAATGTAGAAACTACATGTGGGTACAACAAACGGACATAACGAAAATGTACGGATTCCAATTTTTGCTTTTGGCTCTAGAACCCTAAAAAGAAAAGTAGTCACCACAACACCGAAGTACTTGTCCTACGTGACCACCAAGCTGTGTATTTTTGCGTTGTCGCGAGTGTGGCATAGCAGGGAATTTAAGGTGTCCCTATATGGACGCCACAACTTCAACGCGCAAGCGGTCTGCACGCACGCGAGTTCTTTCGTACGATCGTGCGAAAGAGCTAGGCTGTGGAAAAAAGAAACGGAGACGGCCCGCTCAGCGATGCGCGCCAAGCCATCCCACCTCGCGCGCCGCAGCTACTTTTCGTAGGTTGCGACCACAGTTGCAGAGCGAGATCCAGACAGAAAATCGAAGGACCGCGATGCTCGCGACTTGATCCAGCTCTAACGTGTTTTGGACTGTACAGAAGCCAATCAAACTTCAAAAAAAAAATCATATACAATCTCTTTTACATGTACGAGGTTCGTCTTGAAAAAAAAAAATCGATTTCATTCTTATTTAGAATTATCAGAGCTGTCCAATCTTGGGTAAAATGATGGCAAATATCACGCTTTTCGGGGGTTAATAACTAAGATGTTTATAGAAATTTCGGATTTTTGGTTTAACACAAACCTAGTTTTACTTCAAATAATACTAGATAAAAGAAAATCCCCCGCTTTAAGAACGTATATTCAAAAAGATTCTCTTAAATTTTAGGTAATGAGTGGTACTACTACATACGCACGCCTCACATACACAGTGACATCGGCAAAGCGCGGAATGTCTGACTGTAACTAAAACAACTTGATCATTTTATATTTTTGTTGTATTTTCGGAAAAGTGAATGGCCAAACTTTGTATGGGCTGCGTACCCAGGTTGTATCAAGTTGTGGTATATGTCATTTTAAAGGTCGTATCACTATCTTTATTTTATAGTATGGCACCAACCATGAAACACGCGCAAGAAAATAACTATGAGTTATTTTATATCTCATATAATGAAATGTTATTTTTAGTTTCCAGAACTTATAGTACAATATAACTTTATTACTAAGCATACTATACGGTTACCAATCGCTATTCCACCGCCGCTTGCACACCTACATCAGAAACTTGGTGACTGGTTCTCAATGATGGCGATAGCTAGGTATATCGAGTTTGGACTCATACATTTAGTCTCAGAGTGCAAGCTTCAAGTACGGTCTAGTGAGAGTCTGATGAGGATCAGAAACTTGGTGACTGGTTCTCAATGATGGCGATAGCTAGGTATATCGAGTTTGGACTCATACATTTAGTCTCAGTGTGCTGATTTCAGGTACGGTCTCGTGAGGGTCTGATGAGGATCAGAAACTTGGTGACTGGTTCTCAATGATGGCGATAGCTAGGTATATCGAGTTTGGACTCATACATTTAGTCTCAGAGTGCTAGCTTCAAGTACGGTCTAGTGAAAGTCTGATGAGGATCAGAAACTTGGTGACTGGTTCTCAATGATGGCGATAGCCAAGTACATCGAGCTTGGACTCATACATTTAGTCTCAGGGTGCTGGTTTCAGGTATGGTCTCGTAAGGGTCTGATGAGGATCAGGAACATGGTTAAATTTTAATTATTGATCCTCAGAATATTTTCATTTGTATGCGATGAAGTCCATCATCAGGTCAGTTTAGTCAATCCGGTGAGAAGCTCTCATCACTACCAACACAACGAGCCCAAACACGACACATCTACTGCCACCCGTCTATGAGTTCCAGTAGCAGCCTCCGAAGTCCATCGTCAGGTCAGTTCAGTCAGTCCGGTGGAAAGCTCTCATCACTACCAACACAACGAGTACAAACACGACACATCTACTTCCACCCGTCTATGATTTCCAGTAGCAGTCTCCGAAGTCCATCATCAGGTCAGTAAAATTTCAATATTTAGTAAAATACGAGAATATTATATAGGTACAACTCTGGTAAAAAAAAGACAGGAATAAGTAGTGGTAGGTAGTACTTACATTTTTTGTAATCAATCAAGATTCAAGTCTCAAGATGCAATGATGAATCTATTCGTATTTATTTTTATGCAGTATATATGTTATAGGCAATGTGTATAATCCGGCATTGTATAGAACGCCTAGGCATTATATACATTGCCTAAAACGTTCAGGCAATGTATATAATACAATTCATTTCATACATTGCCTAGGTATTGTATAAAATGCCCGAAGCGCATCAGGCAATGTGTATAATGAACGACCACGGGAAGGAGACGCGTGTGCGGCGTGCGGGACTACCCAGTAAACAAGTTGCAACTCGTTCATTGTGTTAGGTTAACTGTTGGTTTTTTTCGTATCATGATCAAATTTCCATAATCAAATGGTAAGAAATGAACAGGGCGACTTTCTGCAGCAATTTTTTGGTATGTTGTAAATGGAAACGTTTATCCGAAGGGAACCGCTATGTGAGAAACGCTCTCGACGCAAAAACTCGTAGGTACTTATACATACCAACCAATAGAACACATGTCTTATCAGCGCCGTCTGCTGGTGGAAGTTGAAATTAGGATTAGCTCTCAAAAGATCAGTATATCATTTCATCATCAGATCTCAAAAGACCAATCTAACTAAATCATAGAGAAGAAAAATCTATTACATACATTACCTATGCTTCAACCGGCATTCTATATAATACCTAGGTATTCTATACATTTCCTAGGTAAAGTGTAAAATAGTTTAAACATTGAACATCATTTCATACATTGCCTGAACGACCCCGGCATTCTATACATTTCCTAGACATTGTATAGAATGCCTGCATTATACACATTGCCTATAACATATATATGTATACAGCGATGTTTTTACTTTGAGTGGCGGAGAAAAACCGACACATACGTCTACTCACAAAGGCGCTGTGGCGCAGACCATGGCGATGAAACTCTCATACAAACCCAAAAATAAAAAATGAAAGCGCCATCTTTTGATCGGATAAAGCTTAGTTCTCAAATGATTTGTTATACTATTTGACTCAAGATGACACTATTCTCACTATCTATATCTAGTTAACTAATTTATTATATTTTCTTATTGAATTTGTTTGAAATACTGTATTAACATCCTTTTAAAATTATTTTTACATTTATTTTCATCAGTACATTTAAATTCAATGCGGAAGAAAAATGTTAAATACGTAATGATTTGACCATTGACAGGAAAAGAACGAAAAGTCATTGTTGGTCATAGGGTGGATGCCCCGAATACCAGCCACATAACACTAAAACATTTTTCTAGTTTATACTAAAAAAATTTGCGTATGTATGTTTTGTTTAATCAACTCAGCACAGTGTACAGAATATAGTATTTGCTACGGTATATGAATAAAGTTCATAGATAATAATTAGAAAAATGTTAAAACTAATTTGAAAATGGATCTAATTGCAGCCACTTCGTATCTATTGCCAGCTAAATACGTACATAATACCAGCCCCTGCTAGGGTTCTGTCATAACAGATATTGAGTTATAGGTGAAATATAATTATTTGGAATATGGTAGTTTACTATTTTTTTAAAACATGCAATATTCTGTATTTTTTCAAATTTTTACGCTCAGTAGGTAGTTGCGGGATTAGATAAAGGGAATGTTTGATTTTCGTATATATTGTTTAATACTGTCCATATTGAAATTATTTAAAAAAAATTTCTGTTTCTCATAAGGACCTTTTAATTTGATAGGTAATTGCTTGACGCACTTTATTTTTGTACAGATGGACACAACAAAAAGGTTTTTTTGGGTTTCTTCGTAGATTAACCACGTGGGCGAACTTGACCGATACAAATTATAATTTAATATCAACTTCATGTCGCACACATTAAGGTCTGTAATAAATTGTTCAACTACTGCGGCTAAGCAGCGCCACACTTTGAAGTAAAAAAATTGCTAAGCTAGATTGTTTTATATCCGTGCTACTAACCACTGAGGAGTTCCCTCGTGAGCAAACTATCCTACATGAATCATCACTTCAGGGTGCACATCAAAGTTAACTATTAGAAACCAACCTGAATACAAAGTTATGTAACCGTGCCACTAACAGTTGAGGAGTGCCCTCATGAGGAGATAATCTTAGCTTCTGCATTGATTCGTGGTGAAAATTATTGTTAACTATCAAAATCCAACATATGTACAAAGTTTCGTGTCCGTGCTATGAATCGTTGAGTGTCCTCATGAGGAGACAATCTTTCCTTCAGCATCAATTCGTGGTGAAAACCATAGTTAATATCTAAATGCAACGTATATGTAAAGTTTCATATTCGTGCTATTAATCACTGAGGAGTGTCCTCATGAGGAGACAACCCTGACTGCAGCATCAGATTCTGTTTATCATTTTAGTGTATTGTCATCAAAGTTACATACAAGTACGTCTTCCAAATTTCAACCCGATAGCTTTAGTGGAAGTGGGTGAAAATCGCTTTCTAAAATTCCATTACATACAAACAAACATGCAGGTGAAACTAATATAAGCCTGTTAAAAATTAAATTATTACACATAAAAACTGTTTAATGATAGCCCTTATATAAATGACCTGGCTGGAATTAAGTACCTAATACATACAGTTTAATATCAGCCCTCCCGGCTGATATTAAAACCATCATACTAGTAATGTACCTATTATCGGCCACCCAATTACATTAAATAAAAGCATTTATGGAGCAATTTAATTCAGAAATGTATTACTTAGTCTTAGTCTTGAGCCTTAAACATAAAAAGTCAAAGCATAAACTTCAAAATAATGAAATTCCACTCTACTTTGTCAGGACCAAAAGTTACGAAATAAATTTAAATATGGCAGGCGTTATCTCTCTCGCACTTTCAATTTGACACTGAGGCATACTGTTTTGTTCCTGTGTAGTCAAAATAGGTAGGAATTCTGTTTCCTTAAGTTATATAGATTTTTATAAGTTTGCCGCGCTATCTCTACAACGAATATGATCCTTATTACCGGAGGAAAAGTATTAGGTGAGTGGCTGGTAATCGGGGCATCCACCCTATTATTGACAAAATCAACAAACGTTCAATCGTTTGTATCCAAATTAAAAAAATTTCAAAGTAGCCCTTGTGGCTTATATTTACGTTTCGGGCCGTTTTTTTTTTTTTGATTCTGTGATCCCTTTTGTGAACATCTAACCCAGGTTTTCAACACCGGACTTCGTCTCTTGCGATACCTAGGAATTGGATAGAAGGAACCTGTAGAAGAAACCATCATGGAAACAAAAATATTACCTGGCTTTGATTTCGTTCGGTATTTCATTTATCAAAGAAGGTATTTTATATTTTAGTGTGTTTTTGCCATACAACTTGTTATATTGAAATTACTTATATGAATTTTTTTGATATGTTGGCGGTGTACCCGACTATCATTACCCACAGGGAGTCAATAACTTTTCGTTGAAAAATTGTTCACTTAATTGGTTTATTTTTGTAATCACTGCAGAAAAATAAATGATTAAACGAAATGAAAAAGGCAAGAGATATGCACAATTGCTCAGCAATAATTATTTTACTTGTCACACATAGTCAATAATTAAACAAGTAGATACACTTTTGTCATGAAAGCAACATTATTAAATATTGATATGATTAAATGTTCATTAAATAATTTATAGTTGACGCAATAGATAATGTAAACAAAATATTGAATGACAAAATAAATAATATAGCCAACGATGACTTATTTAATTAAAAGCTTGTAATTTGTTTTAAAACACAGAAATAAAGAAAGTGAAAGCTTGTTGGTTTTTCATTATTTTCCCTCTTGTTTTCTTTCAGTAACGCGTCATGTTTCATAACTTGCATACGACCACTTTTTAAAATGCTTTTCTGTGAATTCTGTTATTAAATAATTTACCGATTTAAATGTTAATGAATCACAGAAAAGCATTTTAAAAAGTGGTCGTATGGAAGTTATAAATTTTTTTAAATAGAACTTAAAGGGTGAACTCTAGCGGTAAACAGAATAACTAAAAGCGCCCTCCGACGGTAAAAAGAATAACTAAACAAGCCATCTATCGATCGGATAAAACAAACAGAGGAAAAAAACATTTAAAAATTAGAGTTGCATATCTATAACCTATATATATACTGTATTATCTATGGCGCAGACTGATTTGTCAGATTGTCAGAGATTGTCAGTGATTGTCAGAGCGGCAATTGAAAAATAAACCCTATTCCTTTCTATTAAGCCTTACGAAGATAACGAAAATGGTGTTATTTTAAAGAAAATAAAATATTTTTTTTCAGAGGATTACTAAACGTTTTTTTTACTTTTTTTTGTCCAAGGCGTAAAGTTGAGTATATCAGAAGTAAGAAAGTATTTTTTTTATATATGTAAATCTTCAAATTCCTGAGATTTTGGTACCGAAACACTTCCTGTTTTCAAAGTTTTCATGGGAGGAGGGTATGGAAATTTGAGTTTTCTGTAAAAAAAGCAGTGCATTTCCAATAAAAAAAAGGCCAAGCCGAGACCTCAAAGGCTTAGGCTATCTGAAGGTACCCAATTTAGTAGACAAAATTCAACGGAATCACTCGTAAACTGTACCGGAAAATTACAGATTTCTCAGTATTGCGGTCATTGCCGTATATGCGTCCTTAAATGCATTATAACATCTGTAATTACGCTAGAGCCTTTGTATGGCGTTTTACTGGGCTGGCCCCTCTTGAGTATAAAATATACCTTGACGTTATTATATAAAAGATAAAAGTAAAATATGTGTTCGGTATTTAGGAAATGACTCGGGATCGATTTAGCCGGCAACATTTAGCTTTTAAATATAACATAAATAGGGAGTCTGCATTTCAATACATTTTTATTTTATTAATTTGGTCTCAGATTTAACATTATGAGCTTATGAACTATGATCAATTACAGCCTAACTAGCTTAGAATGCTAATCCAATTACAGGCAAACTCGACAGGGGTTAAATTTCGATAAATCCTTTAATCTCTCTTTATCCTTTAGTCTCAATAATAAATGTATTAGACAGGATATATTTTTATGTTTAAACAGAAGACATGCTCGAAACAACAAACATACTTTTTGGAAGAATTCCACATTACGATATTATGAATAATTTTTACATGTCTGTTTTTTGCCTTATATATTTTTATGTCCGCTCTCAACACGAGGCTAAGCATCTAAAATTTACTACTGCGACGCAATGTTCGGATCGGCCATATAGTTTGGCTTGATCTGTACTTCGATATGCTATCAGAGTAGAATGTTTATTACGCCTACAAAACAAAGTGTAATAAATAAACTTAAATAGGTTTTAATGTATTTCGCTTTATATTAGGTATATTGTTTGTGACTGTACAGAAGTCGTGTTAGTGTCGTTGACAAGCTCACACATTGTTTTTCATAAATTGTTCTTCATACTGAGGAAATGGAAAAAAGTTGAATAATAGACAAAACCTCAATATCTCGATCTTTTTAAATTTTATTTACAACTCTTAATTGAATCGATTAAAACAAGTTTATTATCTACTGTCAAAGTAAGAAAACATGGTTATATTTGACTGCTCTGTAAAAATTAGTAGGTACTCATACATTGCTTTCATATTACAATTTTTTTTTTATTTCGAGTAAGAGCAACGAAACACACACACCGAGTGTTTACTGTAATATAAATAAAAAACTTAAGAAACTAAATTATCACAAATACATAATTTTTGTATTCAAAAATGAAGGCATTCAAACAATGCAAAGAATCTATCTATATTCAATATTTTCACAATAAGTATTCGAGGCGCGTGATGCTTACTCTGCATAATTAATTTATGAAGACGTATAAAATACTAGAGCGACCGCCCGCAGCTTCGCTTGCGTAGACTACACATTCCTGTTTTAGGTAGTATTAACATTCGAAATGGTTTATACGTACTTTTTGCTAAAACTAATATTGGGTATACCCATTCAAACTTTCAACCTTCATTCTCCCCTCTCTTTTAAGAAAACCGATACTCCCATACTTTTCACCTCCCGTTTCCCACCCTTAAAATGTGGAAATCCAAAAACCCCGAAACACGTCATTATTTATTTAAAGAACAAAGACTCTCATACAAAGCCCCTCCATCCCTCCCTCTTTAAATTTGAAATTTCCAAATAATCCTTTCATAAAAAACTAATATTCACGTTATAAAATAAACCACTGTTCCAAATTTTGACTTAGTAGTTTCAGCTTTATCTACGCTGATAGATCATTGAGGACAAACGACAGAAAGCCACAAAAAGTAGCTGATTTCACTCTTGACAACTTTCTTTCATGTCTGCAAAGTTTCATTAAAATCTGTTCAGCCGTTTTGGAGATTAGCTCGAATAGACACATAGACTTACAGACAGACAGACGGACAAAAAGTAGCGTATGTCACTTTTGACCACCTCCTTTTCATACTCTTGAAATTTCATTAAAGTCGGTTAAGCCGTTTTGGAGATTAGCTCGAATAGACAGATGGACGTACATACAGACATACAAAAAGTAGTGTATGTCACTTTTGACCACTTCCTTTCCACATCTGTGAAGTTTAATCAAAATCGGTTTAGCCGTTTCGGAGATTTGCTCGAATAGACAGACAGACAGATAGTATCATTTTATACATATAGCCTATAGCCTTCCTCAATAAATAGACTATCCAACACAAAAAGAATTTTTCAATTCGAACCAGTAGTTCCTGAGATTTGCGCGTTCAAACAAACAAACAAACTCTTCAGCTTTATAATATTAGTATAGATTTTCCATAATGTACAAATATTTTTTTTTGCTGTTACTGTTTTGCTACAAATGGTTAGAGAAACCAATAATCACGCAAAGATACATACGGCCGAGTAGAATTTTTGTTACGGAAAAAGGTAATGGGGGTGATTCTCGTACTGCTTGACTTGAAAATGTCTCATGAGACATAAAGTGGTCCGAGAATTACCCCCAATATCGGAAACTAATACCTAATGGGTTTAACATTAAAATAATATGCACTTCCGAATCATTACTAAATTATCCTTAAAATTGCATTATTAAAAAAATGTAAGTTTATGAAACCCCACTTCTGCAATTTACATGTGATAATGTGATGTGCTTGTCAATGATTTTCAGCAATGAGAATGTCTACATTGAGAACGACGTAAAACGATTTAAAACATTTACAATTCACATATATCATTCTGTTACTGATTACAATTAAGACCACAAACGTAAGATGACGATAACTTTCTTGTATACAAACTTTTTAGATTTTATATGTAATGTATTTGGTGCGATATAGTTTCGTGCGCGCCGACAGCGGGCGCTGGCGTCAACGGCGGCATTATATGTGCGACGGCGGTTCGCGTTTCACCTGACATCTCTTGCTCTTTCCTCAGAATGTCTTCCGTCACAGTGTGTATCGATTTGAACTTGAGATTGATCCCGTGGACTTTTTGTACGTGGTTATTTAGGTTCACTTTGTAACTGAACGCGACGTTGCACACCTGTAATATAATGGTATTATTACTTTAATGAATCTAAAACAGACATATGGAAGGGAATGAGGAAATTACGCAATTACGGTCACTGGTGGCCGATATTTGGTTCCGCGTCTTGACGGTCAAAGGCACAAAGAAATAGCTAAACCCAATAGAAACACAAAATTGAAATACAAAATAAATTTTATCATATTATGTTACCTAATACAATAAAAGTTATTTATCTTAAATATCAAATAATCAATAACGGTCATTCTAAATTTACTTGACAATTTCTTTTTTTCTTTTTTATTAACCATTCCAGTTCTAATGCAAATTCCAGGCTTACAGAACTATAATGCAGACTTAAGGACGTAATTACAAAAGTTGACAGCTCGAAAATAGGTTTTACTTGACAGCTTGCTTACTACTACACGCGCATCTGCACCACGCACACATACTGGCGCTATTACCACCAACTAATTAGTCTTGATCATTATTAATTTTATTTATTAAAGAATTAGTTTTCTTTTATGTCAGCTTTATAAATATTGCTTTATTTTAAATAATAATACCTGAGACATGCCAAACTAAGCAAAGCTTGTGTTATGGGTATGGGTTAGGAAGTTTCATAAAAAAAATTAATTAGACAATACTATACTGTGTCACAGTTATCCTATGAAGAGTTTTGTAATATGAGTGCATTTCGTTTGTGATACGTGGCGAAGCCGAGTTCGCATTTAATGAGGTGTCTTTTTTATTTCCCATTTCGTCAACTTCAACTATTTTTTATTCTGGACCGATTGCTTTTAAAGTCAATTTCTAAGAGTCTGTAGGTGTAATGTAAATCACTGCCATTTGAATCTTTTTTGTTTCTGATCGATTGCTTTCAACATCGATATTTATGGGTTCGCGTGGTCTCCCATCAGGAATCTGTGGTCAAAATTTGGAAAAAAATGGCTACCATTTTAAACTTTTTTGTCTTTGGAGTGTTTGCTTTGAAAATTGATGTCTAAGAGTCCGCGTGGTTTCCGCTCACGAATTTGTGGTCAAAACTAAAAAAATTACTGCTATTTTAAACTTTTTTGTTTTTGGACTGATTACTTTCAAAATTGATATCTAAGGATCTGCATGATCTATGATCACGAATCTGTAGTAAAAAAAAAATGGCTGCCGTTTTGAGCTCTTTGTATCCGGAACGAGTGCTTTCAACATCGATATCTGTAGTCAATCAACTGAAAAAAGTGTCCGCCATTTTGAACTTCTTTCTTGCTGGGCCTAAACTACTAAAATAAAGTCTGTTTCGTACAGAGTAAAATTTTATTATTATTTGGTACATGTTAAAAAAAAAACAAGTCTGTTTTTTTCAATACATTTGCTATTAATACGGTCTTTATGACATCGAAACTTGTACCGTAATGTTATATTTTACAGTACTAGGCCTTTTTACTTTACACCAATCACAAACGAGTATTCTGTTTGTAACGCATACATAAATCGCAAAAACCAACCCACTTATATCTACCTAATTGTAATCGCAAATGTATTGAAAAACATCATTAGATGCCCGTATTCAGTAAGCTGGCTATTATAGTCATCGGTTTATTATAAACACTCGGCCTCGCCTCTTACCTATAAACACCTCGACTATAATATGCAGCTTTCTTAAAATAATATAATTTTTTAAAGTTTTTTAACTATAATTTTTTTTTTCATTTTTAGTCTTAATATCTGTTAAACTACATTCCATCAAAATTTACACACATACAGGTGGAACTCACAATTACCTATAAAACGATGAAATGATACAAACCGATACAAAGCTTCATGTCGGTGCGAACCTAACCAGTGAGGAGTTCCTTCGTAAACAAACTATCCTGGTACATCATCAGTTCATGGTGAAAATCGTGGGTAACTATCCAAAATCCAACGTATATAAAGAGTTTCGTGTTCGTGCTATTAACCGTTAAGGAGTATCCTCATGAGGAAACAATCCTGGCTGCAGCATCAGGTTATGTTTATCATTTTAGTGTATTGTCATTGAAGTTACATATGTATCCTTAATTTCAGCCCAATATCTTCAGTGGAAGTGGGTGACAATCGCGTTTAAAGATGCCATCACATACAAACATACATACAGGTGGAACTTATAAAAGCGCATTAAAATAAAAATAACCAGCAATTCTGCTTTGTTTAGACTTTAGTTCTGTTTTTTTTTTCTAATTATTTTACACTAAATTTACCTACCTACTTCGCTGGTGCCCCATTTGCAAACTACTAAATTACATGTTACCCATTGACATTGCTTTAAAATTCCAAATTGAAGTCAACAATAACATAACTTTCAGTGAGCTTGAACCCAAGTCTCTTTACCAATGAGGTACGGCGGCTTGGGAACCCGCAAAATTTTAAGTGTATCTTTACCGGCATTAGGTACAGGTAAAATTCTTGAAGCCCTTGTCTTGAAGCAATAAACTGCAAGATAGCGTATTTGGATGAAACAACGAATACTTGGCTAGCTGGACCGAGTCCAAATTTACCGTCCACACCTAACATTCAAAGGGCCTGGGATATGCACCTGGCATTTGAACGGGCGATCGCCAGTGTGCACGAGGTCGTGGTTCCTGAGGTGGTGAGCCTCTTGGAACCTCATACCGCAGATATCACATTGATGCGGTCGAACATCTTTAGGTAGATGACAGCGCAAGTGCCTTCTCAAATGTGGTTTCTGTAACAACGGAAAGATTCGTACCTGGCAAGTGTATGGCCGCTCCCCTGTGTGCATACGCTCGTGGTTCTGCAGTTGGTGTTTCGCGTTGAAGGACATTGTACATGTGTTGCACTTGAATGGCTTGTATCCAGAATGTATGCGCAGATGCCGGTTCAGATCGCAACGCTGAAACGCAAATACAGTGCGTTTAGTTGAGCCACGAACGTACGTACACACATAACCCATTGGTCATTTGGAGGAAACGACACGTCGTGGATGTAGATGAAATTTAAAAAAAATATATGCTGATTTGAAACGTGTTTTGAACCTGTGTCATTTGTCACGCCTCTATCGATTCTGGGATAATTTTATTATAGATATACTGACATATATAGCGAAACAAAAAAAAGTGATTAATAAAGCAGTCTTTTCCAAAAGATAGGCAGTTTAATTAACTTTTTTATAATAGGTCTAATTTGAAAATAACATAACATTGGCGATATTAATTTTTTCCATCAATTTGTTTTAATTCCCACTACAGGTTGATCAAGTGTTGAGATCACAGACAAGCCAACATTTAGACCACGCTTTAACAGGGAGTACCATTCGCCAAGGCTATGTAGTGACACTACATAACTACATCACTAGTGAGCCGTCAGTTGGAAGCACGTCGGAAGCCATTAAATTGTCAATTTTGAACGAGCCAATGAAAACTAGCCGACCTCTCCCCGCAACCCGCCACTTTTTGGCGATTTCGTTTTCGTACTGACGTTTGTTAAAGCGTGGTCTAAAGGTTGACTTGTCTGTGGCTGAGACCCATTTCGCATACTTGTTTTGGTAAATTTTATATTAAACTTTTTTTTTATAAATAAATAAATTAATTAATCAATGTCAATCTGTTACAATTCTTAAATTTTTAACCGCTTCTGCGTTATCACGATATTCAAAGAAAATGTATTATGTTTTAATTTCATATTTTCAAGTGAGTTCAAATAAAGCTTTACAGTGTTGATGCTGAAAGACGATGAAGAAATTTATTACTATTTTATATTTTCACTTTTTTTTGCTATGCTGAACGTGCCAGTATGTGTTCTTACAAACCACAATGGACATATTAAGGGGGTAGATTTTGCATACAAAAAAGAGGGTTTGGCCCATTTCTAATCGACTCGTATTTCTGAGTCAATATTTACAGAAAAAAATATATCTGATAGGAGAAACATTGTCATATTCGTTTTTTGGTATCTTGTTTAGTTGTTTTAGAATAAATTCCCGAAAAACATGATTTCCGTCGGTTTTTCATTTTTAAAAATAATGAGCCGTAAATTCAATACTAATGCGAATTTAAAAAAAAAAGAAACAAAGCGTACCGCCCTAGGGACATCCTTTCTTAATGACCCTGCAAATTTTGAGCCCAATTCATAAACATTTCAGAAGTGGAAACAGTCACGGCCCGCAAGCTGTTTCGATGGGTATTTTATAGGTATTTCTGGGAATTTGTTCGTGACATCTTTGTCACTCAGGAATAGGCCGAAGAAGAGGAATTGAAACGGAGATAGCGATGCCAATTCGAAACCGCGGATCGATAGACTATCTCCTTAAGTATAAAATAAAATATAGTTTCTCGCTCGTTAAATTTGAGTGGAAACTAAAGTATCACAACTTAAGTTTGGCTTTTCGTTGGGAATCTACTATCGTGGGAAAAGTGAATGGGAAACGGTTTATCTTTAAATATCCACGTTATGAAGTATTCTATAATAATTTAGTAAGTCTAATTTCAAACACTTTTTGTTTGAATTCGGCAAACACATTGTTCAGTTTATTTCACGATTTACATCTTTTGAGTCTTACCGAAGTACTTGACAACCGATACCCTGTAATGGATGATATTTCCCTAGCCTATCTAGAAGGATGAACTGTCCACTTGAAACTGATCAAAAAACAAAGACAGGATGACAGATGTCCTCGTGTGGCGCGTACTTGCACTTTAAGCAATCAAGCCAGAGACTGAGCACACACGAAGCCTGAACGTGACGTCTCGTAATATATTTTGTTTTGCGTAATCGTCACTAGAGTTGCGCGACGACTGACAGCAAAAATCGGCATTAAAAAATAGGATATTATTAAAAGATTTGGTTGGGATTCAGTATTACATTTTACCACGTTTATAAATTCATACAATGTAAGTTAGAATTTATTTTATTACAAAAATAAAAGTACTTACTGCGATGAACGATTTGGAGCATAGTGTGCAAGAGTACGGTCTTTCGCCTTTATGAATTAAATTATGCCTGGAAATCATACAAAATCCTGAAGTTACTAATTTACGACGTACCTATTACAGTAAATTAAATATCACACGCAATATTTTTTCCTATTGGATTTTACAAACATACCTAATCAAGGATTTCTGAGAATAGAATCCCGCACCGCAAATTTCACAAATGTGGTCTCTTATCCCCGAGTGTTGTTTCATGTGAATGAACAAATTGCTCTTCTGTGCAAAAGATCTTGTGCATTGTGAACATGGATACCTTTTCTTTTCTGCAAGTAACAATTACTAAATTACATAATGTCAGAATACACAGAAAGAAGTGTCGCAATTTTCTGATAGTCTCCAAATATTTATGTGCACTAAACTGAAATTTGAAATCAAATATTGATTTCAATAAGCGATAATACAATGTTTTTGTTTAATTAATTTGTTAGAGCTTACGATATGTTGTATAATTGAGATTCGTCGATATGTAATTGTGATAACGTTTACAGAGGTGAAATGAAATTGAGAATGGGAAAAAAACGTATTTGAAAAGTAATTTATTAACTATTGAGAACGAATCTTTCTACATTCTACGTTTTGGTCAAAACTATCTGAGAGTAATTGCCTGATCTAGAGACAATGCTTTTCAATGTTTTTAGTTAATATAATTACCGAGACTTTTGCTAAGCAAGTGTGTACACCTAGCTTATACGATTTTTATATTTGAAATAAACTATAGAAATATATAAATGAATAAAAAGCCTACGTTAAAAACAAGATTAAAAACCTTAAACAAGGTTAAAAACCTAATCAATTTTCACGACTTTCAATAAGTGTGTGCAAACATCTTATATTGAATAAAAACTTTTTGAATTTGAAGAATATCTGATTCGATATTTTGAATATACTATTCGGTCGAATAGATGTATTTCGTTTGCAACAATGACAACTCTCTTTTTGCACCTACTTCTCGCCTATTCGTGTTCCCATTCAAAGAACAATGTACTAATAGACCAAATTTCCCATTACCATTCAGAACACAGAAATGTTTCTTCTAGTTCAGAACAGGGTAACGTTTATAGGGCTCCGTAGCCAAAAAAGGAATCCTTATAGTTTCATGTCCGTCTGTCTGTCTGTGGTTTTGCTCGGAAACTATTGGCAATATATAGATGAAATTTGGAAGGTAGATGTGACCTATGAACCGCTACACAACGACGTAGTGAAATTAAGAATTATTATTTTTTGGGTTGGTCGCCATACATGTAACTGTAGTGCGAAAAAAATAATTCATTGTATATTAACGCGAGAGGTACCAAACGATAGGTCTTAAAAAATGATATCAAGGTTTCAAACAATTTTTTTTATGTAAGTCAATAGTTGTTGAGATATGTACTCCTAAAGTACAAATTTTTGTTAGAGTCTTATGGTTCCCCTACCCCTCCCTCTAGCAGCTAAATCGTTGTTTTGGATATGTGGAAAAAATTTAAGATAAGAGTATATATAACATATTTAAAAGGAAAACTATCACAGCTAACTAGACAGTATTATTTAACGAGTTGTAGATTAACTTATAAAAAGTACTTTTACAAGTAAAAATTTTGTAAAAATTCTATAGTAAATGACAGATAGCGTTTAGCCGATAAGCAAAAACTAGATGCATTTTATCTTTGTGATGTTATTGTAAAAGATAATTGAAAATAAAAACATTTTATAATGAAAAGTACATTGTTTTACTAGGTACTATAAATTTACACTTTCCTTTGCAGAGCTTATTCTCTTCACAATCAATACTAAAAGTCAAAGGTTCACTATAATAAAATAAGTAATAAAATTGTCTCTAGCTATCAGTGTACTCAAGTTATTACTTTTCGGATTAGCCAGAGAGGATCGATCGCCTTCTAAATAACTAACGAAATAAAATTGAAATATATTTATACGAAAATTCTTAAATTATATAATAATAACGATGAATGGTTAAGTTCGATTAACGTCGCGCTCGTTTTTTTATATTGTATGGTGGTACAGAACCCTTCGTGTGCGAGTTCGATTCGCACTTGGCCGGTTTTTAATAGTACTTTGTGCATGTATTACATGAGACTAGTCTGTGGTATACTGCTTGTATTTACATACTGTAAATTGGCGGATATTTTATAAGCATTTTCCAAGTAAATTTTAAAACTTTAGAAATATTAAATTTTATAAAACCTGCAAAAGTTGGAAGCTTTCAGGGGCAGTATATATCATGGACGCTGTACCTAACATTGAAGTTTGATCGGTCTGATGTCTCACATCTCAATGACCATTACTATTAAATTTTGACATTTTTTAAGTATTTTAATAGTGAATAATGGCAAACAGTAAATAATCATAACCACCTTGATGTGTAGTCATATGATTTCCAAGAGTATGCGTTAATATGCCGCATACTGGACACACCATCTTCTCCCTTTGTTTCGCGACTGTAGGTGCTGTAGGTCGCATCACACGTTTTACCGCTGTCTTGCTTTCATGTGTTTGACGAGGGGAACTCCCGCTTGCCTTCCTCGGTTTATAATTCGGATGCACTTTTAATATTGTCGCATCTTTTGGACGTTTTAAGAGTATTGGCGGTCCACGGGTGCCGTTCCTCATTATAGGATCTACAAAGGGAAATATTATATATGACAACAATATATATACAACAATGTATTAAAGTGCATTTTTCGAGCTCTCTTAAGTAATATTTGATAGCTTTTACAATCTGCCTTGATTTCATGATTCCTATAATTTACTTTTAAATCTACTTAAATATTGATGCCCATTTCTTAGATAATTTTTTTTTGACATCCTATCTATTGTGGAACGACATTCTAAATTAAACTTCAATACAAAATAATGAGATTGGTATAGTAGTGCACGAACAGCTCGACGGTGTGCCAGCAGCACCAACACGGTGCATACGAACGAAACAAACGAGACAGTACTATAAATACGAAAAGTCAAACTGTTTCATTATATCTGCACGCTTGTGTACAGTCAGCTCCAAATAAAGTAACCCAAACTGGAACACAACACCATAGTCTAGCTCTTAGTAAGCTAATGTGTTGTACGTGCCAACTAGGTACAGTTCTTGTAGAAACCAAGCTAGAGTGAGATCAGCTGAAGTTCAAGGGCCCGTGAAGTCCAATCTGTTCAAAAGTCCAGCCTTATAACACAAAAGTAATAGCCTACAACATTGTTGGCTATTGTTGGCTAAGCAACAATGTTGTTGTAACATTGTAATCTACAACAGGCCTAGACATTGTTGTTCATGTATATGTTATTATTATTATTTCATAAGTTAAATATACTCACAGCAGGTTATGTATGTACCAGGTTTGTCTTCACTCACATCACTAAAATCTTTATGACGCATTAAGAAATCGGACTTTCGTAAAACTTTTATCTTTTTAACAAGCCGCTTTTTTGAATTATCTTTGAACACTTTGATATCAGAGAGTTTTGGTTTTTTGAATTTACTAGGCTTCGGTGTTTTGAGTTTCGGTTTAATTTCAGGCAAATAATCTTCATCATCATCGTCCTCAAAAAAATCGTTAGCAACAAAGTCGGGCTGAAAAAATAAGAAATTCAATTTGAGTTTAACATTAGTAAAAGAAAACAAATTCTACAACCTATTGAGCTAAATGACCTACCTAGTTCAGGTGAAGCTATGCGACAAAAATATATGCACCTAGGAAAGGCATCTGGCAAATCCTAACATCAGCGTGTCACTCTCAACAACATATTTTTTGTTAACATACGCTACAATAGAGTTGTCACTAACAACAGCTAATGCAATAGCATTAGTTAAATACAATTTAGAACTTATGTATTCTTTGATTTCTTTTATATTAATTTTTGAGCATGCTCTATTACGGTTGTCACTATTTTATTTTATTTTATTCGGAAAACATACAGTGCTTATATTACTATACATAACAGTAATTAAATCTAATCACCATTTAAATGTTTCCACATATATACAACTAAAATGCTAGTTCGAAGTGTAAGGCACCCTATAAGAAGAATGTAAAAACTGTCAATTTAAGAACACTGACAGACACATAGTTACTAGGAATACAGAAATATTACGAGAAAAAGAAAAATCATATTAAAATTTCTACTCACATCCTTAATATCATCATCGTCATCGTCAAACTTAATTTGCGTATTTACATTCCAGTCAGTATTATCGTTCATTTTGGAATCAGAAAAGAAATCATTTTTTGTCTCATCCTCTTTGGTGCCTTCCAATTTTCGTATAACTGTGTCGGCAATGACTATATCATTGCATTCTTGCATTGTGTCTACTGGATTCATGCCATTTTCATTAGACAGTAATTCAATTTCAGCTTCCCATTTAGGTTCCATTTTCACTGCTAGGGGACCAATCTCACTCTTAATATCTGTAATACTATTGAATGCAATTTTCTTGGCTGGCTTTGATTTACTGTCCTGTATTTTTTGTAACATTTTCCTCATCCTTCTGTCACTCCTTTACAAAAAATGAGATTTAGTAATTAATGTGGGTTTCAATTAGGTAAAACTAATAACAGATAAATAAATGTGTACAAACCTTTCTGCAATAGTTTTAAGAAGATAAGCCTTTTCCAAAGAACCGCAACATTTGGTGCAGATTTTGTCTGGTAGGCCATCATTACACGCTACCTGAAAATAGTTAAAGAGTCATTTAAAAGAATTCATATGAGTATACAAAGTTATCAGTTCTGGCACGAACAAACTTTAGGCATAGATTGACCAAAATGTGAAAAATAAAGGAATTAGCCATAGATTTTTACTACAGTCGACAGAAATTTTTTTTTAAGAATTTCGTTACTTCGTACAGTTCCAAACTTTATGGCGGATCCGAACATAGGCACAAGTCGCGTCGCAGTAACCAGTTTTAAGTGTAGCGGGACGCAGTGGAGCGAGGGGTATATGACTGTACCTGCGTAAGCACGTTTATAGCGTTGTATTCTGATCCGCCATAAAGTTTGAGGTGAACTATACTTGACATTAAATTTTTTTTGTAGTAAACCAATGATTTATTAAAAAAATATATTTTAAGAACTAGATTTATTAGTTTTATGGAAACAAATAAAATTAACCTTTCCTATAAGGGCTTATAAATAATTTAAAAAAAATACAAATCAAAAATCATTACAAAAAATATTCATTTGTTAGTTTTACTCATAAATCGGGAAAACTAAGCCGCTAAGACTAGGCTACTTTTATTAGAATCATCATAAAAATTTATATATAATGGTTTTACTATTACAATATTTACAACATATGGGTGGGCCACGCGGGCATAGCCACAGGTAGTTGTTATATGGACATTTACAGGCTATTATTAAAATTATGTAATCTCAAAAATATAGATTTTAGTCTTCATATTACAAAAAAATATTTTATGTGGTTTTATCTGTGAAAACAATTATTGGCTGTATATTTTCCTGACTTAGATTTATATTTGTATTTAGTTGTTAAAGCTGTTGTATTCCTTTACATAAATAAATAAATAAAATATAAGAATAGCATCTAACCTAACCAAAACTTATTATACCTACCCTGAAAATAATGAATAATTAATAAATTAATTTCTGTAGAAGATTTTCATCAACTCTTATAGTACAAGCTAGCCACCCAGTTTAGGAGTTGGTTTATGGACTGATCTTTAATAAACTTAAAACAAAATCGCCAAAAAGTGGTGGGTTGCGGGGAGAAATAAAAATAATATAAACATTGTCAATTGGTATCTCTATCTCATTCTAGCAAAACGATATTTAATATTTTAAATGGCTTGACGTTACACATAGGTATGCTGTGCGGTATTGCCCTCTCTGTCTAACAAGACGTTATAAGCATTCATAACGTTGTTAATACAGATTATTTTTTTTTGAGTTCTTTCATTATCATAATACATTTAGTTTTCTAAATATATTATGATAAATATTATACCTATCATATAAAATAATTTTTGAAAAGTCAACTAGCATATTCCACTGTATTTCTATACAGACGCCATTATTTATTTCCTAAAATAAAAGAAAAACTTCGAGGAAAGTGACGCTAAAAAAGCAGTGGCTGCATATGAAAAGGCCGTCGAAGCGACCCCTAAATGCGAGTGGGCAGTATTTTTTTCTCTTAGTGGTCCCATCAAATGCAGCGATGTATTTATCGCAACTATTTTGAAACTGGACACTATATTGAAAAACAATAATAATAAAAATCACTTGGTAATTTGCTCAGTTGTTTATTTTCTAAAGATAAACATGGCAACATTAGTGTAAGAACTGAAGTTTCGAATAGAAAGTGCATTTCCGCTTATGGGGCGGAAAGAATCCTTAGTGAAATGACGAGAACAAATCACGTGGTTTTTTCCAGGAAACCAATTGTCATCTCGTTTTGTAGCGTCGATCCATACTGATTCCCTGAACGATCAAACCATCGGCCAACTACAAAATCACTAGTGCGTACTGGCCTTTAGTTTTTAGCATGTTTCGGCATTTCGGTTTCAAGGTCTCGGTCGCGTGCGTTGCGTGTCACAAAGAAGGCAACCAAACGTTGTAAAATAACACTAGATAAAATAATTTATTGTGAAACTGTAACCTATATTTTTTATTTACGTAATGAGGTATATTGGTGGTACCTAACTTCTAGAAATTTTTTGGAAAGTTGTTAAAAATTCTTCCTGTATATTCTTTTCTTTTTCTAAATATTTTCAAAGTTAAAAATAAAATACCATTAAAAATACTTCAAGTAGGATGGACATACGTTACAAGCGGATACGACACTACAATAAAAAAAAATGTAGGCAGAATCTGCTCTGTTACCCGTGCGAAGCCTTTACTATTAACGAAAATTACCCTTAAAAATAATTTTCTAAATTAAAATAATATTAAAAAATAATTTTTAAAAACACAACACATTTCTGTGGGGGAGAGGGATGTCATTTGAAATGGAAGGCCAACCCCCACAAAATGCACCCTTTACTAATACTAAATTATTGTGCCCTAAAGAGTGCATCCTCTTTGACAAAATGATGTATAGTTTGACCGTAACCGCCGTACTGCACCTTAGGTATGTGCGCGGTGAGTATTGAGGCCATCAACACTCAGGACTTGCCTCCCTCCTCGCCCCGCACATACCTAAGGCGCCATCTCCTAGCCACGTACATACCTAAGGCGCGGTACAGCGGTTACGGTCAAACTATATCATACACTATTTCACACACTAGAGTATAACAAACTGCTGACTATACTCTTTGGATTTCGATACAATTATTACCGGAGATATAACAAATCAAAGTTTGTGTTTTTGCGACCCGCTCGTGACATCACTTGGTGCCGCTATGGACAAATTATCCACATTTGCCCATAGTACTGTAACCGCGTGACGTCATGGTATGATTTACTTTAAAAATTTGTATCTTCAGCATTTATCTAGATATCAATAAAAAAATTTCAATAATTAGTTTTTCATTATAACATATTTCTGTATAACGCAAAAATTACAAGACACGCTTATTGCAAAAGCAACTTCAGAAATAAGTATGCAGTGTTAATGGATTGACAATATTTAATATTTCCTAACCACAGTTCTCATTAGTGCCACCTGGTGCTAACGCAAGGGCATTAGCCCCCATTGCCTTACCGGCATTAGAAAGAATTATAAACAAAGCTGTGTAAGATATAAAATATAATTTTAAATAAGTATTATTCTAAATTAATAGCAATCTATACAATTTTCTAGTAAAATAATGTTTGTTTTTCCTATAAGCTACCTAATCTTAATTTATATAATAATAATACCTGGGACATCCCACACAGCGCTATCTAGTCCTACACTAAGCAAAGCTTGTATTATGGGTACCAGACAACTGATATACATACTTTAATATTCTTTATAATATATACATATTGGTCACCCAGACACGGAAGAAATAGACATGTTCATGTACACAAATATTTGTCCCTGGCGGGAATGGAACCAGCGACCCTTGGCTCCACAGTTAGGGTCTCTAACCACTCAGCCGATCAATCAGTCATAATCCATTGACTTTCAGTAGTGTATGTAAATATCTTATGTACATATACGGTACGGCTTTCCAAAACTACCACCCTAGACGTGTTAATAATAATTTAGGGGGTGAAAGGACGAGGACAGAAAACCAACTTTCAGAACTTTCAGGAATGCGGAAATGTAAAAAAAACCAAAAATAAAAACTGAAAACTATGTACTCGTTACCACCGACATGAATTTGCTCTTTGTATTGACATAATCAAAGGATCGACTATTGAAGAAGGGAATAGACTTCAACATTAAAATAAATTGAAAACAGTAAATACGTTAAGAATTTCCTAACCTAACTTTAGTAACAATTGAAAATTTGATTTGCATGGCGCTTGGCACGCTCGCTTCGCTCGCTCGCCTCGCGCGTTTTTTATGTTCCTAGTGGGTTGGAACAGTAGTCGGAGTGCCCATATATTCGGTTTTATTGTTTATTTTTTTAAACTAATCTAACCTACCTACGGTAACTTACGAAATGGCGGGAAAGCAACCTACCTTAACCGAATTTTTTTTAAACGTTCTTTTAAGTATGTACTAAATCTAAATAGTTGAGTCTTATTCGAAGAGTGGCTGGCCATTTAGTATTACTTTCAAGTGTTTTGAATTTAAGGGTTATCAAAAATGTCTTAGTAGCAGGTATGTATTACTCATTTTTAATTTCGCCTTTTTTCGAATTTTCGCATTTCTAAAAATTCTAAAAATGGGTTTATTCTTTTCACCTTGCTCCCTTCTTTCTTATTATTAATACCCTTAGGGTGGTAGTTTTGGAAAGCCAACCCACATATACTGAATAATTATTTCTTTTATTTTGAGTTTTCGTAACAAAGCAGTTTCAATATAATAATATTTTTAAAAAAATTATTATACTTATTGCAATCAGCCAAGTCTCTACCCGGACTTGATAGGTACTACATATTGATCAAAATCATAGTCACATGTACAAATTCTGTATGTTTACTTAAGTTATTATGCTATTATTTAATTATATCTACTACTAACAGATATTTTATCTACATGGAATGGATTTATCAACATTAGATAAAGCATTTTTAAGAGCATAGATACAATACATATACGACACCGATTTGAATAGTGTTCAACAAAAATATAATCGGGAATTTGAAATAAATACAGTACCTTAACATCAGCAATCGCTGTCAACATTTCTGCGTAATTACCAGATAATTTATATTTGAAAAGAGGACACAAAGGCTTCTTAGTCGATAGACATATTCGACAAGATTTAATGTCGATAAAATCATCGGAGTCAAACATTTTCCACTAGTTATAGATTGATAGGCAGCACAAAATGAACAGTGTTGGACAAAACCCGTAATTTTGTATCTGAAAATAGTGAAGCGAATAATACGATTCACCTTCACAATTCACAACACAAATTGTCACAAATGACGCGATAGCTACGCGCTACGCGTTTTCTTGCTCGCCCTCGATAATCAATCGCCGTCAACAGTATAACACAGACTGACAGCATACATAATAATACAGAATAAAATTTCATCATATTTCAACTGGTCAATACTGAGATCTATTTCCAGATATGTTCCTATATTCCTAATTCCAGATATTCCTAATACATTCATTCGCAAAAAGAACTACCAGAAAAAAAGTAATGTGACTGGATATAGCTGCAATTTGCAAGACAATTTGATTGATTGATGACAAATCAAAAGGTTAGTAATAAAGTTATTTTGACAGTATTTTCGTTATAATTTATGACTTTTTCTTATTAAAATTATTTCATTTGATTACTTCGGGCAAACCTGCTCTTCCGATGTTAAGCGATTCTTATTACTTTTCTGATTCATGTAAACCAACATTAGTTTTCGTATCCGCATTTGGCCATGTCAAGCAGTGTGACCCTTTTCAGCATTATTTGATGCTAGTTTAGCATTTTCTTGTCTACTAGGAATACTTTTAACATACTTGTTAATACATAACTGCCAGTGAATTATCATTGTATTATTGTTATTGAATCCCTACCATGGAACTAATATGTACTACGTACAACTGGAATGAGCTCTACGAAGAAATTTCGAGGTCCTAGAAATTTGACCTTGAAAACGAATTAAAAAGATAAAAGTAACAAGGACGTTAGTGGGTGCCATATTGTCTCATTCTGATTAGGGTGACAAAGTTACGTAGGATAAATAAGACCATAACAGGAACTTTTTAATTTTCGACTAACATCGAACAAAACTCTCTAAGCCTATCTTAACCCGTGACACTGAAGTTAACTTTTTTTACATGAGTATAAAAATTTCTGTATGTCCGTGTCAATAACCTATTCGTAATTTAGTTAATTAGAACCTTTAATTCGAACATTTGTCAAAATTGGTTTAGCAGATTTCAAATTAAAATGCTACAAACATACATCAGTATAATTATGGAGTAAAAAAACATACATGAATGATGGGAATCAATTTACATTCATTATTAACAAATAATTTTAATATTTATAAGGGATCATAAAACACGAACGTAAGCACTGAAAATGAGGTCTCGCGTGGCCACCGCGTAGTACAACTTGCGATAGCATCAAAAATACTGGTTGGATATGTACGAAATACTGTTAAATCATCAAATTTACAAAAAATAAAATAAACGGCAGTAGCCCGCCTCCTATCCACCTCGATAGAAAAGTAGAAGCAAGCAAACAGAAGTTCAAGAGAGCTAGTCACTAAAAGCGGGCAACCCGCAGAAAATATGATCAATCGACGGAGGCTTCTCACCTCCAAAATAAATTGTGAATCAGTTAGTAACTCTAAAAATCAAAGCTTCAAATATCGATATCTCAATCACCTTAGTAAATTAGCTGCATGCTCCCTTTATGTATAATACCCTTTTGAAAACAAATCTCCTATTGATTACAGAAATAAAGCTACCTAGAATGTGATTCATAATTGGATGGCTGACCGCCTTTATTTACAACATAGTTAAATCCCACAGAAGTGAGGATCCAAGCGCAACAAGTTGCGTAGGTACTTTTGCACGCCGAAGCTCTCAGAACTATCACTCAGAAAATATCCGTTGAAACGATCCCAATGAGCCTAAACAGGTTATTAAAAAGGTCAAGGATTCTGTAGATATATATGTTTGAAATATATATTGTCCCACTTCACCGCCTTAAGCGCACGTGGAAACTTGAAAACATAATTTCGTCAAGGCAACCAAGCTCCTTTCTTTCTCGAAAAAACCCAACAATCTCGAAAATTCCCAATCATTCGGCGGATAAAAATGGATTTAAAAGACTCTAGGTTCCGAAACATTATTTCTAGGGCCGAATGTCTCAAAATTCAACGCTGGTGCGAGACCTAAGGATCTCAAATATTAATATGATCGCCTCCTTCCTTTCGATTGGCACCAGAGATACGGACAGATTCAATACCCCATCGAAATCACACACACAAGTCTCACAAATGCATATATGACGTCAAATTCATTACCCGTATGGTGTCAGATCTGTAACTAGAATGACGTCAGATATTATAACTAAATTATTTTCGTACTTTAAAGAAAAAGTTTCTCTTTAAAATAATACATAGGTTTCCATCTTTCATATTCATTGAAATATCTGGCAACCTATTATTTCGGCCACATCATAGGCAAAAGAGGGCAAAAGGCAACTACCGAAGTATTATTATTAACTAATCTAAACATTATGGACACCTTAGTATTATGACGTCAAAAACTTCAACTTTGACAAATGTCAAAATTCCCCAAATTCTCGTTTCAGTTGCCAGCATAAAACCATAAAGTAAGACTTTCGTTTTAAATATTAATAAAAATTTTAACAAATATGTACCATCAAGCTTTAAAAATACTATTATCATCCGCATACCAAGATATATTAAAAA
Organism: Luffia ferchaultella; assembly: GCA_949709985.1. Classification (NCBI taxonomy): domain Eukaryota; kingdom Metazoa; phylum Arthropoda; class Insecta; order Lepidoptera; family Psychidae; genus Luffia; species Luffia ferchaultella. The sequence continues at coordinate 15,785,795 of OX453247.1, forward strand.
CCAGAAGTCACAAAAAATAGAGTGTAAAATAGTATATTACTATCTATTTCTATAAATATATATTAATAATTTAGGTCTAAAAAAAAAAAGTTTCCTAGAAAAAAATCTACAGATTTCGCTCTTCTCGCAATTATCGGAGGAAATTGAACAAAATTGTACGACAAAAAATTTTCAAAGAAAGTTATGGACCAATTTTCGATGTTCTACCATACTTAGCCACGCTTAATTCTTCCGTTTTTGAAACAATCAACTTTTTGTCCGAAAAATAGGGAAATTTCGACTTTTTCACCGTTTTCGATTTTCCGATAAAGTTACGAACCGATTTTAGAAAATTTAGTATCTTACAATGCTCCGAAAGCTCTTGATTTTTTTGCCATCACTGTCTTTTGTCTATCATCATAAATATTGGAAATATAAGCAAATTTATTACACTCCTACACGAAAACGATCTAATAAACATATTCATTGTTACAAAAAGTTTTTATAAAAATAATGATTAAGTATGAGTCATCGTTTATTCTGACAAGCGGAAATATGTACTATGTATTTATGTAATATATAATATATAAGTAATATGTATTTATGTATTTGATATTGTGAACAAGATGAAAATAAATTAAAGTTACCAGCCGATTTTGTTATCTTTTATTGTAATAATTACTGTGCTTACTCGAGATTAAACAAAATCTGTACCTACGTTATGGAGAAAAATTGACCTCATTTTCGGTTTCAACACACAAAAAACATTAACAGTAGATGATATTATTAAACCAAAATTCGAAAAAAAAAATTTTGTAGACCTGTGTTATATTAATATTTTGCTAATAGCTTGTCATCCTGCGTTGATGCTTTTTAGGTACGTTTCTTTTTCATTTATTATTAATTCTTGCTTAGTCAAGGGGTACTATAACTTTGCGTTAACGGATACCCAAATAAAGCTAAATTACGGTACCTAAATAATGTTTAAAAAGAAAAGAAAATAGATAGAAATAAAACTGCAAAAGAAAACATAAATAAAGTTGTTTAGTAAAAACTCCGCAAAAGAAAAGAATCGGCTTTTTTGATTTGCTACAGCTTTAAATTAAAAGAACTGATTTCGATAATTCTTTCACAGTATCTACTCTAAGTTATAACATAGTGACTAAACACAAAAATTATCAAAATCGATTCAGAACTTTCAGAAATATTAACGGCCAAACGTGTATAAAGTCCTATTAAATTAAGTCAAAATATTTTAAAAAGTGAAATTAGAACGCGATGTGAGCAATCATGGCATTGCTTCGCAATGCTATTATGTAACCTTTATAGGCAGTGGCCTAATTAGTGAATTACCTACCCTAAAAAAAGTGTTCATCAATAGTCGAGCAATGAATGACCCCCATAATAAAAACGAGAAATGTGAAGAGGAAAAAATATGCGTCTCTGACTTCACCTCCGCTCGGCGACTGTGTACAACCAGCGACGTGAAATAGCAGCTCGGATATGGAACGGCCATAGTGGCGTATTAGACCAGCTGATTTCGATAATTCTTCCACTGTATCTACCCTATGTTGAAAAATAGTGACCAAATACAAAAATCATCAAAATGGATTCAGAACTTTCAGAAGAAGTGATATTAGAACGCGACGTGAGATCATGCATTGCGAAGCAATGCCATTACCTAACTTTTGTAGGCTACTAATTACCTACCATAAGAAAAATGTTCAACAGTCGAGCAATGGATGACCCCCATAATAAAAAACGAGAAATATGAAGAGGAAAACATAATGCATCAGCGGAAATTATAGGTCCTGTATCGTAATTATCATGACGCTTAGTTTTTTATTATTCGGTTCCCTCATAATAAAATCTAAATTCACCATAGTACTTTTTCCAGTGTAGTGGTATATTTTATGCTAGCCACACAGAAGTGGTGTAGAAAGAGATAGTTAGGCACCCGGTTACTTCCCTTTCGCACTTTTTTTTTTAATCACCAGTTTACGTATGACCACGCTAATGTTAGAGAGAGCTCCTTCCAGTTGTACGTAGTACATAATAGTTCCATGATCCCTACTTACCCCTGCTGAGACATGCCTGTGACCATAGACATATATATACTAGCGTAGGAGATTAACTGACATCTAAACATCCCATGACCGAAACGGAAATGAGTATGTGTGCAAAATTCACATGTGGTTGAGCCAGTTTTAGTGATGTGCATGGGTGTTTTTTATATTATCGATAGCACGTAGTACTTTCATGATAATGTGTCGTTGAAATTACCGCGTTATCATAAGTCGCAATCGGCAATCCTATTTATTATTTTGAATCTGCTATACTACATAATTTTTGTTTTGAGTTACTTTTCCTAACTTTCAGTTTTTTAAAATGACAAATCATCAATCAGTCAATTCAAATGCCATTTCCTTTACTCCAATAAATTTTTTTTTTTTGTTAACAGTTGATAATAAAAAATTTGCAGAAGTAAAGAAAGCGTTAACATCATTATGGAAATTTTAATATTTAGTTGAATACAAGCCACGTAATAAATAAAACAATATAAATAAACGATTTTTATTTTTAATGACAATACGTCACGTTGCAACGCATAACAACAAAATTTTAACTCTTTGTAAACAAAAAAATGAGAAAGTACAAAACAAAAACATTTACAATGGAGAAGTTCATGATGTTCAAAATATACAATTTAACTCGATAGAATTGAAAGATAAACCAAAACTAATAAAACAGTGAAAGTTTTTTTTTTAAATTCGTCAATAAATGACTGAGAAATAAATTATTGATATTTATTAATTTGACGACCGCTTAGCCTAGTGGGTAGCGACCCTGCCTACGAAGCTGGAGGTCCCGGGTTCGAATCCTAGGTCGGGTCAGTATTTATATGATGAATATGGATACTGGTACCGGGTCTTGGTTGTTATATGTATGTGGTGTCTTCGCTTGGTACCCAAAACACAAGCTAATGTTTAGTTTGGGGCCACGACGTTGTAATGTGCACGTTATTATTATTATTATGTATTTTCGTGCGGTTTGACTGGTAGCTTCTTACTGCCCATGACGTCACATTGTCTACTCGATTGAGTGTCGCGTCGTCTCACTGCACCACAAATTATGCCTTGGATGCCTTGGACTAGTCTATAATATCTTTTGTTTCTTTATGTAATAGGTAATTAAGTTTTATTTAAATATAAAGGAACAAGTTTCTGTAAAAGACAAAGTGATAATTTGCCTAAAATTGATATTTTCACTGTGATGGACTTTTTCTTCAAATCAATTTTATATTAGTGCTGAAATAAAGGTTTAGGATCTAAAGTTGAAGGTCCTGGTGATATATCCCGGTAAACGTACGCTGACACTGATCGCTTGGTCTTCAGATTGACCTGTACAGAAATTACAGTTGGCATAAATGCTCTGACTTTAGATATTAAGTATTATTAGTATATTACTTAATATACTTAGTAAGCACATATGAAAAAAAAGAAACCCCTAACGGCACAAATTCAGTAGGTATAGATCCTTTCTTCAAAAGTCGTCGGTGATTTAGTTAGACAAAACAGTTATCCGTAAAATGTCTACTGCAAACCAAAGAATGTTTTCGAGGAGTCCCACCTGTTCTATTTAACATTTTTTCCATTGTTCTATGCTAACCGTGTTTACAGGAAACCTGGATATTATGAAAGAGTCATCATTATCAGGAAGCATTTTTTAACACCGCAGTTTCTTGGAGGAAAATGAGGTTAAACTATTGTATACAGTAGTTTTGTCATTCAAAGTTAAATTATTTACGACGTTCATAATCAGAGAACAGATAGAACGTCAGACTTTAAATCATAAATAAATAACGATTAAAATTAATTGTGTATATATCTTATATTTTCATTTGAAAAACTCTTGTATTTACATATATACCCTATATGTAGTATATATGTATAGATGTCATACTTTCTTTTACAATGTGCTGCCAGGCTAAATAAACCTCACAATTTGTTTAAAAACAGTTAACGACATCATTCCAGTGGAACAGGTGCAATTAGGTAATATCAAATTTACAAAATATTTATATTTGAAAATATCGACATATCGATAGATTTTGTGCAATCCCTATGCTTAATTGTTTGATTGTAATTTTACACAATATTTTTGTATCGTACACATAATTGTTTAAAATAACAAATTATTTACAAAATAAAGTATTTACCGTATACTACTCATGTATAACCAAGTAAATTTAGGATCGCTTTTTATAAAAATAAGCATTAAGATAACAATATGTTATTGGCAGTACTTACCGGTGAAATGTCTCTTTATTTGGATTATTAACATATGTTACAGTGCAATTTAAAACTGAACACTACACTATTTTTATCACAAGAATTAATTTTTGTAGAATTCAAAACGATTATAACACAAAATAGAAAACAAAGCTGGACCTTATTTTGACAAGTGAGTAAAGAAGACTAAATGTGTTCAAAGAGGTTTTACGTCAGATTTTCTTGCATTTCTTTCTCGCATGTAGGATTTCCGCAAAGAGCTGGATGTCATTCGCACACTGTGTTCCTCTCTTACGCTAGTATATATACCTTTATGCCTGTGACAGAGGACGTCACAGTTGGTGTTTAAAATCCATGGAAGTAATAAGTGTACTACGTAGGAGTTTTTTTTTCAAAATGGCGCATGTGGAACGTCGTGGTTTCTGGCGACATTTTGAAAAAACTCCATAATAACCGTACTACGCTGCCTATTCTTGTTATTTTTTATTAAAAATACGAACAGAATACTCAACTCTGGCGAAATTGCTTTATATGCAAAGAACGCCAATAACTAAGAAGAAGAAGAAGTAGTACTACGTACAACTGGAATGTCATCTCTTTAACATCCGCATTGTCATACCTATACTTGTGATTAAAAAAAAAGCGCGAAAAGGAAGTAACCGGATGCCTATCTATCACTTTCTACACCACTTCTGTGTGGCTAGCATAAAATATTGTACCATTACATACACTGAGAAAAGTACTATGGTGAATTATGATTTTATTACGAGTAAACCGAGGGAAAAAACTACGCGTATCATAATTACGTTACAGGAACCATAATTTCCGCTGACGAATATTTTTTTTCTCTTCACATTTCTCGTTTTTTATTATGGGGGTCATCCATTGCTCGACTGCTGATGGACACTTTTCTTAGAGTAGGTAATTAGTGGCCTACAAAAGGTTAAATAATGGCATTTCAAAGCAATGCATATTTGCGAATTATTAACATTTGCTGTTAATATGGTCTTTATTGTTGATTAGTTAAACATGCAGTGGTTTAACATTTAATAAACTTATTTATTAAATATATGTTAACATTGAGATAGTAAAAAACGAGATTAAAACATTAGAGAGGAGACAGAAGTGATATAAAAAAAAACCAATACACTTCACTTTAAATAGCATAGTATGATATACAACCTCAACCTATCTGATATTATACCTATTCCAACACTCCTCTGTAATCTTAGATCATATTCGTTATATACTCTAAAACCCATACCTCTCACACAAAATTCAAACTTACCTTTCAATAAAGGCGTCATACTATCAGCTATCTTAAGTTCAGTCTCTAGGTATTTTAATTGTATTATATCTGTTGGCACTGCTTCTCTGACATAATGATATCTTACATTTACATGTTTTATGTTTTGGTGATGTAGTCCATGATTCTGTGCAATAGCCATTGCTGACTAACTGTCTGTGTTGATAGTTATAGGAGAGCTTTTATTTGTCAACTCATTACAAATCTTTGTAAAAATACAGCTTCCTTTGCAGCCTGTGACAAACTCCCATATTCAGCTTCTGCAGTCGACAGTGCAACAGTTCTTTGTTTCTTACTTTCCCATGACACAACTGCTCCGACTAACTTGAATAGAAATCCTGAGTATGATTTTTGATCACATATATCTCCTTGGTGATCAGCATCTGCGAAACTCTCTATGTTATATTCTTGTTTTTTGTACGCAAGTCCAAAATTTTTGGTTCCTTATAAGTACCGTAGAATACGCTTTGCTGCAGTTTAGTGTTCTTCGCTATAGCAGGTATTAAATTGACTTAAATAACTCACTGGGTGACTAATATCTGGTCTCGTACATACTGCTAAATACATGAGTGACCCAATTAGTTCTTTATATGGAATTCTTTCATCTGGCTTGAAATTGTTGTCTGCTGGCTTTGTCAACCTTTTTCCTACCACAAAAAGAGTGACAGCTGCTTTACAATCTGTCATCCCAATTTTTCGTATAAGTTTTTCAGTATATTCCTCTTGATCTAATTTGATAACACCATCTTGTTGTTTAAGTCTCATATCTAACACAAGTTCTGCCTTTCCAAGATCCTTCATCTCAAATTTGGACATAAGTTCATTCTTCAATTGTTGCATTTCACCTTTGTCATTCCAGAATATATCATCGACATAAACTGCTATGATAATAACTTTATCTGCTCTCTTTCTTAAGTACACACATGGTTCATTTACTGATCTTTTAAAATTCAATTTTTCTAGTTCACAATTAAGTTTCAAGTTCTTCGATCTCCGAGCTCGTTTTAATCCATACAGAGACTTCATCAGAAGACAGACAATTCTCCTTTCCTTTCTCTTTAAACCCACCTGGTTGTTTCATAAAGACATTATCTTCCAAATCACCATTGAAGAAAGCCGTTTTTACATCCATGTGATCTATACTTAGTTTTGTTCTACTGCCAGTGCCAGTAAGAGTCGTGTAGGGTACTGTGTCTTACAACTAGAGAAAATGTTTCATGGTAATCTATACCTCGCCTTTGGCTGAAACCTCTTGCAACTAATTGCGCTGTGTATCTTCTCTTATTCCCTACCTGTTTTTTTATATTAAATAACCATTTACAATCAGCCACATTACAATCTGGCAATGGTTTCACTAAAGTCCATGTTTTATTTCATTCTTTTTATACATTTATTTATACATATACATACATTTCATTTTATACATTCAAATTCTTAATTTTTTAACTCACAATTACCTATAAAATGATCAAATGATACAAACCGATACAAAGCTTCATGTTGGTGCGAACCTAACCACCGAGGAATTCAATCTGGCTGCAGCATCATGTTATGTTTATGATTTTAGTGTATTGTCATCGAAGTTACATATGTATCCTGAATTTCAGCCCACTTCAGTGGATGACAATCGCGTTTAAAGATGCCATTACATACAAACATATATACAGGTGGAACTTATAAAAGCGCATTAAAATAAAAATAACCAGTGATTCTGCTTTGTTTAGACTTTAGTTTTGTTTTTTTTTATTATTATTATTATTTTACCCTAAATTTACCTACCTACTTTGCTTGAGGGTCGTACGTTAATTACGTGAGGGTCGTCTGCGCTGGTATGGCCACGTAATGCGCAGAAAAGAAGACAATATGACTAAGACCGTTCTTAGCATTGCCGACGGAAAAAGAGGCCGAGGGCGCCCTCTCACGACTTGGACCAGCACTGTAAAAATAGACATGAAGACGACGGGTGTAAGCTCTGAGATGGTGGCGGATAGAGAGGTTTGGCGCAATAAGATACGGAGGGCCGACCCCAAATGATATGGGATAAAGGCGAGGATTGATGACTTTGCTATTGCCCCATTTGAAAACTTCTAAATTACATGTTACATCGCTTTAAAATTCCAAATTGAGGTCATCAATAACATAACTTTCAGTGAGCTTGAACGGCTTGGGAACTCGCAAAATTTTAACTGTATCTTTACCGGCTTTAGGTACAGGTAAAATTCTTAAAGCCCTTGTGGCAATAAACTGCAAGATAGTTGCGATGATTAATAGTTGATGTACGTTTGGCAACGTTGGACTGTCAGTTTGAATCGTATCAATTCTTGACTGACTAATCGATCAAAACATTGCGGTGAGGTGTAGCATTTTTTAAATTTTATAATGGAATCTCATTGTTTTAGCTAAAAATATTTGAATTTTGAAAGAAAGTCGTTTTCAGATGTGTCTCATTCGTCAAAAACAACAAAAAGAGAATTAAAAGACCCGGATTTGTCATTTCATTCGTATTTGGCATCATTTTTAATGCTGTAAAATGAGTTCCATATCCAGAAAAAACGTTTTTCAGTTCTAAAATATATTATTTGTATGAGATAATGATTAAAATCAAACGCAAACCATTAAATACTGTAAATTTAAATCATATAATACAAACACTTACAAAAAGTGGACATGCCTATAAACTGATGACTCTCCACTGGGGTAATTGGTCCGAGGGTCTTCACCCCCGCGAAATCCCCGCGCGCCAGGCTTCCGGACTACCAAGGGTAGTCCATTTGATTTGGGCTTAATACAGAGCAGCTAGTAAATAGCATGAAAGGTAAATAGGGTCCACAGAAAAGTAGAAGTAACCATTTATAAAAAAAAACTACATTTCTTATGTCTTTCATCCTATCTTGTAAATATTACAAATGTATATTTCTATACTATGGGCCATATTACTGTTTGTAATGATACAGTACAAACTGTTTATAACAAATTACACTCTGTGTATTTCTTATATCTTTTATTATCTGTTATATAGCATCCTATCTTGTAAATATTACAAATGAATATTTCTATACTATGGGCCATATTTCTGTTTATGTCTATAACTGTTTATAACACACTATACTCTGTGTATTTCTTATATCTTTTATTATCTGTTATATAGCATCCTATCTTGTAAATATTACAAATGAATATTTCTATACTATGGGCCATATTTCTGTTTGTAATGATACAGTACAAACTGTTTATAACAAATTATACTCTGTGTATTTCTTATATCTTTTATTATCTGTTATATAGCATCCTATCTTGTAAATATTACAAATGAATATTTCTATACTATGGGCCATATTTCTGTTTGTAATGATACAGTACAAACTGTTTATAACAAATTATACTCTGTGTATATACTTATACCTTTTGTCACTTATGTATAATTACAAAAATTTTACATAAAGAACTTAATTTTTTTATTTTTGGTACATGGTAGTAATTTCCGCTATACAATTTCACATTTTCATTTTAAATAATCAATTTGCATAATATTAAAATATTTTGGAAAAATCATTTCTCATCTAAATAAATTTTCAAAACACATGTATTTCAAACATTCCATGAGATTTTACATAACTAATAATAATTACAAGTTAGACTAATAGACAGCCATAAAACCTACAAACAAAATATTATACATTAATCACGGCAGGAATGACAGAAGATTTAAAAAAAAATTGATTTGATTCAATAAATATAAAAAGGACCACACTACAAAATTTTACATAATGTACAATCCATGTATATTAAGTAAGTCTCATTTCATATCATCATTCAATACCATGCGCAAATATCATAACGAGGCCTGGTTCCACCATCATGTGCTCTTCGACGTGCGTGTTGTCACATTGTAATACCAATACTGCTTGCTTTCCAGGTACTCTTTTGCACACATACTTCTCATACAGTCTGTAAAATATAATAATTTACACATTTACTTGTATACTAGTTTGACTGACCGTATGGCCGAGTGGTTGTAGATCCTAACTGCAAAACCAGAGGTCACCAATTTGATTCCCACTCAGGACAAATATTTGTGTGCATAAACATGTTTATGCGGTGTCTGGGTGTAAAATACGTATATATGTATATATTACAAAAAATATTTAATTATGTATATCAGTTGTCTATACCTACAATACAAACTTTGTTTGGTTCGAGACTAGATGGCTGACAATGTATAAAATATTAGGAGTACACAATACTGTCTTCATATGCTATTTTTATCTAAATAAATTATCGTTATATTTTGTTGTATTAATGTATCAGTATTCACTTATTAATGTATTCACTCTTTTTTGAGTTATTCCCTTGGTTTAAGTGTATAAATGGTAAAAGTTAAGGCCCTTTCTCATGCACTTTTGTTAAATGTGCCCAGATCAATGGAATATGCATGGAAGGGTACCCCCGGCCGGGCGGTCCCCCTATCGTCTATGGTTTTACATTTATAATAATACTAGCGACCGCCTGCGGGTTTGCTCGCATGGATTACACTTGTGTATCAGTATTTATTAAGGATTATTTTACAATTCATAACACTGAAACAGTGTTTACTAATTAATAATTAAGATGTTTTTTTTAACACGAAAATTCACAATTTTTCCCTTTTATATGGGTTATTTTCATAAGTGCTGAAAAATCTTTTTTAATTTCTTACCATTAAGCCAAAGAATACATTTTATGATTTTAATTTTAAGAATGATGAAAGTCCCATACAAACGTTCATCCCATATTTTACTCCCTTAAGGATTAAATTTCCAAAAATCTTGAAACACAACATAGTATCCGATCCAAATACCAATTTTCATATATATAACTTCAAAATTGACAAAAGTCCCATACATATGTTCATCTCTATTTTACCACCGTTTGGGGTAGATTTCGAAAAATACTTTTTTAGTAGATGTAAAATATAAAATATCACCAAACAAACCTAATATCCAAATTATGTGTGATTCACTTTACCAGTTTCAGTTCAGCGTTGAATATGTATGAGTGGTATTTCAGTTTTAGGTATAATAAATTGTTTTTAAAAATTATTTGTATAAACTAAATTATACCTTCTATTATTTTGCCTGGTTTCAAGTGAGGATAACCCAGGTGGCCATCGTCTTTCGTGACAGTTCTCCATTAAATCATCGATAATGTGAGGTGGGCAGCCCGATTCTGACAAGCTTCGTTTTATCATCATCTGACAAAAAGTGATATCTTCAAATTAATTTCATGTAAAAAGACAGAATTAGTATTGTGACGTCTATCTATAGAAGCACGTTGATGTGTTATAGAATGTAATCGAAAAAATCACACGGCTATTTAAACACATCGACCTAATACAAAAATGATAAAAAATGAATTCCACAAATAAAATGCAATTTAAAAATTTGGTGTTTGTCAAAGCGATGGTGTGCTCAAAAATACGATTTTTTAACACATTTTTGCGACCACACAGGCGCCATGGCGCCTAGAAAATTTTCACGGTAAATTGTGTTTAGAATTTTAATATAAAATGTTCGACAGTGAGAAACTTCGAAATGCTGCGTGGTGGGGATTTCGAGAGGCCTATATAAGGAGCTAGACGCGGGTCAGATTAGTCAGTTTCTTAATAAGTCAAGTGCGATCAACTGCGAGTTAGAAATGCGATAAAAGTGTAATTTGTGCAAATTATGATTGAAACAGTTTGTGATTTTGTTTCATAATAAAGTAAAGTACAACTAAATCAGTGTTTTAGTGCATCCTATGTATGTGGACCTATAGCCCATTTTTTTTTTGCTTTAATATAATTTTATTTGCACTAGAATGCCAGCATTTGTCCCTCTTTTTTAAACCTGATACAATAATAATTAAGTGTGATTATCGAATATACTTTTCCTGTATTCTATATTCCTGCTACAAAGTAGACCATGTTAGGTTTATTAAGAACTGGCCCTTCCCTAAATTAAATTTTATAATAAATAATACATTTTCTAGTACTTACATAATACACTAATAATTTCAAATTTCTGCAACTCTTACAATATTATATGCCTCATGTTTAGTATGTAATTGTAAAAGATAGAAACATTATTTCCAAATTTATTTATACAATACCTGCAATACATCATCAGGTGTGGATATCATTCCGCCCCAACGAGTAACTCTTGCTCTTGACAGGGAGGCAGCCCAACGAATTACTTCCTCTCGTTCCATTTGGTCAGCAAGTGCTCGCATTGTAGGGTTTGAAACACGCATCGCTCGCATAAACTCCTGAATAAGGCCATACAGTTTGTCATGATAAAAAGTGTTTTTTTAGCAAAAGTTATAATGTGTGTACCCCCACAAAAAGAATGACATGTTCTTGATACAAATATTTTTAATATTGAAGTAAATATCTAAATAAAACGAGCAAATATTGTAAGGATTGTTTTTAATTTGAACATAAAACTTGCTAAATAAATTTGAATTACTACAATAAATAAAAAAAAATTATACTTAAATTACCTTAAGAAGTGTAAGTTCTCTTTTGTGTTCATTAATAGTAATACGCTGTTCAGCAAGTTCTTGTTGATATTCTGTTAATTTTGTTTGTTGTGTAGCAATAAGGGCACGCAACTCTCTCACACAATTATGTTCAGCTAATTCATCTTTAGGAATCACAAGGCCACAGCCAGCCTCACAAGGCATTGGTCTTTTAGGATTGAATTCACCTGAAATCAATTATTATATTAACATTAACATTAAATAAAAAATTTTTGTTTGTTAATACTATTATTTTTAGTGTGAATGGAACCAACTTGAAATTTGCACAAGGAATCTTTACAATATTGAGTAGGTAAACATATATTCTAACAAGCTAGCCTTTTCTCAAAAGAAAAGAAAATATTTGCATTTATAATCGAGCTTGGACAGATTTGTAATAAAAAAAATCTAACAAAATTAAGAAACTGTTATGTACACATATGTAAACATAGGAATAACTGAAAATATAAGAACAAGCCTGAGACCAATACTTAAAAGGAGAGTGTCAGTTGGAACAAAATCAGGAGTGCATAGCGCTGGATCAATGTAAACCACGGTTGTGGGGCCATACGTTTCTGCCGCCTTATTTTTTCTTAAATGAATCTTATTTTTCTTAAATGGGGGAGAAGAGAGTAAAAAAGTGGTAAAAATTAATTAAATTAATTAAAAATTACTATAATAATATAAAATAAATATACAAAATAATAATACTTCTCATCAATCATTATGAATCAATTGTCTCTGTAAATTAAATGGCTCGTGACTTTCAATCTGACCAAATTTGGTTAATGAGTAGCGAATAGGTTAATGAACAGCCCCCAACAGTGAAGCCATTGGACACTATAAAGCTCATTGTTATCACGCCGCATGGATGTGCTACGATGACTTAAAGACGCAAATAACAAACAGCTCAAGATAATTAGGCTCAGGGTTTCCGAATTCTCATGGGTCCGAACTCTTTGTTCAGCGTGTTTCCAATTGGAGAAACGTTCTGAAAATTGATTATCGTCTTGGTCAAACAAGCGACACGGAGCACAACATACTCCAGTTCGTGGAGAATATAAATATATGCTAAATATATGCAGTATATTTTCTCTCCATTAGCCATTGTCCTCATAAAAAGTATAATTAATATTTCCCATTCAAATGGATCAGAAATAATATATTTGCTTGCAGGAACTTCACATTCATTGTTAATATTGTCATTAGAAATATTAAAATTGACTGTAGAAGTTGAAGGTTGAGAAAGTTCTTTTCTATCCACTGCTGTACGCAAAGATATTTCATTACTAGAAATCTGAATTGATGAATCCAAATTACACGTAGGTAAAAAAAAACTTTCTATTTTTGATATTTTATTCACCACAACATTTAGGTACTTCCTTTTCTTTTTTAGCTCTCAGTTTTGCCTACTGATGCCCACTTAACCTTTTACATCCATCCATATTTTTATAATAGTAGATTATTCACTGTTACTTTACATGCGCTCAGTACGATTCGAAAATAGATTGTCTGCTCTGCTCAGCCTGCTCAAGATAAGTTTAGTCACAAGTTTTTACAAATTTAATGAATGTGCACTTTATTGTAAATATATTATGGAGGCATGATCTAAATCAGAACACGATATACATTACACACACACACCTCTCTGACTCTCGGGTGACAGCTGACCAGCCGATACAGAACTGAATTTGTTGAGGTCTGGTCTAGGTATGGAAATGATTGCAACTTTTAAATCACATTATTATTTGATGATATTATAATTTTTTGTCGCATGGATTTCACCTGTGATATTTCACAGGCAATGATTTTTAATCACTGTGAACTTATATCACACTTGCTACTATTTGCTACTGGAAAGTAAATATGACTTATGATTTTTATGATTATGATCAATTGAATCTATAAAAAAATTACGAAACTTATTTTTAAATATATTAACAAGTAGGTACCTAACTAATCTTTATTCATTTAACTTCATTTCATTACTAAACTGAACAATATGCAACCTGCTATAAATCAGAACAAGGAAATCAAAACTTTATAGCATTAGGTTTAAAGTCTGTTTCCAAATAATAATGAAATTGCCACTATCTGCGATTTAGTTGAATGTTATTTGTAGAAGATGTAGCAGGCTATGTGAAGGAAAATAGCAGGTGCGACGTATGATAACGCATATCATATGATTACTACTTCTTAACTTAAGAAATGTTCCATGCCTAGTCTCATCCCGCTCACACTGCACTGCATCGCAACCTTCGCACTGCATATGTGTTGGTTCTCATTTTTAAAGGAAGCCTTCCTGAACTGCGGTTCTTAGTAAAGAATCGCGGTAAAGGAGGCCGGTCGACGGTGCAACGGTCTTTCTGACAAAAGCAGTGCGAGCGTTCGGGAGTATTCGCGACTGGAGGTGGTTCGCCGCCGGTGCGGATGGTGCGAATAATGCGATGGTCCTCCTCACAATTAGGAATTAATCATTCTATCTCTCATCGCAGGCGGTGTTGACCATAGAAATTCACCATTAATTTACATATTTTATTTACAAATTGTATGCTAAAATCTTTCTTAGTGCACATTTATTTATGACAGATTTGCCGCCAATCACAGAAATATTCTTCACAGAATACTGATACAACGACATATGTGACTTTATGCGACTCTTTTCTCTTTTTTGGCAATCACTTATTTTTTATTACATTTGTCATCTTTGTCCCTCATTTTACTGCCTCCCAAATTTTTCTGCCGTGGGCCCGGGCCCCGCTGGCCTCTTATATAGATCCAGGACTGGACAGGAGTGCATCTGCATTTTTATACCAGATAGCATGAGTTTGTCATCGCTTGTTAAATATAATATAAACAGTAACAAACTCAGTTATTTACCAGCACACTAGAGGTCAGGAAAAACATCTGGTGTAATACAAATTGCAGTCAATATATTAACCAATGTAAATGAAATTTCTCTGAAAAAACTGTTCCTGAAGATTGTATAATCATATTATAGATATTGACCGTATGTACCAAAGTCCAATTCGGCGACCTTGATTTCACAATAGTTTCCAGTCATTTCTCATCGTCATCATTTCATACAATATTTTCTTGCTAGCTCAGCACACCGGCCATTGCACACCCTAAGTACTTTGGACTTCAAATTACACAAATTGTTTTCTGATTGGCCAAAATACTAAAGTGTCAAACAAGTTTAAGCCAATCAGGTAGCAAAACGCCACTGATGTTGAATCATATAAAATACCTAGTACCGACACAAAACATAACCAGTAGAACCACCACACTCAGGCACACAAGTCATCGTCTAGGTTTGTGTTATTTTAAAATGTAGTTATTAGGTAAAGGTTCATTATATATTTATTTTATCTATGATTTAACTATTATTTGAATACAACATTCTGCTGGTCGGCGAGGCACAACTGAGAACACGATTACCTTTCCTTCTTTCTATAAGTAAAATAGTCAGATGTCAACTCTCATAGGAAGTCTCAATCCCACTTATTTTTACCCTTATAATCAGTTCATTCACCAAGTTCAAATAGTTCTAATAACTCAATTACTGGATTTTATGAGAAAGAGGCTTAAAAATTCATGTTCGAAAATTCTTGTATGTTACTTAAAGTAAACTAAATATAAACTAAATAAATAAAAAATGAAAAACAGATTATTAGTAAAACAAGGATTTCACAAGTTAATGAACCTGGAGCATGGTTAGACCATAGATATATTTTTTTTTTTTTTTACAATTTATTTATTTATCAACAAAGAAAGGCCTAACATTATCCCTTACAGCCTATGATTTAGTAATACAATGTTTGTTTATAATATTTACAAAAGGCAAATGCCAAGTCTTGAACAGTCTTTAAATGTGTTTTACATTAGACAAAATATAATGTTAAATAAAATTATAACAGGAAACATTATAGTTCTTGTGTGGAATGGAGGATGATTTCAGATTTATAGACTATAGATAATGAACCCAAACCTCAGATTTTTTTTTAATTTGCTCTTCTTAAATATCACAAAAATAATAATACATAGCAATGATTTATGGTATACTCACATTCACCTAAGTGTGATGCTAGAGCATCTAGTTTTATGATAGCAGTGCAACCATGAGGGGCATTGTCGCAAGTAGTGCACAATCTGTAAAATTTAACAATTAAGAATGATCACTATGTGCCTTTCGACTATTGTTCAGCTCTTTTGTTTTCTTTTTGAACATATAACTTTACCTGGATAGCAGATTTCGTAATATACGTGGAACGGGTCTTAACTGACTCGCTGTTAAAGCCTGACGATCTACAGGACACGTGGGCTGTCGGCAGATCCACTCTAAAATGCAAAGACGACAAAATGCGTGTTCACATACAGGTGCCTGAAAATGATAATTTACCCAACATGACTATACAAGCATTACGTAAATTATTTCTTTTAATTTGTAAATGTAATATAATTTACATACGTGTAAAGGATTTTCTAGAACTCCAGAACAAATAGGACAAATGAGTTCTTCGTCAACATCACCTTGAAACCTTTTGATATCATATCCCATGTTTGTATATATAAACGTAAGGTTTGATTATTGAGCATGCAAACTAAATGAATACAAATATTGAACACAAAACATTAGAAATGAAATGGTAATGTCAAAATTAATAGATTTCAGTTTCTTGCTTTTCACTACAAAACCGCACACAACACACAATGCCTTCCCTTGCTTCTGTTCTTGGTTTGGTGGTTTGGTTTAATTTTACTATTTTATTTGACTGTGACCACAGAATTTTACTGTGACTGACTGTCACTGACTGAGTTGCTTGACTGTCACGTGCTGTCACGATATTAGCAATTTCGCCAGAGTCGCGTATTCTGTTCGTATTTTTAATAAAAAATAACAAGAATAGCCAGCGTAGTATGGTTATTGTAGAGCTTCTTCAAAATATCGACAGAAACCACGACGTTCCACGTGCGCCATTTTGAAAAAACTCCATGTGGACACTCTAATGAGCGTTCCATTTGCACCAAATAACAATGCTAATGATATGCCTGAGTGATATGCAAACAGCGATACTTTTGCCAGTGTCAAAACTATAATAAGAAATGTCAAAACTCGAACGCGATTAAGCAGAAGAAGACCCATCTACTGAGGTGGGTTTTACATAGCAGTTACAAACGCTACCAAAGCCCAAAACAAAGAGTGTGAAACGCATGATGTTGACGGCTATATCCCACACGTGAATGATTTTGGCGATATTTTTCTGTCTGGAACGCAAAAAACATAAAAGAGATATTTGGGGTTGTTCTTTGATAACGAATGGAACGCGCCCGTTTCAGTCTCTCAATCAAACTTAAAAAAATAAATGTCAGTTGTTTTTGCCAATGCCACCCTTTTTCTAATTCATTTTTGACTTGCTGATTCTTGCTGTCAATTTCTGTGTTGCAGCCCAACTAATTCAGTTCAATCGTCCTTGCAAAATGAAATAATTTAGCACGAAGGGTACTAATTACATGAAAGATATTTATTTCTCAATTTAAGGTAGTTGAGTTTCTTGTTTTAACATGAGTGTCTTCAAATCTGCGATGGGCTACTTTAGTTCTGGTGGTGCTAATGGTAGCAGTGACAATGATTTTGTAGGGCAGTTTGTGGAAATAGGAAATATGAAACTAAGAATTAAAAAGGTGATAGCAGAAGGTACGCTAATTGCTTACATTGTTTTTTCCATTACATTTAACATTTATGAAATTGTATATTTACGTGGTTTGCCATGAAGAGTATAAACCTAGGTATAAACTGTTTTCTAATTTAAATTTAAATTATAGGAGGATTCGCTTTCGTGTTTGTTGCTCAGGATGTGGCCACTGGAACAGAGTATGCTCTAAAAAGGTTAATGGCGGCTGATGAGCAAGCTAATAAAAATATTATCCAAGAAATTAGTATATTAAAAAAGTTATCTGGGCATCCTAATATAATCAAATATATAGCAGCATCTTTTATTGATAAAACTAAAACGTCACATGGCATGGGAGAATATTTATTGTTAACTGATCTATGTAATGGTGGCAGCCTAATGGAAGCATTGCAAAATAGAGGACAGGCATTTTCTATGCAAACTATTTTAAGAGTATTCTACCAAACTTGCAGAGCCGTACAGCACATGCATGCTCAAGTACCCCCTATAGCCCACAGAGATCTCAAACTTGAGAACTTTTTAATTTCTAATGAAGGTAACAGATGCATATTTATTGCTCGTAAATTGTACATGCATATTATTTGAATTAACATGTTTACACAATACTATTGAAATTTATTTCAGGTGCAATAAAATTATGTGATTTTGGTTCTGCAACAACTGATGTGTATAATCCTAATCCGTCGTGGAGTGCAAACCAGAGAAATATGCTGGAAGAAAATGTAAGATTCTGATTAATTTTTACATTGACTCTATTTATAAATAACAAACTCTGGAAAAATACAGTTGGTACTATGAATAAAAACACTTGATATAATATCAACATATACTATATTGTTGCACCATCTTTAAAAAGATATTGAGAGCTTTAATGACAATAGTTACAAAATTGATTCAGTTTTGCATCATAAGGAATAATATATATTTATAAGTTCCATAAAATAATTATTTAACCAAAGATAACAAGCAAAAACAAGCACATTTAACAATATTTTTGTTTTAAAGTTAGGGACTTTCTGGATAATAATTGGGGTTGGCTTTCCAAAACTATCACATATAAATTAATTGTCTCTAATTATTTATATGGATTGTGACCTTCAATCTGACCAAATATGGTTAATGAGTAGAGAATAGGTTAATATAATGAATTACAAGAAATGGCTTGATTGTGTGCATTTGTACAGATATAAAAAAACACATTTTAAAAATAATATATTAAATTAATGGTTTTGTTATTGGTATATTGCTCCTGGCTTTGGTCATTCCATTTTCAACTTTGATGACATTAAATTTTACAGCTAATCCTCCATTTTATAGTTTATTGACACCTTTTCATAACCTTTTAATACTTTTAAATTGTTACTGATAATAATAATAACACACACAATCACAACAATGTCTAGGTCCCAAATTAAGCATTAGCTTGTATTTTGGGTACCAAGCGAAGAAACCACATACATATAACAACCAACTGAGTTTGTTTAATAAACATTATTAGTGCTGTCAATCTTTACTGTAGTTAAAAAAAATGTTCAGCAATTTTTTTAGGCTATGTGTTGGATATGAATGTAAAATTGAACCTGATTTGTGATCTACAGAAACTGTGACAAAGTTACAAATATTATAGTTGTATTATTATACATCCATTCTTTAACAGATAAACAATTTTTTTTTTAGTTGGCTCAATTTACAACACCTATGTACCGAGCTCCAGAAATGTTGGATACATGGGATAATTATAAAATTGATCACTCTGTAGACATTTGGGCATTAGGATGTATCCTTTATACTCTATGCTACATGCAGCACCCATTTGAAGATTCTGCCAAACTGGCCATATTAAATGGAAACTACACACTCAATACAAATGATCAAAAATATAGATGTTTTCATGAAATCATAAGTGAGTATATTTACATTATCACTGCATTTGTTATATTTAATAAACTTTAATTTATGTGATCATTGTAGTTACTGAAAAAAAAATTTGGTGTCAACAATTTAAATTCAATATTCTAAATATACAGTCATGCTGTTTATATTGTTTACTAGCGACCGCTTGCAGCTTCGCCTGCGTAGACTACACATTCCTGTTAAAGTGATCCATTATTAACATTCAAGATGGTTCCTGTGTACTTTTTGCTTATATAAATTTTGGTTACTGTCATACCAACTTTTGACTCCCACCTCCCACTTAAAATTTGAAAATAAAAAACTCTGAAACACATCGTGATTTATTTATGATTAGCGGTCATGCTCGGCTCCGCCCAGGTGGACTGCAGTAACGTTCCCCATCGCGTTATCCCTCCCCTCCCCTTTCCTAACACTCCATTCCTAGGTAACTAACATATTTAATTTGATAAGGAGGAGGAAGAATAAGGAAGTAAAAAAGGCTTAAAAGAAAACCAACCTGAAAGATGCACATATGCTGTCGCGGACTTTTGGTTAGCTTATTTAAAGTACAGACCAAAAAAAGGCACAGGCTACTTGCCAGAACAATATGTAAATAATTTATATTAATTTTAACCTAAAAAATCGGTTGTCTGTAAAGTCCGTTTACTGACGATAGTTGAACGTGACAACGTCATAAGATAATACTGATGGAATTTTTCAAAAGAAAATTTTAATTTTATTTGTTTGATAGATATTTTGTATGGATAAAAAGAAGGAAGTAAATGGAAATCACAATTGAATTGATCAAGTTACATTTATTTGTACGCATAAATACAATTATGTCATATTTTTTTTACAATGTATATAGTTTTTACCAGTATGAATGCGCGCGTTGAGCAATTGTTTTACAACTTTTATTTACAACTTTTAAAGATGTGTGATATTTATTTAACATTGAGGTATGTTAGGTATGTTAATTTTTTGAAATCATAGCTATGCTCGATAATTATTTCGATCGAATAGTAAAGCCATTGATTTTTTACTCATCGTGAAATAGTTCTGTTAACTTATTGTTATAGTTTTGTCAATTATAGCATAACCTACTATCGATGCACTAGCGAACCGATGCTATATATTTTAATGATGAAAGCACGAATATTTGACAATATATCACTGAACATATATTTAATATCAAAAGAATCATTACGAGAAGGTAATGTTGCTATAAACGATTGACACCACATTCACTTTTCACTGCACTTCATACTTGACGAAAACATGTAAATGTATTATTGTGCCTCTTTGTCGCTCGTTCCGCGCTCTCGCTTGCACTTCAAGCCTTAAATGGAACGCCTCAGAGCGAGGCAACGCCGCATGAATCATGTTTTTTCGTGCGTGCAGCCGGCTCCATCGAATTATAAGACGTAGTCATGTCAAAAGATTTAAACAATTGAATTAAGTGTTTTAACAGTGGGTTTATATCTAACCTATCTTGTGAAAAATTTTCTATTTCATCTTAGTATTAGTGAAGGTTACAAACCAAACTTTGCTAACATTTTATCCTGGTCTGACAGTTCTGAGTTGTTTCGGCAGTGAAATGCCTGAACGTTTATTGGGGGTTTTCAATTCTATAAAATACTTATTATTGAGGAGTTGTGTTATTTAAAAGTTAATACATGGCATTTAATTATGGCAAGTTTTAAAACACAGCTTTTAGTAGTTTTTTAGCATGCTGTTAGAAAGTTCTAAGACAATGGCGTTTCACTAGCTCCGATTCAAAAACAGCCACTTGTTCTCGGTATATTTTCAACATATGCAAATGGTGCTCTGAAATGTAAGCTGTCATAATTTATAGATATAAGAAACATTTCCATAGTAATCTAACAACATAGACAATGTTAACAAATATAAAAATGTTTGTTTTCAGCCGGTTGCCTAACAGTGAACCCTGAGCAGCGACTGACTATAAGTGGAGTGCTGGAGCGGTTGGCAGCCGTGGCGGAGTCCCACAGCGTTAACCTCAAGCAACCACTCAAATTTGAGCGTAAAAAAGTTGAACAATCAGTGGCCACTAGCTCGCCAGGTAATAAGAAGTCAAGTAAATATTACACTACCATATCGTGAAGAGAATTAATCAGCCGCGACGCGATTAAAACGTTCAACATTCGTGTTAAGAAAATGATCAGGAATATTTTTTTATTCTTATAAAAACGGGAATTATTGTTTATTATTGTTCTGTTTATATAGTATTCACAGAAAACGAGCTACAAATGGTCAAGTATTTTTTGACTTTTTACACTCAAATTACTTTTTTTTCTCTTTTTGATTGGTTACAAACCTCATTGTGTTATGGTATGTTTACAAAAAAAAAGTATATCTGTTGTATAAAATATGAAGTTATCTCATGAAACAATTTATTTGTCACCAAAAATCGAAAATCACCAAAGGTAAGAGGATGTTGAATTTGTTCTCAGAACGAATGAAGG
This sequence comes from Luffia ferchaultella, assembly GCA_949709985.1. NCBI lineage: Eukaryota > Metazoa > Arthropoda > Insecta > Lepidoptera > Psychidae > Luffia > Luffia ferchaultella. The sequence continues at coordinate 15,807,981 of OX453247.1, forward strand.
TAGTATAGGATTTATTTGACTTTATTTTTATAATATTCCTTTAGCTTTAAAAAAAAACTATATATTCTGTATTATTAGTTTTTAAAGGGATAATGTTCTATATAGGAACGGTAATATATTTCCCAAGTGCATTCCACACCAGTCACACATAGCTTATATTTTAGTTTATAAATGTTTTAATAGTCAAATACAAATGGTGGGGTAAATAAAATTTATGGTACATTCTTACATAAAGATGAATAACTTTAGTTTTATTTCTAAGTCAATATATTTTTTTCTATATGTGAAAGAAAAATACTACATCAATTTGTCCTTAAAAATGATAGTGAATTATTTGTTGCATGGAACCAAATGCTCTACTGACATGTTGTAATTTTATACTAAACTAGCTTTCCGCCCGCGGGCTTCGCTCGCGTTGACCACAGTTGTACTGCGACATTTAAAGGAACGCAACGCTCTAGAACATTGTAACACTTTCTAGAACGTTCTGAAATTTAACTGCCTAAGAAATCTTATGAAATTTTTATGAAATTAGGTAATATGACATGGTCAGATAGATTTCGTCAAAACATCAAGTTTGAGTACCAACACGATAGGTCTGCGATTGATAATTTCGAAAATATAAGCATTTAAAAATGTGGTCACGTGGTCACATAGATCTCGTCAGAACATCAAGTTTGAGTACCAACACGATAGGTCTGCGATTGATAATTTCGAAAATATAAGCATTTAAAAATGTGGTCACGTGGTCACATAGATCTCGTCAAAACATCAAGTTTGAGTACCAACACGATAGGTCTGCGATTGATGATTTCGAAAATATAAGCATTTAAAAATGTGGTCACGTGGTCACATAGATCTCGTCAGAACATCAAGTTTGAGTACCAACACGATAGGTCTGCGATTGATGATTTCGAAAATATAAGCATTTAAAAATTTGGTCACGTGGTCACATAGATCTCGTCAAAACATTAAGTTTGAGTACCAACACGATAGGTCTGCGATTGATAGATTCGAAAATATAAGCTTTTAAAAATTTGGTCATGTGGTCACATAGATCTCGTCAAAACATTAAGTTTGAGTACCAACACGATAGGCCTGTGATTGATAGATTCGAAATTATAAGCTTTTAAAAATTTGGTCATGTGGTCACATAGATCTCGTCAAAACATTAAGTTTGAGTACCAACACGATAGGCCTGTGATTGATAGATTCGAAATTATAAGCTTTTAAAAATTTGGTCACGTGGTCACATAGATCTCGTCAAAACATTAAGTTTGAGTACCAACACGATAGGTCTGCCATTGATAGATTCGAAATTATAAGCTTTTAAAAATGTGGTCACGTGGTCACATAGATCTCGCCAAAACATTAAGTTTGAGTACTAACACGATAGGTCTACGATTGATGGTTTCGAAAATATAAGCATTTAAAAATTTGGTCACGTGGTCACATAGATCTCGTCAAAACATTAAGTTTGAGTACCAACACGATAGGTCTGGGATTGATGGTTTCGAAAATATAAGCATTTAAAAATGTGGTCACGTGGTCACATAGATCTCGTCAAAACATCAAGTTTGAGTACCAGCACGATAGGTCTGCGATTGATGGTTTCGAAAATATAAGCATTTAAAAATGTGGTCACGTGGTCACATAGATCTCGTCAAAACATCAAGTTTGAGTAACAACACAATAGGTCTGCGATTGATGGTTTCGACAATATATGCATTTAAAAATTTAGTCACGTGGTCACATAGATACGTCTACAAAGTTTCATTGAAATCGATTTAGTCGTTTCGGAGATTAGCCGCAACAGACAGACAGACGGACAGACAGACAAATAGTAGCCTATGTCACCCCGGTAATGCTTTCTTTACGTCTGCCAAGTTTCATTGAAATCGGATCAGCCGTTACGGAGATCAGCTCGAACAGACAGACAGATGGACAGACAGACAAACAAAAAGTAGCCTATGTCACACCTGACAATACTCTCTGCACGTCTGCCAAGTTTCATTGAAATCTGTTAAGCCGTTACGGAGATCAGCTCGAACAGACAGACAGACGAACAGACAGACAAACAAAAATCAGCCTATGTCACCCCTGATAATAACCTCTGCACGTCTGCCAAGTTTCATTGAAATCGGTTCAGCCGTTTCTGAGATCAGCTCAAACAGACAGACAGATGGACAGACAGACAAACAAAAAGTAGCCTATGTCACCCCCAGTAATGCCCTTTGTACGTCTGCAAAGTTTCATTGCAATCTGTTCAGCCGTTTCGGAGATTAGCCGGAACAGACAGACAGACAGACAGACAGACAGACAGACAGACAGACAGACAGACAGACAGACACTTCAATTTTATTAATATAGATTAATGCAGTAACTAAATATAACTAACAAACAATATGACTCAGTGTATATAATTTTTTTCTAAAAAATCTCCACAATTATCTGATGGCTGATAAATTTACTAAATGGAAGTATCTGCTTGGACAGTATTTGGCTCTTCTATTGCACTCCTACATTAATGTGATCAGATCTAGAATAAACTCTCCGAGTATTTTATCATACCAAATTTTACATTAACAGTAACTATAATTTCCTTTCCACGTAATAAATGATTAGCAAGTAACATTTTTGCATACTGGTGTAGAGCTCCGTACCATCCTCTCTCGTGCAGGTCACGAGGGATACACGCATGATGCTTGAGGCACGATGGGATAGGGGTCCCATCAATGGGGTAGATAGGAAAAATAGTTTCATCGCCTCAGTGGTGTCTGTGTTTAGCTAGGAAGATGGCACGGATCAAGTTTCGAACAAGAAATGAAAAATTACCTTATTATTTTATTTTTATGAAATCGTTTACAAAAAAAAAATATTTTAATGAGTTATTAAAAGTATAAATAAATTTTTAAAATACTGTTATAATAAATATTAAGAGAGATGCACTAAGTTGGCAAGAGCCAACAAGGCCTGACGACGCGTCATCAAAATGTTTTTACTCCCATCCAAACGCGCCATTAGATGTTTTACATTAAAAAAAACTATAACGTTTCTGTTTTACGATTTTTTTTTTATTGTTTAAATATTATATAGGTTTATACAATAAAACCTATTTATTGTATACAAACCTTTTTATTTTTTAGGCATTCCATCTTAGGTAAGTAGATATTAACCCCTGATGCCAGGGCAAATGAAACTGTCTCTGTTAAACGCGGATATTGGGGCTACCGGGGCAACAAAACTATTTTTCTATTTGCCAGGTTGACGGGATAGAGGTACCGGGAAGAAGGTACTGAGTTCTGAGTTTCATAGTAAAAGATCAATTGTAAATAATTTGCAAAATGAAGAATAATTTAAAACTGCTCATCGCGTATTATAAAAAATCTAATGTTTCGTTTATTTGTTTGCGTTCAGATAAACATTCATATATAGGGTAATCATAAAAAATTGACATGTTGAAAAGACACCAAAACCAAATTGAAATAAAAGTGGTTTGTTTTCATGCAAAGAGTATGTTTTTATAAAATGCCAAAATATTATCAACCCCACCTTGTATATATATGCCCAATGTTTATTTGCTTCTAATGTACCCAATGCAATAAAAAATTGCCATACTTAGTATGAGCAGATAGGAATAAATGAGAGCTTTAATTGGACAAAGACGAGGAACAATAATTACTATTTTCTAGTACTAATTTCTGTTTGAAGTATTTCTTAAATATCGCTTCAAACTAAATAAAAATGACATTAATATATAACAAGCTAGTCACGAAGTATGTTTTAATCATTTTTAGTCAAAATTTGCTATTAAGTATTCAATTGCTCATTTTACTAATTCCGTATCCAATATCGTGTTTTAAAAATAATTAAAAAAAGGTGGTAAGTCACTTCAGAGTAATATTTTAAAGGTTTTTTGTTCTTTTTACTGTTCTATAATTTACTCAAGACCACTAGTTCTTCATATTAGTTAACTTATAGCATAGCAATTTAATCTGTATTTTCTGCTTATATCAATTTAATCTATATTGAAAGTTATGTAACCTATGTTATATAACTTATTAGACTGGTGCTTATTTCAATTTAAACATAAGCAGGCTCAGTTATGGTGTAACAAATCAAGTGCTAAACAAAAAAAAAAAAAATGTGATGCGTCGATTTGTATTGGCCAAGGTCCATGACTAAAATAGTAACTAACCATTCACACATATTTTCAATACTGTTTCGGTTTGCATACTGTCAAAAAAAAATCACTTGATACACCATTCCGTTACTGGGTCCATTTGTAAAGGCATAACAGTAGACAATAACCAAATAGATGCGGCACTAACGTTACATAAAACGAACTGCCGATCGTATTTTGTTTTGAATTAATTCAATAAAGTGTGCGTATTGTTCTCATTTTTGCTCGACGCGTCACGATCGTATTAAAATGAGCTTGTTTTAATAAAACAAAATCACAAAATTCATATAACTTACCAAGCGCAAAAATTATTCTGTTGTCAAACGTATTTTTTAAAAACCTGGCCAAATCAATAAAAAAAGCAATAACATACTCCGGTAAAAAAAAATTACAGACTAACTCTTAAAAATAGGCTTCCTACAAATATATTATCTTTGTTGAATTATGATACTATTATTCAACAAAATGAAAATCAAGAAATTCACATTTTATTCATAGTTGAAAATTCATAATTTTTTTTAAATTATAATTAATTCTATTGCCTTAATTCAAAAACCTAGAAATAAATATTTACGTCTTTGTCTATCGTACCCACATTGACAGCGGTTGGTAAGGCAGAGAGCTAGTCAGTCGCTCAGGATCGTCGGCTATTGTCAGCGTTTCAAATTTGATAGCGTATGCAATCGCGCATGAACGAAAACTATATGAATATTCATTGATTTAACCAAATACAAAATGCGTTCGAGAGTTCGGTCCTGTGGCGTTAGCGTCGCCTCTTCGTAGTTATTATCTGCACAGACTTATAACAGAGACAGACTGAAATAGTCACGCCGCGGTCGGCTCATCTGGAGTCACAAGGAGTGGATCACATCACGTGAGCTTTTTGCAGCAAAGCTGCCTGAGTCTGCCTCACGCCTATACAACCTTTACAATATTTGATCGATGGTATGGATATTGCTGTTCGGTGCTTTCTTCTTTTATCAAATATTTCATTATTTGTCTCATTCTAAAAGTTAGGTGCAACTGTTTGATCTGAAAGCAACTTTGTGGACATTTAAAGCTATCATCAGCTCCGTAATAAAATTAACTACGTATAGATTCAAACAAATATATTTTTCAAATACTGATTTCACAGAATAAATTCACTATTTACTATTAACATCTCAAATATTCTCAAGGTCACTATAAAAATCAAGTGTTTAAATTATGAAATATTTTTTTAATTGTTACTGATGTCCATTTTTTTTTTACCTAAATATGTTAAAAGTGAGTATTACATGGGAACTAACAAAATAGAAATACCCTTATCTTATAGTGAACAATGTGTGATTGAATGATTGAATAATTAAATTCTTAGTATATGAATGAATCATGTTACATTCCAGTAAAAGAATAAAATTATGCCTAATCATACAGCATGTTCTACAAAATATATTGCATTATAAATGTGGGTTAACTAAATTACCACTGTTATTAAATAAATATGTTTGTTCCAGTTATGTTATTATTCATTTACAGTAATTATATAAATACAAAAGAATATATATTTATTAGTATCCATGTTAAACAAAATAATTATGTATATTGAGTACCTATAACCAAAGAATTACCAAAATTTGTATACCTACTTAGTATTATAATGTACTGCAGTATATATTTAAAATACTAATGTAACTTTAATTTCTAAATATCCATGCCATATATTTTCTTTTAACAAGGTCTGACTAAACACTGGTCATAGAAAATGTATTTTTTAAATATTTTTAAGTTAAGCTACAATTTGGTTTGGAAATAAAGAAAATATTAATGAGCAACGGCGTTATTGAGAGCTACCAAATGAGCCTCCGATTGGTGGCATCACTGTCACTCAGGTATCTGTTAAAGTTCTACAAATTGGGTCTCTGCAAAGTGTTTTTTATAATTTACTTTGTCATTTACATGTACAAATAGCCTCAATGTTATTTTGTTTGTTTCTGTTCGTCAATAAAAAAGAAAACAAAAACAAATAAGAAAACATAATTTTTCCTATCCATTTTTCTCTAATTACACATCACACATGTTAAAAAACTCCAAGACATATTACCAAAAGTAAACACATTATATGAATTTGACAGATATGAATACTTGCATTGCAAGTGGCACTGTGTAATGACAGAAATGCAGGCACTTCACGCTCGCCGAGTGGAGGCGAGCACGGAGAAAGCGCTATACAGGTAAAAGAGAAGGGGGAGATGCCTTCTCTTTTATCCATATAGCGCTGTCTCTTGCGCTCGCCTCCGCTCGGCGAGCGTGAAGAGCCGGCGAAAAAGTAAAAGATGTCGGATTACTTATGACATGAATGCATTGTATCTTGCCATATTGTAATTACTAAAAATTGGCTATACATTTTTTTAATTTAAAGCCACCCAATAATAGCACTTAGTGTAAACAGTTTAATTTTAAAAATGTGTTCCGTTTTAGTCCTTGCATGTATCTATAGAGCCCTCTGAACAGCTAAAAACATCGTTTTTTTTTTATTTAACAGGTGTTTTCAGCTTTTTCGGGTGCCCCATTGCTTTCTCGTTTAAATGACCCCTGGATTTAAAGCATGACACCTTCCGATCACGGACTCCACTCATGTTGACTGCTTTATCGCTAATTGCATTGGAATGATTCTCAATGATGAGTATACATTATTTTTATTTACAGTATTATTAACATACTTGCTTGCATTATGTTAGTAGTTTGTTGTGTGATGCCTAAACTGTTCACCTTTGCTTTTCGAAATTTTTAAAATTAGATTATGCATTTTTTATTATATACACAAATTTTATATTTGTTTCGATACAGAGCAGTCAAAATACATTATCGTCATATATAATTGATATGTTGAGAATAATTCATGAAACTAATATATTCCATATTTGTAATTTAATAAGATATTTTAACATTCCATTAAAAAGACAGTAATAATAGTATACTATTTCATAGTTAATCTGTAAGTATTATTCTAATTTTAATATTTAGTTACCATTTGTTACTTTTTTATTATACGCCGTGTCCTGCAAGTGCTTCCCAATACTCTTATGCATATTGAAAGATATAGGCATTATTTCATTGTATTCATATTTAATGTGGGGCCGTCCATCTGACACATGACGCATTCTTTGTTAAATATTGACTCTGCACCTTCTACACACTGTCACCTAAATCTTTTATACTACACCTGCTGGGAAAGCTCTCTAATACTCTTTAAAAGAGAAAGCGGAAAATCCTTCTGTATTCCCGTGGGAGAGCAAAATTTAAGAAAATCCATTACTCCCGCTAGTGGAGGGAGCAATGTTGTATGGAAATCCCTTACTCCCGCTGTCTTTTCTAATAATGAAATAAGAATCTTTTATATGAAGATGCAAAACGGTACTCGCCACTTATTTATTATACTGAATGAAATGAATGAAAATTAAAAAAAAAGCAAAGTTACGTTAGAGCCGTCAAACTGCGTTTATAAAAAAGGCGAGTGGATTTCTATTGTGATATGTAAATTGCTTAATTTACATGATAATTTTACTAAAAATGTCCTCTAGAAGCCATAGTGACGATTTGTTGATTCCTATAGAATGAAAAGAAGCTGCTTAAGCTGTTATTGACAACTTATTGGAACCAGGGAAAAAAATTGCTGTAAGTTTTAATAATTGTAGTAATTTGAATATTTGCTTTAATTCATAAACATTTTATTTATTTCATTTTCCTCATAGGTGTAGTATAAAGTAGTAAGTATCACTCTGGAGAAAGTGGGATTCCCAGTTTATGTGTTTAAGACCCTCCGCCTGCGGCGTCAGGCCTCAAATGCACACTCAGCTGTTATCGGTCACTTTCTTCCCTCGGTGAACGATTTGCTATTGTTGAAAAATCAATAAACATCGAAATAGTAGAATGGGTGATAATTTATTTGATTAAATTAACATTTAGGGAAAGTACATACATAAATGGTGAATTACTATGTGAATATGTGTGAACACTTTTTTAATTTTTTCAATTTAATTTTTCAATATAAAAATTCTCAAGAATGTTGCCACATATTTATATATATGGAATTGTGGTTTGGGACGACGATGTAACATTCTGTTTTCGTTTGCTATATATCGTATTATCATTACTCTATATTTGTATATTATGACTGGATACTGTATCAGTATTTTATTATCAAGTACCTCGAAATTCAATAAATTGGAATGTGTTTATGTGGCATGTGCCTTAACCCCCGTCCGCCTCACGTAACCCTCATCTCCCATAAAATGCATCTTGTATGAACATCTCCTGTTAGCATATTATACCAATACCCAAAAATCGAATTATTGAGCACTTACCATAACGCAGTACTGGAAACTATTTGATGGGCAGAGTGTGTACTCTTATGGTATAAATAGACTTTCACAGTGTGATAACGTTTTTTTTTTGCTGGCAATTAATACCTAAATATCTAGGTACAACAATTGAATGTCTGTAATTTTAAAAATATTGTTTCAATAATCTTGTCAACCTGCGTGTTACCTGGTTTCCTGTAGCATGGATCACCAAGCGATGTAGTTCCATCGTTGTTCAGCCTGTAAAACAAAAGTAACTCGATCAGATGTTTGTAATCACTAGATAATAACTTCTGAACTCTAAAAAACTCTGGACTTGATAAGAATAAGTTTGTTTTCATTATATCTCTACTGGTTGGCTTTCCTTTAATTTTGCTATTGAATTATATATTTATTATTATATATAAAAATTTGCTGGCTTTTTATACCAATTTTAATTTTAAGACATAATTTAAAATTAAACTATTTTTTTTTTGGTTAAGAATAAGTAAATCTAATATTTACAAAGTATGTATTCATAAACCTACTTTTGGTAATCTGTGCTTGAAACATGTCATTGAACCCCATATTTCATTAACAACTAACATCATAACTCAAAGTTGAATGTTGCTTTAATAGTCAATTATAATTTAGGTCTGTTTAATTAAATAAATCTCAGCTATTTTGTTATTGTTATTAATATTACTACTATGTACCATTATTATTTATTGTGCACATGTCGCACAAAAGTATAGAAAAATCAATGTCTGACCTAACTTAAATAATAATTTTTATTTATTACTACATTTTATAGTAATAATAAATCTAGGGTGAAACACACTTGGACATCTAGTCCGATAGTAGGCAGAGCCTGTATTTTGGGTACAAGACAACAAACTGATATACATGCTTAAATATTTTCATACTACATATATATTATAGAGGATATTTTATACCCATATATAAAACAAATAACATGTTTATGCACACAAATTTGTACCGGGCAAAGATTTGAACCCACAACTCATTTTTGCAGTTGGTCACATCAACCACTCACCATTGGTGATAACAACATTCCTGATAGAAATAATAAGTAGTTTGTGATATGAATACATTAAATATGAATATACTTAATGCGGGAATTTAATTCTTTACATGTATTTTTGAATTATTTTACAATTCATTAATTTCATCTCTATCATACAATAATATGTATCACAATAAGAGATAGTTTAAATTAAAAAAGTATACTCCTATATTTTTGTGTGCATTTATAGGTCGTCAACTATAAACTTATGGCGTCCATGTCGTTGCGGGGCGCAAAAGGGTTAAGCGTCGGCCAATCAGTATGTTTTAAATTAGCGATCTGTCAATTTAAAACGCGCCGATTGACTGATAGTAAACCCCCTTATACCAAGCAATGGCTAAGAAATCTGTGCTATGTACAGGTTGCAAGTTTATAGTTGTCAACAAGTATATAAAATAGATTTTTTAACGTTCCTCTGACAATAGTCCACAGACTATACAATTTTATGTTGTTACCGTTTTTATTTCTTCTAAAGAATTTCAGTAAAAATTGTATTGAAACGTTAAAGAAGTAATGCTGCTTTTAATTGTAAATACGTTAATACAGGTGCTAACAAAGCAATTTTTATCATTCGGAATACACCGAGCGTAGCTAGGTTTTTGAGATGCTTATAATAATCAAATCACTTCCTCAAAATACTTAATTTTAAGACCAATACAAATAGTAAAATGGAGTAGGGAAGGGGCGCCTATCTTTTTCCATCGCGTATTGACAACATATAGCTTACTGCTACCCATCTTTGGATTTCATATATAATTAGTAGTTTGTCATGTGAATGTGTAGTGATTTAATATACCCGAGATAGCTTGGATATAGGATGCTATTAATTGTGTTCATTTTAATCTGACTATTTACATTTATTTAAATATAAAAAGAAAAAAATCTATATCAAAAACAAACTTACGCAGAAATACTTTTAATTCCAATCGAGATTTTGATATTTTCTATTGAACGGCATTTGATAAACATTTACAAAATGTAGTATAATTACGATGGAGTAGATCAGCACGCAATGGACACATCGAAATAATCTGAAATTGAATTTGTTGTTATACTTACCACAGATGGCGCTGTACTGAATTGTAGTAACGAAACTAAACATTTAGTATTCTTTATAACATATGGCGCTATCACTAGTGCTGCCTTGAATAAACCTTAATTATTCAATTTTCAACGAAATTTACAAGCTTCCATGTATTATTTGAGAAAAATTAGTATTGCTTGAAATTTAAACATTCAAATGCAACTGAAAGTTGGCGCCACACATATGTGTTATTATATCTCGAAAATATATTTTACCAATATTTTTCGAAAAAGACGACTCAATCGCATATGGCGAAATGTACATTGTCCTTTTATCAAAATGCAGTGAAACCTAAAAGAAAGAACGTTATAGAATATATTACGTCCCCATAGATCGACTATAGTGAACAAATATTTTGTGTACCATTATCATCATCAAGTTTTCTCCCTCCGAACGTCCTATGCCGGACATAGGCCTCCCCCTATATCTCCACACAGTCTTGGGCCAAAAAGGCGGCCCGCCATCTCCACGCATCAGTACACCTAGTAAGTGGCCGCTCCAAGCTACGGCATTTTAAAGTGGTCGCCAATTGATAACTTTTCTTCCCAATCGGTTGTCGGTTGTATCATGATGCCGTGCCAAATTATTTGGCAATTTAGTTCGCTACAGATATCTCATCATGATTGGTATGTAACATACAAAATCAATTGTTAAATTAACATAATCAATGTGATTAAATTGGATTTAGTAATTGTGGGGGCCAATTACATTTTTTCTAACGGGTGCTTAGACTGACCAAATCCAAATTAGCTACAGTGAGTGGCAGTCATAAATGCTTTTATAATTTTGGGAATTTTAAATTTTGGTCAACCTTACAATTTTAAGATGGGTTGCGATCTGGTATAGTTGACTATATATTGTCCATCATTCTTTATTGTTTTCTAAAATATGTACATTAAGCACTGAGTAAATATACTGTTTCTCTTTAACCACTAGCAAGTTTTTAATACTTAATATATACCCAACGTCACTAATTTCAGCACACTTCATGACATTACTTGTAACAGGTAGCAGTTCTGTATACATATATATTGTCAATACGCGTATACGATCAATTGGGGTCTAATTATAAAATTAATTTTAATAATTGGAAAAGCACTGAATTGGCAACTAGGCTTTAATTTTTAACATTAAACGTTTTAAATAAACTTGCTGCAGCAGTTCCTAAACATATTGTAGATCGAAATGTGTTAAAAATAATTTGTGTAAAACGAAAACTTGTATTTCTTACTTCATGAAAAAAACCATGGACATGACATATATTCAGTTGTATAAATTATCATATGCAAATCCAAGATGGTGTGTTTGAGATTATTTTTGTTAACTTTTAAATTGACAATAAAACCAGTAATCTTTTTCAAATGATAACGTATTTTAATTTTAGCTTCTTGATTGTCTAATTCATCATACAAGTCACTAGATAGTCAATACAATGATAAAAAAAATTTAAAAATAAAAAGTTGTAATTTGAAATTGTTTATTGATGTACATAAAACGTAAAAAAAATCCATTACATTGGCTGCACTTGTCAAAAATATTTATGCGCTGTTTAATTATAATCCGTCAGCAAATAAAGGTGGCGCCACTGTCTATGTTACTAAATTGACAATTTTAGTTTATTAAAACAACTTGCTATTCGATCAAATTGATATGGACGGAGTATTTCGAATTTCGCATAGTTTCAGACAAGTTCCAATTTCACATGTCGCAAAAAGTTTGACCGCAACCGCCTCCATTGCTCCCACGGGCGAGGAATAAAATTAAGTTCGCACGAATAAAGTTGGCAATTTGATCCAATAGTATTTTCAGCCATTGCCTTTTATGATGACATTATAACAAAGTAAGGCGTCAACAATGTTTTTGGCGAAGCATTAATATTATTGTTATAAACATTCCTTCAAAATATTGTTTTGGGATGCAATCAATATTTCGGTTTAAGACAATATTTTAATTTTTAATATTTTTCACCATGTCGGCTGCAGTGACTTTAAAGAAAATCATTTTGTTCCATCACATAGATTTGAGTTTGGGCATAAGAATAAGAAATAATACAGCCGCTCGTGTGGTATAGAAGTGAAAATCTAGTGCCCAGTTCGCACTAAGTACCTAGTAATTTTCGGCGTACGAGTACGACAATAGATTCGAGATTACGTTGCTAACAGACGTAAAATAAAAATGATAGTTTTTCGCATGTTCGCGGTATTTTTTTAAATAAATTTAAATAAAGCAACAAAGCCCGGTAGTAATTATTGTGCTGTGTTCAGGTGTAATACCCATTCTAGAGCTATTAAACATTTAATTTTTTTTTTTAATATCTATAGTTATCTATAGTTAGTCATAATTTTGTTTTACATTAATATATCACCCAGTAATGAAATTCAAAAAGCCGTTATTAGTATTATATACACATTAGTATATTGTACAGTTTTAAAGTATGAATTCTGTTCATTTATCACAGTATATTATATACACAATAATTGAAATGGAAGTATATGGGACATCCCACACAGCGCCGTATAGTCCCAAAGTAAGCAAGTATTATGCTTGTGTTATGGGTTACTAGACTAATATACATACTTAAATTATTCTTTTTTCTATAATATATAAATATTTTACACCCAGACCAGGAAGGAAATAAACATGTTAGTGTACACAAATATTTGCACCGGGCGGGAATCGAACCCGCGACCCTTGATTCCGCAGTTAAGGTCTCTAACCACCCGGCCAATCCGTCTGTCAAGAATAGATATAATATTGTCAACTAATTATATTCCTAATTTTATAAAAAACAAAAACTTTTACTAAATTATAAAGTAAAAATACCTATTAATAAAGAGTATCACCTAAATCAGTGCCGTGCGGCAGAGTGCCCAAAAAGCTGGAGGCATTAACTCGCAGTATAACAACACGTGCGAATGCTATGACTTGCGCAGTACGACGCGCTGTATGTAAATGTTTGTGGGCATTTGACTCTAATAAGTACTGGATTTGCTCAAACGGATTCCCTTCTATACCACGAGCGTCGTCGCGTCGGTATTATTTCTTATGGTTTTGGCCAATATTACCTTAGTATTAACCTTATGTTTCCACTAAAGTATTTTGTTAGTATTATATAATTATTTTTATTTAGTATTTGAATTATTTGTTTAATATTCATAGTGATTTGGAATTTATATTTAATTTTTATATGATTATTTAATCCAGTTAATTTCTAATAGGAATTATTGTTTTTTGTTATGTATAATTTACATGTGTTGAAGAAAATATGTTATATACATAAGCTTGATTTCATTGTAATTGTTAAAACATAAGAACATGTTACATTTTATAAATAGCAAAACAATTTGTTGTTATTTTAGCAGGCATGTTAGATAAGTATTCATCATATAAATAAATTCTATATTCCATTATAAATGTTTTATTTTTGACATTATTTTCTTCCATACTTTAACCTGTTTGCTGCTGGCATTTTTAGTCTTTTACTGTACAAACATTATAAAGGTGTCAAAATATTTATTTTTTCGACACAATCACCTAAGGTTGTGGTTGCACTAAACGTTGTTTATAGACTGGCTAGTAAATGAAAAGATTCTCTTAACAAAATTCAAAACTAACTTGCCAATATTGCCTTTGCCTTTTCATAGTTATGATAATAAAATATGAATCCAAAGGCGTTGGTTGAAATGGACTATTATAATAGGGTAAATGACTGGTATTGAAAATATATTTGTTTAGAAAATACTAAAATAGAATTCGATAACGAAATCTAAAAGCAAAAGATTGATTGAAAAATAAAGAACTTATAAGTAATCGAAGGTTCTTTTCTGGCCCTTTCTTACAAAACAAAATTTTAAACTAATTTAGTGGCTACCTATATCAAGACATGGTTAAGCCTAAATATTGCCTACTCTGACTATATGGGATTTGGAACATTCATAACTTTGTTATTAGTTAGCACATTATCAGCATTATTGTTTATTAAACAAATTCTCGAATTTAAAAATAGTGACCTTCCATATTAAATAAAACTAGACAAACATGTCCTCTTTTTTTATTTTAAATTTTGTTTCTTTATTTAAAATTATAATTCCTGAAAATTAATTATGTGGAATAATAGTTGTATTAAAACTTTACATTTTAAATAAAGTATTATTGTGAGAAACGGTTCATTCATTCCCTCACAACATTATGAATGATTAATTCTTTGAAAAATATTATACATAACCTTTGGATTTTTCTCTATATATATCTCTCTCTCTTGTACCTCCATTTCAGATGTATCTCATGTGTTTCAGCGCCCAATCCCCCGGTCGCGCCAGAGGTACCCCCGCCCCGACCACCGGAGCCGAGCAATCCACCGCCACCAGTCAGGAAAATCTCTAGGCCGGCACCTCAGCCTCCACCAGTCGCCCCTCAACAAGGAGGCCTGTTTTCTTCCATAAAAGGTGGCGCTGGTAGTTTCTTGAAGAATTTGAAAGACACCTCTTCAAAAGTAATGCAGACGGTTCAACAGTAAGTTTTGTATTATGTTTATATTGATATTGACTAATGTATACAATCTGACCTCCATTAATCAAAGCTTTTTCCAGTTAATGACGCTGTACCTAAATATTCAAAATGTCTCCTCCCTTCTAACAAAGTAAATTCTATTTATGGCACTGAAAATGTTTCTAGTGTGAATGAAGGCACTAAACATTTTTATGCTGGTAATGTTAAAATTGATTGGTTTTTTATTACAAGTGTCAAAATTGTTTGGTCACGATGAATAATGTGTCCCACCGCCGCCGTTGAGATTCCCTCTGCGAGGAGAGTGGTATACAACACTTGCCACTGATCTTTGCGGCTCTGAAGGTAGTTACAACCACGAAGCAGTAATTTAATTTCATAGAAGTGTTGCGCTGTGAAACTGTAAAAAGTGTTGTAAAACTGTATACGCATCGTACTTCAAAGCCGCACAGATAGGTAACAAGTACTGTAGTTATCTTTACTCTCGAACCGATCACAAAATCTCACGTTCTTGCTAGTGCAGTTATTTTGCTATCTTTTGCATGGAAAGTTTTAGATTATTTTATTTTATTTTCTTGTGCTTGGGAAGCTAACAGCCTAATTTACAAAATATTATTACATTCTAGGTAAAGACATGCCAATTATAAGCTACCACAGATATTTTTTAATACCACAGTTTCCATCAATTTCGGTCAATAGCGTATTATAATAACCAGTCCGATTTCCATTTAACTCCGTCTGTGTCTGGGGCATAATAAGATCGGCGGGAACACCATCTCACCACCACCATCAACATAATTTGTATTTCATAATCTGTTGTATGTTGACTTCTATTTCGATGGTTTCCGTATCTATAAAATTTGGTTGTGCGTGTGTTCATAAGTCTTCTCCTCCTAAACGGCTTGACCGATTTTAATAAATTTTTATACTTATGGAGTCACCTACATGGTTCGTAGTTGTAGTTGCATCTGGTAGATGGCGCTGTGGGCGAAATCCATATTTTTTTTTTATTAGTTTCCGACCTAACTTTTATTAATATTTTTATTTGCATTTTTTTAAGTTAGGTCAGTTTTATGGTCCTCAGGAGAGGGTTCGAATATTTTACAAAAGTATTGCCCCAATGTAATATTACGAGTATATCTCAAGTCACTGTAAAAGCCATTGTATTGGGAATATATTTTTTGGGTACTTGTTGGGTTGGGTAATTGTAGAACTAAAATAAAGTCATTGCCTTTCTATTCATTCCAGGACTATAGCAAGAACAGATCTAGATATAAGTTATATTACTAGCCGAATTATAGTGATGCCTTACCCTTCGGAGGGCATAGAGAGTGCTTATAAAACTAACCATATTGAAGATGTGCGGGTGAGTGGTTTAAATAAGTTTATTCTCCTAATATAATATGAACCAATATTCCTTAATAAACTAAATTGTTTACAAAAATTTTTTTCCAAAAAGTTTGCATCTGTTTTCTTATAACGGTATGGAATAGAATTATCTGTCAATTATGTACTTACATTCTACCGAATATGAATGTTGTATTTAGGAAAAAGAATGAAGAGAAAATGTTTAATTTCACATGTATTGTGCATTGCACCTTCTAGGACTGAGTTTTATTGAAGTAACTTGCATTATCCAACAAGTTTTCAACTATTATATAAAAAAGGTGTATGCTTAATTTTACTTTGAAAGGTATTTTTCCATTACTTATTATGCAATACGTGACATAATTTGGGACACTGTTCTCTACTTACTTGGTTTTGTTGTACACAATCGCTTAAACAAAATGAAACAGATCTTTGGATAGTACTATGTTGTCTGTGTCACTCCCCACCTCATGTTACATGCATTATCATGACTTTATTTTTCCAGTTGTGCGTTATTGTACCATCCATAGATATACACTACAATGTATAGATCAGTTGTCACCATAACTAGAAATGGATAAAATTCCTTTTAAATGAGAACAAAGAAATAGGACTATTAAATTTGAGCGTTCTAGAAGGAGACGGCGTTATATGGCTTCTATTACGTTCGTGTCTTCAAAAACTTTCAGAACCAGACGGCCATATAACTATCTCATTTTCACATTATTGTGTTGTTTTCTTTTTTATTCGAACTCGTTTATAAATACCACAAAACAGACATAACGTAATACCTATTGATTATTAAACGTCAATCAACATGTCAGTCATAGACAATGTACAGATACTGTTCTGTGAACAGATGTCATTGGCTCAAAAAAATTTGTAACATGGCGGGTGTCTTTAATTACAATAATTCATACTTATAATGGTGTCGTGATAGCCCAGAGCGCAACGAACCTGTCTCAAATTTATAAGGCCATAGGGCCATGGTTTGAATCCGGGCATGTACCCATGAGTTTTTCTGACTTATGTACATTAACTATCACTGACTCCGTGCCTCGGAGAGCACGTTAACCAGTCGGTCCCGGACGCTGTCAATTGATGGCGGTCGTTACAATCCCCAACCCGCAGTGGAGTAGCGTGGTGGATTTAAGCTCCAAACCCCCCTCACCCTGGGGGAGGTCTAAGCCCCTGCAGTGGGGTAAAATGGGCTGATGATGATGATAATGATACTTATAATGTGTACTTACTTATGTATAAAAAGTAACTAACTCAGTTATTCTTATTACGTGCATATATAGTGACAATGCATCTATGTAATAATATATCTGTACCTACTTCATACCATCACTATTCTGTAATGTTTTACTTTCATTATTGACGTTAAGAATGTAAAAATATAGACATTATTTGCTTATCAGGTATTCCTCGAAAGCCGTCACCCAGGTGGTAAATACTGTGTATACAACGCATGTCGTGGCGCAAGGCTACATTTTCCACGGAACGTGCGTGTTGTCGACGCTACACATGCGCTCTGTCCTACGCCCGCTCACCGGGCACCCTTACTGTCACCACTATATGCCCTGCTCGAAGATATGTATCAGTATCTTGGAAAAGAGGAAAAGAACGCATGCGTCATCACTTGCCCGGTAATTGAACATTTTATTGAATTTATAGCCATTTATTTAAACTAGCGGTCGCCCAGCGGTCGAAGTTCGACCGTGCTCCCTTTTTAAAACCACTAATAATAAATAGGTGAGAGTAAGTCAATTCAAACTGCATCAAACGACAGATTATTAAGCTCGTATGGTTGACAGTAATTGTAACACATATTGGGTATATATAGATTTTAGCTTTTGGCACTCCTTTTCCATGGAAACTTTAACTATGTCAAATTTTACACTCTTCTGTACTTGTAGTATGCTTCAAAAGGGGTACAAAGTTTTCTCTTTACATATTAATATATAGGTTACCAAATCAAGTGGTTTAATTTCTCGTTAAAGTAATCGATTTTAGAAAAATGTAAATATGCCGTTTTGTTTTCTCATAAATCGAGCTCATGACTCCTTTAAACACTTCACGCTATTTTTCATAGTTTAAAATTTGGCTATACAGTCCCATTTCAAAAACTCATCCTGTATTTTAGCTTTCTGCACTCCTACTCCACATAAATTGTAACTATGCCGAATATCACACTTATCCGTGCGCGTAGTATACTTAAAAGGGGATCTAAAGCTTTTCCTTCACATATTTATATATAGACAGGAGATTATCTAATGGGCTTGGAAGGTCCAAGCCCAGTAGATAATCTCCTTATTATATTTTATTTAATCTACAGGATGGCAAGTTGATGTCATGCGTGTTGTTGTGCAGTCTATTATTGTATGCTAAATTGGTGACCATACCGGAAGACGCACTACAAATATTCGCCGTCAAACGTTGCCCCATAAATGTTACACCGAGCCAACTTAGATACTTATATTATTTAAATAAAATTATAAGGTAAGTAATTGAATTTTTTGTCATATTTTATATGATAGTTTTTTGCATTCAAAGGTTATAGTGAAATATTGAATCATAATATTTTTGAAAATTATATGAATTACATAATGCACATATGATGAAAATTATCAGGGTGTCCACATTCAGGAAAATCAAGAAAACTCAGGGAAACTCATGGTGGTCAGCGAAAGTCTGTGGTATCGAGGGGCCACCTTGAAAATCAGGGAATCATTGAGATTTTACACTGTTTGCTTCTTAAAATTTTCCAATTATTGCAAAATGAGAAATATAATTAATTGTTTAACAGCGCATGAATTAATAATTAATATTCTAGTCTGATTCAAAAATCCAAACTATTGAAGCATTTTTTTCCAGGTTCGGAATGACCTACATTAGGACGTCGTTTATGGTCATAATTAAATTACTCATTTTTAGTTTTCCTTTTTATGAAGTAAACTATATTATAACATAGTCTTGATCATAATTAGATTTACCCTCATTTAGTTTTTTTATTAAATGAATTACAATATATATATAATAATATAATAACATAGTTTTGGTCATAATTTACATTACTCCTTTTTGGTTTTCTTTTTAAGCGAGTAGACTACATTATGATGTAGATTTTGTCTAAAAATTTAAAATAATATAAAATTTCAAACAATATATATACTTAAAAAATATACTCATGGACAAAACTTACCATCCACTTTTTAAACTGTTTTTTTTTTGTTTCGAGACAATGAAAAATCTGTAGTATTTCTTAAATAAATAAATAATGTGATACTTAAACAATCAACCAATTCAACAAATTAAAGTCTAAAATGGAATTTAAATTGAATCTGTGCTTATTTAAAAATGTGAGGAACAAATTTTGTCCATGAGTGTATATATTATATTTTATGTTACTTCAAAATTAATATAGTTGGTAAGGAGAATTTAAGAAACAGTCAAGGAAAAGTCAGGAAATTTCATTGGGCATTAACAGTGTACACTCTGATAGTTTGTTTGACATTTAATTGTATTAATGTATACAATTGTATACTTTACACAATGATTTTTATTATTTTATTTCAGACCTGAACCATTATTACCACACTTCAAACCGGTTACACTGGTGTCGTTGACAATCCAGCCAGTGCCACTTTTCACAAAGGCTAGGTATGCATATTTTTATCCTGATATAAGAGAAATACGTCGTGATAGCCGAGTTGCAGCAAGCCCACTTCTTGTTTAGAAGGTTCGAATCCCAGGGCATGTACCAATAAGTTTTTCCTAACTTATGTAAATAACTATCACTGACTGTGCCTCGGAGAGCATATTAATCCTTTGGTCCCGGTTCATCGTCGTTAAAAGCCACCAATCCGCACTGGAGCAGTATGGTGGATTAAGCTTCAAGCCCCCTCACCCCGAGGGGAGGCCTAAGCCCCTGCAGCGAGGCATTATTGGCCTGATGGTATGGTTATAATAATGGCGACAACTACACAATGTTACAAATAATAATATGTCTAAAGAGGAGGGAAACATGTTAATTGACATTTTAAAACTGTGTTCGTGTAATAAAAAAAACGTTTTTTCTTTATAGGGATGGTTGCAGACCTTACATTGAAGTTTACAATGAAGATAGACTGTTATTGTCTACTCTACAAGATTATGATAGATTACATTTATACACAATGGCCGAAGGAAAAGTTAGTAAAAATTCAATTTGATTTATGCACTCCATGCAGTACAATGTCACCACCTCACTACAACATAATTTCGAGTTTACTATTATCCGATCGATGAAGTCACTTTTAAATTGATCACACAGAACATGGCTGCCTTCGTCCCTGTGTGTATTTTCAGAACGAGTGGAGCTCCACAGTCACGGCCCTACCCTAAAACGAGGGAAACTCCTAACTAAAAACCCAATCCGTATCCAAGAATAATAATAACAAGTATAATGGGCCAATATAATTAATTCCTTTCTAAGTTAGTTGTATATTATAACTTAAGGGCCTAGATAGCATAATAATCAGATATTGTTTTAATCAAACATTTTGTTAAGTTACATGTGAAATCTAATTTCAGAATCTTTATTTTCTTTTCCAGTACGAATTTCACACTGGGGCCACACATAATTCTACTTCACAGCGAATATTTCAGAATCCCAATTGGTGTATATTTTATGTCTGTGTATATTTTTTGCTCACATTTTTGTTTTTACAACGCGGTATCTCTATGAATATCCATGTTTAAGCGATGTTTTTTGTTTGCCACAAATCATCTTAGAGCGCAAAATAATTTTAGGATGCCATCGGAAAGAGCTCGGACTATAAGTGTATATAAAATTGTAAAATATGAAAAAAAAATTGTTGTTTATTGCGGGTTTCCTACTCTATTTTTGAAAGCGCTATCATAAGGCAAGGTAGACAAAAAAAAATTTTAAGTAATTAATTTTGTTATAAGAAGTAGTTTTGGATGTCATAAGTACGCGCTGATATGTTTGTGTTAACGCTGAATTAATACGAAACGTCAGTCGACGCGGGCAAAGCCGCGGGCGATCACCAGTAATATTTTACTTTTTTATCTCAGGTATCTGTACCGGTAGACGCGAGCTTGGTAGGCGATGTGATGGTCGCTGCGTACCACGCGCGCCAGCAGCTCGGACGTGTGCACGCCGTACCAATGTTCACAGTGCAATTTCATACGGGTTTTTTATCCCCGCAACAACTAGCTATCAAATTTAATAGGTAAGGATGTTAAAAATACTATCATTTTATTCTGAGTGAACCTATCGAGCCAGAAAAGTAATAGTAACCCCATGTATCGTCTATCAATGGCGGTATCGCGATTAAAGTAAGTGAGGCTGAGCCTCACTACAAATCAGTTACGCACAACAACAATGATATTATCTATATATTTTTTTAATGTTTTATTGTAGAGCTTATTCCTCGCATTTTCAAGTTTTTTTTGTAAATTTGAATTAGTTATACATATAATAATAATATAATATCTGGGACATCCCACACAGCGCCATCTAGTTCAAAGTAAGCAAGTGTTATGCTTGTATAATAGGGTACTAGACAACTGATATACATACTTAAATATTCTTTTTTTTTAAATAAATACATATATAGATACTTTTACCCTCAGACACGGAACAAATAGACATGTTCATGCACAGAAATATTAGTCCCTGGCGGGAATCGAACCCGCAACGCTCGGCTCCGCAGTTAAGGTCACTAGCCACTCGGCCAACAGGTCAGTCATATGCCAAGTGTTTATAAGCTAATCTTTGATATACAAAGAACTATGTGTTTGCATGAATATGTCTATTTGTTCCGTGTCCGGGAGTAAAAGAAATCTATATATGTAAATGTTATAAAGATTATTTAAGTATTTCTATCAGTTGTCTGGTATCCATAGTACAAGCATTGCTTAGTTTGGAACTAGATGGCGCTGTGTGGGATGTCTGAGGTATTATTATTATAAACGGTTTAGCCAATATTCGTAATCGTGTGTTAAAAAACTACTCTATACCTGTTCTATAAAGGCGTACTGTCACGAACACTTTGTTCATATGAAAATGGATTATCGTTATCAGTGTTTACATACTTTCGTATGATGGAGCGTTGCCATTAACAAAACTGTTTTTTTAGATGTTCAAACAATTTAGATAAATAGAAAACAGCCTGCCTAATCAGATTTGCGAGGCGAGTAAATTTTTCCTATATCTTATGTTATTTATAATATACAGGCTGAGCTTTTAATGACTAGCCAAATTTTAATATAATGATCTTTGATAAAAATGCGTTGGCCGTCTTGCTCCTTTTTAGTATCGTTCAATAGGCAAATATTCAGTTAAGACTACGTAAACCTTTCCCAAAACTACCAATATACTAGTCACCATTCACGAAGGTACCAGTGCACGCGCCCCACCCACACGCTCCATGCTCCACCCTTTCATATGTAAGGAGAAGGTAGCCTTTTGTTAAAAAATATTTAGGATATAATTATTGATTATGAATATTTAACCTATATTTTTAATTACGTAATGAGGTCTATTAGTGATACCTAACATCTAGAAGTTTTTGGCTGGTTACTATGATAAAATCTCATCCTTTATATATATATATATACTTTAATATTACAAAATGTTTCAAGGTTTATCAATTCAAATAAAACCGCAGAAAAAAAACAAATAGTAATAACAAAAATACTCTGTTTAATTGTAAAAAAAATTGTTCATGATTATGAGCATAATTTAATGTCCCATAAGGCTTACAAAAAAAAAATGTGTGTTTGTAATTATCACAGTACTGGAATTGGTGTTAAAATAAACTCAAGTATTTATCTTAGCGAATGGTGCTGCAGGGCATGTTACGGTGTGGTGTGTTGCGGCATTCCAGTACCGCCTGTATACATTTAAACTAATATTATAGTGGGGAAAGATTTGCATTTTTGTATGTTTGTAACGAATAAACTCAAAAAATACTTAACCGATTTCAATGAAACTTGACACACACGAAAAAGAGGTTATCAGGAGTGATATAGGTTGCTTTTTGTTTGTGTTTTTGTCTATCTGTCGGTTTGTCCAAGTTTATCTCCGAAACGGTTAGACCAATTTTAATGAAATTTTGCAGGCATGAATAAAAATTTGGTCAGAAGTGGCATAAATTTCGTTTCGTTTGTTTGTCTGTCTCTTTGTTCCGGCTATTTTCCGAAACGGCTGAACCAATTTCACTAAAACTTTGCAGATATGAAAATGGGGTTGTCAGGAGTGACATGGGCTACTATTTGTTTGTGTATTTGTCTGTCTTTTCGTCCGAGTTAATTTCTGAAACGGTCGAACCGATTTTGAAATTTTGCAGATATGAAGAAAGCGTTGTCAGAAGTGACATAGGTTTCGTTTTGTTGGCCTTCCTGTTCCGACTATTCTCCGAAACGGCTGAACTAATTTCAATGAAACGTTGCAGGCATGAAAAAGGGGTTATATATAGTTTAAAAGCTGAAGAGTAACATAGGCTACTTTTTATCCCAGAAAAGGGGTACCTGTACAGCTGTGTAGTCCACGCGAGCGGAGCCGCGGGCGGGAAACTATTTTATATACAAGAAACTCTTAGCGTGGCACGCTTTCCGCTATCCACCGCTCTGTGTCGTGGTACGCCGTATGTAGCTATACTAGCTAAATTCTGATATGCAATGCGTTTCCATCCGTGTCTATTATTGATAAATAATAGTATGACTGCATGGCTGCGCTCCTTGGGTGGCGGATAGAGGAACGACAGGGAGCACAGCCTAGCTAGGCTATCCGACTAGGTTTGTAACCCTTTGAACAACGTTGGGCGGTCTGACAGTGTTTGTCGGTTGTGTTTGCAAATAAGATTTTACATGTAAAAAACCGGCCAAGTGCGAATCGGACTCGCACGTGAAGGGTTCCGTACCACCGTACAATATAAAAAAAACAAGCGCGACGTTAATCGAACTTAACCATTAATCGTTATTATCATGTAATTTAAGAATTATCGTATAAATATATTTCATATTTATTTCGATAGTTATTTAAACGCCGCTCGATCCTCTCTGGCTAATCCGAAAAGTAATAACATGAGTGCACTGACAAGCTAGAAAGCAAGCTAGAGAAAATTATTACAGTGAACCTTTGACTTTTAGTATCGATTATGGAGAAAATAAGCTCTGCAAAGAAAAGCGTAAATTTGTAGTACCTACTAATACAATGTAGTTTTCATCATAAAATGTTTTTTTTTTCAATTATCTTTTAGAATAACATCACAAACATAAAATGCATCTAGTTTTCGCTTATTGGCTAAACGCTTTCTGTCCTTTTCTATGGCATTTTTTACAAAATTTTTACTTAGAAAAGTACATTTTATAAGTTAATCTATTACTCGTTAAATAATACAGTCTAGTTACCTGTGATACTTTTCCTTTTGATTACGTTATATATACTCCTGTCATAAATTTTTTCGACATATCCAAAAACAACGGTTCAGCTGCTAGAGGGGGGGAGGACACATGACTCTAACAAAAATTAGAGCTTTAGGAGTGCATATCTCAACAACTGTTGATTTAAATTTAAAAAAAATGTAGACCTTGATATCATTTTTTAAGACCTATCTTTTGGTACTTCTCTCGTTAATGCGATGATTTTTTTTCGTACTATTGTTACATGTATGGCGCCCTGTCCAAAAAAAAATTCTTAATTTCACTACGTCGTTGTTTAGCGGTTCATAGATTACACCTCTTCCAAATCTCATCTATATATTGCCAATAGTTTCCGAGAAAAACCACAGAGAGATAGACAGGCAAACAGACAGACGGATGGATGGACATGGCGAAACTATAAGGGCTCCTTTTTGCCATTTGGCTACGGAACCCTAAAAAGTGGCAGCCGGGAGTTCTTTACGGTAGCGCACGTTGGTGTAATTTAGAAGAACCCTTAAAATAACTTTACATCATTGCCTTTTTATTACATAATAAAATAGTTAAACTTGACAATGGTGGAATTGCTCCCAAGTACAAAACACCGACAAACAAGAATAATAATTAGTAGTATTACTAAGTAAATTTTAGCAAACCTAATTTTAAATGTTCTATGTATATACAGCATGAGATTTTAGTAACCAGCCAAAAATTTTCTAGATAGTAATAATTATATCCTAAATATTTTTTAACAAAATTTGGCTACTTTCTACTTACATATGAAAGGACGGGGCATGTGGGCGGGGCGCGTGCACGTGCACTGTCGCCCTCGTGAAGGGTCACTAGTATATTGGTAGTTTTGGGAAAAGTTTATGTAGTCTTAACTAAATATTTTCCTATTGAACGATACTAAAAAGGTACAAGACGGCCAACGCATTTTTATTAAAGATCATTAACGAATTTTTATCGAAGTCATCCTATATATATATATATAAATTTTTATATTTGTATGCAATGACATATATTATACTATACAAAAAAATTTAAATATTCGAATAATAATTATTTTATAAAATAGTCAATGAAATCATCCTTCCTTATTCTTGGCTACCATTCTATACTATAACCACAATATATTAATCACTCTATCTTTATATCATATTAAATTTACAGATCCGAGATCGACGGCATAGAAGAAATTGGTGCAGACCACTACCCAGCCAATGTGTCAGTGACACTCAGCTTTGTGGTCCAATCTGGTGAACGGCGTAAGATACGTTGTGGTCTATGGGAAGACGACCACTCTTTTCCCATCAGAACACCGGATGTTCTTTTCTCTACTGCACTTGAAAGAGATGAGACCATAGAGAATTTCGGTATGTTATTTGGGTATCTATAAAATGATTGGGATTAGTTGAATCCAGAATATTTTTTAGGCGATTACACACATATAATTGACATTGATATGTTGTAAAATATAGAATATTGTTTGTAGCAGACGGAGCTATATTACAATATAAATAATATATTTAAAATATTACTTATTTAACATGTATATTTTAATGCTAAATATATAATAATTTATAATATATCTATTGTTTTTATTAGCACAAAAAAAATTATATATTTATTCAATTATTATTTGTGTGCAGCAAATCTAAGAAGCAATGTGCCGTTACCTCAACCAAGTATGTAGTAGTGTATCATGCTGTAGACCATTCAGCATGTAGTTGTGACACAATAAATGTAGTTTTAGTTTTCATAAAGCACTCATAATTAGCTAACCATATATTAATATTTTTTACGAATCATCGTAATCACACAATTTCGGTTAGTGTTTTGCTTTTGATACTTATATTATATCATCGCATTTCCGAGGGCTGTGTGATTTTCGTTACATTTTGTGTTTCTTTGAATTTAGAAGTAAACGAATCCCCTTGTCTCTGCATAAAATCCACGCTTCACTTGGGCACGGATAATTTTAATTTTCTACAATTCTTATTTCATTTGGTTGTGATCACTCATACAAATCTGACTGACTTGTCATTGACTGACTGACTGACTTATTGTGATTTTATGTGCTTTGTATATATGTAGGTTCAAATGTTCTAGCGCTTTTCAGACCGATCCCATCACGTCGTTGGTTTTTCTCCTAATTTCTGGGAAAGTAGTGATTGAGAAACATCCATGACGTCGAGGATTTACACATAAAAATAGTGAATTTCATAACATCTTTCGCACAAGAAATGTCCCTTCAAGAAAATTTTATTTTAATGAAATATTTCATCACTCATGTTTTATAGTGTGTCAGTACAAAATGACGAACAAAGCAAACTGTTAGCATATTTTATGAACTTATAGTATTTGTTCATATGAAAGTAATATCTCATTATTTATTGTATTCATAAAGAAATGATTCAGTTTTAAAATTTTGTGTTTATGTAATACAGAAATCCTACTCAATGACCACACGAAAAAGTACCTATAAATAAAAAAAAAATACTACATTTTTGTATGGCAGTTCAACAAAGCTTGGATCTGCAAAGTATGAATGAAGACGACCCATAAACCAATCGTATGATAGTATACATAACTGATTAAAGGTTTAAAGTAACTTTAAAGTAAGTAACTTTAAAGTAGCTTTCTGGCAAGTGGCTGTTAATTATTAATTTATAAAATCAACTTGGTAGATAATAATAATAATATTGATATTTTAATTTTTTCGGATGTGTTCGTGAATAATCGAATATTTCCGAGCTGCCATATTAAAATTGTAGAACTGTACCTATTTATACTCGTATTAATAAAAAACATCTTATAGTGACGATGGATTATTATCCATCGGCCAAAGAACAACCAGCGAGGCCCCCGCCACCTTCACCTCAGCCCCCGCGCCGGCCACCACCGCCTAGAAACGAAGATACAGTTCCTCAAGTAACAGAAAACACTGCTGATTTATTGTTCCTAAACTCTAACAAGGGCGTACAAGAAAAACCCACAGAGCCGCCAAAAGAAAAAAAACTGAAGAATGAAGATTCTTTCGACTTCTTTGGCTTGATGGCGAAAGACACGACTGCTGGTGACAGTTTTGGAGATTTTCTCAGTGGAAAAGCTGTTGATAATCCTGAGGTACAATTTTTTTGTTATTTAAATATACAAGGAATCGACGCCGTACAATCGATATGCCATGTTGTTGTTCGCGTGTGGGGTTAATTCCTACTTTGGTTATAGTTCTACGAGTTTTTTGGCTTATTGATGTATTTTCTGAGATATGATGGATTTACTTAGGCGAGGGAAAATAATGTATGAAAAATCTGTGTGGTACTCTTAAATAGCATAACCATCAGGATGGTATCACCCTTTATTTTATGGTAGTACTAGTACATTTAATTTAATACTATATTTTCTTCATGTAGTATTATCCCCTGCCCAAGTAATAATATATCTTATATATATCTTATTATTTTGACAACTGTTTAGCCTAGTAGGTAGCGACCCTGTCTACGAAGCTGGAGGTCCCGGGTTCGAATCCCAGGTCGGATCAGTATTTATATGACGAATATTGATACTGGTACTGGGGCTTGGTTGTGATATGTATGTGGTGTCTTTGCTAGGTACCCGAAATACAAGCTAATGCTTAGTTTGGGGCCTAGACATTGTGATGTATACGTTATTATTATTATCTATAAAAATACACGAATAAGCCAAAAAAGTTATTTAATAATTCCGCTTTAAGTCCCACTACATAAGTAACAATATGAAGTGTTTTTTATATGGCCAGTTTCAGACTCCTTGTATAAGCAGGTTTTCGATTTTGCTATTTTAGGTAAACGACATAAAATAGTCTTAATTTGCATTATATGTTATATTACCCAGGTCCTGGTGTCACCAATCTATACATATAAATAAAAAATTGAAGTGTCTGTGATTTCAAACTATTTGAGGTTCCTACGTAAACTTGTAAAACCACGACGAAGAAGGAACGACGACGAGCGAAGTCGCGAACGTTCTTATGCTCATATGTTTACTTTACCAAAACCCAAACACGCGTTTTTTAAATGTTTGCTTGTCTGTTTGTGTTGTATGAAAACAGGTATGGGAGGGTGGAGAGCGAGCCTGCGTAAATCGCACCTGCCTCTATTTCAAGACGAACAAAAAGTTTAGCGCGAACTGTTCAAATTAAAATATGTATGCATTATAAAAAAATCATTTATTGTTTCAATTCTACACATATTGTCTATAAAAAGTGTACTTAAAACAAGTTGATAAGGTCGTATTTTTTTCGTATTCGAGTTGCATTTTTTATACGAATTTTTCTGTTAGTCTAACGTAGGCAACATGTTATGTAAGCTAACGACATCTTTAACTAAGTACACGTGCTCCGTTTTCACAGCCGTTTACGTCGCAACCTATATTCAGTGATTTACCTCCACCATCTACTGAACCGTCTTCTGATCGTGTCGTCCACTCTGGTGACCCCCTCGGATTCGACCCGTTCGGGTTACATGAACCGATCAAACAGGACCCCATATTTGACCAAGGACCATTACTGACGCCACAAGTGCTCCCCAACAGTGGACAAGAGGGTGAAGGTGAGGAAACTATGAATGTATTCAATGTATTCTTTTAGTGTTTGTGATGCTTCAGAAAACATATAGAAAAAGTGCCAAAATGTAAATCAGTGTCGCCAATAGTTTCGTACCTGACTTACGAATGTACTTTTTAAGTCTTGATTAAAGTCCTGGAGGTTATACTACGTACAACCGATTTGTAAGGCTCTGAAGTTAGTTACAAAAACGTTGCACTAGTACACTTTCCTAGAAGCGTTGCGGAAGTATGGCGGAGCAGCGCTATCGGGCATGTGCATAGCACTTTAGAGCCGCATAGAACGTTCACTCATATCACATGTTATTCTAAAGTTAACTGAAAGTTAAAAGCTTAGAGCTTTTAACTTTCGGTTAACGACTAACTTACAACTAACTTTAAGCAAATACAAATAGCGCCCAAATCATAAAATTGAGTTAGCTGCAACATATCTGTTCCTGTGTCAAAGGGCCGCACGGGCTTTATGGCGACAAAGACGCTTTGGGCACAAAGCCCTAAAAATGATACCAAATAAAAAAAAACTAATGATTTCAATTAAATACACTGCTGGGACTAGCGGCTCTAAAGCACTCGCTTTAACACTTCGACCATCATTGAAAGTTATCTATATGTAAAGTTAGTACCACGCTGACCACTTAGTGGCGTTGTGTACCTACACATATTCCGTTATCGGTTGAACCTATACCAGTATGTGGTGTACGTCTTTTTATATTGCATTGACCCTCTAGCGGGCTAATAGTGGTCAACCGTTCTGAATGACTCGTTATGGATAAAGACTTATATAAATATGTTATAATTATTCCCAATATATATAATTTCATTAGCCTCTATGTCTAATGAAAGTGTTCTAATATATTATACCAGGACGTCAGCAACAAGCCACAACGCAAGACACAAAGCCAACTCAAGTTCCGAGCGATCCTTTCGCCGACATCGGCGTGCTCGGCGCCGGGCTTCCAGGCAGCACCCCTCGCGCCACTCCTCGTGCCTCACCTGCACACACACCAGCACACCAGCCACATACACCGGCGCGCTCCCCGGCACATCAACCTGATTATAGGTTTGATAGAATTTTCCTTATCTTCTTACATTAGTTAGAATATATGGTGTGTGGGTTCTATGGTCTGAAGTAAAACGTATGGCTGCTGACTAATTATTTATTAAGGCAATCCCAGCTACTGCACGGCTGTTTCTTGACAAAGACTGCGCAATTTGTGTCTATTTCGAGTATTGGAGTCTTTGTACTGTTTGTGGCTGTTCTACGGCTTGTGTGAAGTCATGTATGTAGGGGTTACTAAATCTTGTATGATAGGACAACAATTGATTTAACGAGCACGTGAACAATATCTGTCTGTGGGTCGAAGTAACTGGGCCCAATGTTGATTGAGTGTTTCGACTGTGTGCTGTATACGTAAATCTCTTAAGAAATATGGCCGCTCGTTGCTATGCAGGGGCACGAGGAATCTTGCCCACACGGGGCGTTCGGCTGATGCAATCGCTGCGTTGTTCCTAAGCAGCAGGTTATGTGTTTTGAACGTACTCCGTTCCACCGTGATCGTCTGATGCAATGAATGCTTGTTAGGCTCGCGAATAGGCGTGGTCACAGTTGATGTTTTTCTATACGCATTGCATACCATCGATGAATACCTGAGTATAGGATTTGACTGGCGATCGATGATGCGATTACGCAAGTTACGCGGCGACTGCACGATGGTGTCATGTCACCACAAATTACATTCCTGTCCCATGTCTACTTTTGCGGACCCCTTTCTTTCACATCATTACCTCGTTCTACATGACCGAATTTAATGTACTACTTGAATATGGAGTATTCGTCGTTTATGGTGTAAAATTTACAGTTTTGGCGGCCCCCCTATTTCTTTATTATCAATAATAGAAACGACTGTAAAATATATTTGTACTTTATTCAATGAGCTCTTGACAAAAACACCTCACATTTTTTTACAAAAAAAAATTTTTTATCTTCTCGCTATCCGAGGGAAGTTATTAGTTTGGGTTCGATTTTTGAAAATCGAATTTTCAACAGATCACCACATTTTGAGGTCCTAGGAAGCCATTCTGAATATTTCCGGCTGGATGTCCATATGTGTGTGTGTAACTTTTTTGTCGTACGATATCTTGAGAACGGATCAACCGATTAAGACCCACGATACGGCATTCGATAGGGTTTATCGAGACTTAGATCTGATTAGGTTTTGAAGTCAATCAGTCGAGCTGTTTTTTAAACGTCTTTTTTAGATAACTTTGAGATTTTCCAACCGATCTATTTGAAATTTTCTATACATTGTTTATGTATAAAAAACTGCGTTGAATGCCGTCAAAAAAAAGAAAATCGAACGACGCGTTAAAAAATATCTTCATCGGCCCATTTTTACCCCACTGCAGGGGCTTAGGCGTCCCCAATCCACCACGCTACTCCACTGCGGGTTGGAGATTGTAACGACCGCCATCTATTAACAGCGCCTGGAACCGACTGCTTAACGTGCTCTCCGAGGCACGGACCCAGTGATAGTTATATACTTAAATGAGAATAACTCATTGGTACACGCCCGGATTCAAACCATGGCTCTATGGCCTTATGAATTTGAGACAGGTTCGTTGCGCTTTGGGCTATCACGACACCTCTTCCAAAAAATATCGCAGTTTATAAATTTCCGAAAAAGTGTTTTATTAACTTAAATTTGACATTTTACGACCAATCGATTTTAGACTTTATACAAAAATAATTATGCTTACAAAATTGCATAGAATGCCGTAAATTGTATTGAAATCAAACAAAGCGTTCAAAAGATATCGCAGTTCAAAAATTTCCAAAATAACGTATTCTTTGAATATGTCCCTGGTTTTAAGCTCGAAGACCTCTAAATTTATAGAAATTTTATTTTTGAGCTTGGAGAGCTCAGAAAATAAATAATGTGAGCTCGAAGAGCTCAAAAAACCATGAACGTTTGATTTTGTGTTGACATTTTACAAAAAATATCCACATTTCAAATCTATCACTCATTCCGTTTACGAATTAAAGACATGTGACATACGGATGGACGGAAAAAAAGGCAGAATGACAGTAGTATACCTCCAATTTGCTCTTTGGATACAAAACCCTAAAAAGTAAATGGCATAGCCATCTCAAATTCAGCAAAATTTAACATTAACTATAAAAATAAGATTTGAAATAATAGAACAGATAAAACTAATAAGACCTCCAACAGAGCGACGCTGATGTTTGTCGCGTACATCGGCGACGTAAAGAACTTCATACGAAAAGCTCTGTGTGGTTATATCATAAGAAGCGCTGCCGTTCGCGATCGACATAGCGTCGCTCTGTTGGAAGCCTTAGATACGTTATATTATAAGTATGTGTGTAGATTATAGAAAATACACAGGTTAAATATTTTATTATGTAGTTTTTATGAGATAGGATTTATCACATGTTTTAATGTATAACATCACTTATTTCAGTCGATCTCACTTTGAACCTGCAAAAACTCCCGCGGATGAGAAGGTGAAAAAATCGGCAGACGTGTTCGGCGATTTACTAGGAAGTCAGGGCTACGACTTCGCCTCCAAAAAGGAGAGTGGCCCTAAAACTATTAATGCTATGCGAAAAGAGGAAATGGTCAAAGAAATGGATCCGGAGAAACTGAAAATAATAGAATGGGTGAATTATTGTTTCATTACTTGTAGATTTTTTGCACAAAATAATTTAATCTCACATTATGCATTACACTAGTTTGCATTAAGACTGTTTGGCGGTTTAAATAGAGCGAAACGGACCGACAAACGCTCACATTTCCTGATTGGTCACAAGACGAACTGGCGTTCGCCGATTGGCCAATTTATATGCGCATCGTCAGTTTACAATGGCTGAAAGACTGTGCGTGCGCGTCTTATTCTCGACACTGACGCTAAGACCCCAAAATTTGTGTCTCGGACAGTGGTAACCCCTGCGACTCCCTTCACACCCGAACTATGAGTCTACATCATACAGTTCAAACTTGGAATCCAAATTTTAACTAAACCACAAACTGCTTTTTCGTTCCTTCTTGACTCGAAACATCGGAATCATTTAAACGCTAGATCTCGTCAAAGCCAAAAAAATATATTGAGAAATCTTATTGCATTGTATTAAAGTTCACATTTGAATACCGTCTTCAAAAATTTTGATCCCATTTAATTTTTTCATCCCTTTAACTTCTCTCAAAAATAGCGATATTGATTTCTTCGTAAATAAAACGAGTCGGCCGATACAGAATTATTTGCATAGACAATGCATAATTGCAGCCGCTGCTGCTGTGGCTGTCAAATGAGTGTCCTAAGCAGTTCGGCTTAAAAGTAAAATAACGATACAACTAGGTACAGTTATTTTCCATGTTTTTTTCTCCCATGGCCAGTCGTTACATACACGGCTGTATGGAGCTTGCCTACTCTAGTTATATTAACTCTATGATTATTTGAGATGGATTATAGGGTCATTAGAACACACTAAAACTGTATATCATTTCTAAAGAGTTTGATATAAATTTATGTAGCAGCTGTCATTGTGTATAATAAGAATAATTTGTAAAATTTCTCTTTTTCTTAATTAATGCCGTTTTTTGCCTGTAGCGATTTCGCCAATTTATTCTCAACTGAGTTATTTTCTCATAATGGATTTATAACTTTATAGCATTGGTCAGGAGGTTGCTTAGTTTGGAATTCTTTCAGCAATTCTAATAAAGTATATAATATATAAAGTAATTCTAAGGGAAGGTTATTAGTGTACTATAACTTGTACTACATTTATTGTAAAAAAGGAATATTCTCGCACATTTTATTTTTACCTGTCATTTAAGTACTATAGAATAGGTTAATGTTTTAGTCCATTTTATTTACACAGTCTGAATTGTATTAGTGAGGAACTATAATTGGCTATGTCACTAGATAAAATTTTTATACTTTTGTTATGGCTGTCGGTCTTCCGAATCGATAAATAAATAACAAAGGGGTTTTAAATTTTTTGTTTAGAATATAACATTACCCTGTGTTCCACCCTTTTTTTTTAATTTGCATCGCACTGTAACCAAAGTATTATCTGACATAGTTTTTTGAAAAGTCCTTTACCAAGTTAAACAGAGAAAAGAAAGCCAACTAAAGCAATGATGATCTTTACAACTATTTATCTCGCTTACGAAACGGCTTAAAACATTACGTCAATTTTTTTTCGCTTTTATGTCCCAATATTATAGGGTTAAATAATAATATGTAATATTTAAATTGCATATTAAACAACTGTATGATGTAAATACATGTATGTTAATTGAAGTTTTTTTTTTTATGATAGACGGAGGGCAAAAAGGACAACATCCGCGCGTTGTTGTGTTCACTGCATACCATAGTGTGGGACGATTGTCGTTGGACACGCTGCGATATGTCACAACTAGTCACTCCTGCGGATGTCAAACGTAACTACAGAAAGGCTTGTCTAGCTGTCCATCCTGACAAGGTGATTAACCCACCCATAATACCGGATATTATATAACAATACTAGCAAAATAGACTATTTGGTTCTTAATTTTAAATTTAAGTGGTTCTTTGGGTGTAAAGCTTTCAGTCTGTTGAGACACATAGAACATCACTGTTGACAAACTATAATCTGCTACTCTAAGACAGCATTTTCTTTTCCTACTCTGTAACGTGTGGAAAATGTATCGTTAGGTATTTGACGTAGGTAAATGATATGTACGACACGAAGCTACTTACGTTACAAAAATATCGATGGATGGAGGTCGCTGCCGCTGGTCCTGGATCGAGTCTAGTCGGCGAGCAACGGACTTTTGTATCAAGGACCGTCCGTATCGAATGGAATAGAATGGAATGGAGGTTATGCGATGCTGTGCGCTCGACCAAAAGGAATGAAACACGTTTTGATCAATTTAAATTTATAACAAGATATATTTAACATTCGAGACATTTAACATGAAAGATAACGAGATATTTAAAGTCTATAAAAATCGGACGAATGGAATTGGACCGCTTATTCGTTTCACTCGCACTTTAAACTTGGGCCAAGCCCCATAGAACTGAATCGTACCGTTTTCCTTGCGACGTGACGGAGCGTGCCAACAGGCAGCTGAGATTCTGCTACGGTTCGGCGAGCGCGCAATGATGATCGTGGCCTTCCTGGGTCTTGGGCCGGCGACCAGCGATCGCGGCCGCTGCTGGCTCGTGGTTAGCCCACGGGCGTGGCTAGGGCAGACGGGGATTCGATCTTGCCTGTTCGCCTCTTCTGCGGTATCTCGCGACTTTCGTGTACGAATACAAAAATATCCCTATGCGGGAATACGTGCCGACGAATGACTTTTATAGCTATTTATTCTATGGCCATCTGCCTTAAGATTGCGTCGACTTTTCTCGATTAAATATCGAGCCAAGAGGCTTGCCATTGTTCCTGCCTCCGCCACCGATGTCGTCGCCATTTTCCTAATACCCTCTACTTCCTATCCTCTAACAATAGGTTCACGTCTGCCGCCATGGTTAGGCGGTAGTGAAGACGTGTCTAGTTCTCGTGCTGTCCCTGGAGGTAATGAACGAGTGATCTCCGCTCGGCTCGGCACGTAGCCGGCCAGTGTTGGTTTCACCCGGCGGTCCGCCCGCCGGTGGGGCGCTGTCTACCTACTGAATGTGTTCGCGCGCCATCTACTCGTGGCGTCGACGCTAATGTCAACGCGCGATGTTATTGATCGCTGTCACGCGCCCCGGCACGATGACGTGCCTATAGGTGGCGCTGTTCGGGTTGATAATAATAG
Source organism: Luffia ferchaultella (assembly GCA_949709985.1). Lineage (NCBI taxonomy): Eukaryota > Metazoa > Arthropoda > Insecta > Lepidoptera > Psychidae > Luffia > Luffia ferchaultella. Next base: position 15,844,372 of record OX453247.1, read on the forward strand.
ATTATAAATGAATGATATTTTATTCCTCAGGTATTTATTTATAGGCGCTACAAACGCCATGATAAAAAATTATATTTGTAATTTTAGCTGAAGAAATAAAACTAGATAAATGTTTATATCAAGCAATTGTTTATTATTAGTTTTATTTCAAATATCGAGTCCAGGCATAACCTTTTAATAAATACTACTTCATATTAAGGTATAAAAAATGAATTTCTGCTCGGCTAATACCAATCAAAAAACTGGTGATGAAATAAATTTCAGTTACTATCATTATTAACTTGTTGTATGTCTTTATGCTACTTATTTACAAGTTGAAGAATAGGGACATCGGCTAGAGTAGTTAAACTTTTGTACACCTTTATCAGAATTTATCATTAATTATTTATTTATTTGTTTATATTGATATTTTGCAGCAAATGGGCACACCAAACGAGAATATAGCTAAAATGATCTTCATGGAACTGAACAATGCATGGAGTGACTTCGAGAATGATGCAAAGCAGCAGAACCTGTTTCAAGCACAATAAGCCAAGTTACACGGAAACAATATAACTCGGTTCCTGGGTTTCAGTGATTAATCTCATACAAATGTCTGAAGATATATTGTATCTTAAATATAATTGCATTCTAAAACACATCCGAATGCCTCTAACCGTTGTCCCTTGCATCTCAAATGTCACTTTAATTTGATCTTTCTTAGCTAATCATAGGATTCGAATAGTTGGTTCGTGGGGATTTAACGTAATGTGTAAATATTGTAAAAGATATTTTTCCGGGTGGCAATGTAGTATGTTCTACAAACACACTTATAATGTCAGATGAATTGATTCGCTGACTGGATGAGTGGCCCAAACCACAGAAATAGAAAATAAAGTTAAGTATGTAAATTTTAACATTCCAATAATATTTTCAAAATCATAGTGGTCTAACATGTTTATTTTTGAAGTGAAACTTCTTATGGCACGAAGTGAGCCTAAAACGATACGAAAATGTGTCACGCTAAATAATATAGGTTGGGGATATATAAGGAACATTCGGCTTTCACACGAGAAGCCGGTTGTTCCCTATATCCCCACTACTAACTGCTGAGTGTGGGGAGTAAGGTCAGAGCGTTACTCAGTTTCGTATAGCTGGCAGCTGCGTCATTCCTCGGAGTGTCAATACATGTGAGAACCGTGTAAACCAGATTGATGTTGATAATTTTAATAACATTATGAAAATTCAAATTTAATACTAAAAGTTCTAAGATTTCACTTCTGTCGGCAGTTCCTATAACTGCCAATCAGTTTTTTATTTCAATAATATTAATATTATGAAAATGTTAATCTTTATATGCTTTATACTTTTGTTTTTATGGCTTGGTTCACTCTTCCGCTTGGCGACACAATTATAACTTTGTAATATTTTAAAATGTTGATTTGTTATTGCTACAGCTGTCACTATCATCTGTACCAATTTCTTAATAAGTGATAATTCGATATTTATTTTTTTTAATTAATTAAATAAAAGGGAATATTATATTCATGATTTGCTGCGCATTTATTAAAATATAATTAATGCAATCTGATAAATCGTAGGGCAGTTTTAATGTAATAAATGAGAGATACTTAACATTTTTCGCAGTTTAGAATCGTTGCTACAGTAAATTATCTTTACAGACTGTTATGTTGATTCCACTAGTGGGTCCAGTAAGATTTCCAAGTACTCACGTCTCCACCTAGATGGTGGCACCAACGATCATCGTTTAAAAAAATATAATTTTCACCTAGTGGCCTCATTGATAAGTTTTAATTAAAACCTCTTTAAATGCCCTAGATAATCTTCTAAATAGAGGAATCGATTTTGATGGGACGTTCATTGGCAGATAGAAGACATTTTTGGAGAGTAATCTATTACGTTTTAATCCGGAAATATTCGTCTATTCTATATATATAAATAAAATAGAAATGTCTGTCTGTGATGCCAAAATAAAGGTTTTTTCTTAATATGCGCTTAAAAGAATTTCGCGGATTCTTACTTCGGTTTTGAAACTACAAGCGAAGAGCGGAGATAAAAAATGATTAATAAGAAAAGACTAAACTAATTGTGTTTTGTCTTACCCTAATAAGAGGTGATTATGTTTCATTACGATATATACAAACACGTAGTTCACGTGGGCGAAGCCGCGGGCGGTCACTAGGATAATAAAATTATGATAGCGACCTATAGTGACAGTATTTAGTGTAGTTCATACTTATAGCCCCACCCAAGATAAGTAAGCAATGGAAACGTATGTACTCCAAAAGCCTGCTGGACCCATTTGTGGAACCAACAGTCCCTAATCTAAATTATTACTACATTTTGGTGGTATTTACAACTGTCTGTTAGAATATAGGCGCCTTCCTTTAATCCATACTATTAAATACTTAGTGCAAACTTCAAATTAATGTGTATTATGTACAAATTAAAAGCTCTTTGCGTGCAAACACGCATGACCATTATTTCCTTTCTACTAATCGATAAATTAGGTTTAAATGACGAATATATCCGTCACGAACAATATTTATTATAACCTTATTTCAGCAGTATGTACACATTGTTATTTATATGATTTAATGTAGTCACTTTGAGTTGATAACTTTATTGAGTTAAATTGTTGCTATGTTCATGTTACTTGGCGTTACAGACGACGCCTGAAGTGCTAAATTAATATACAGTAGCAACACTGAATATAGAAAAATGTATACTCAGTTTGTTAATGTCTAGTTTTGGTTCCTGCGTGGGATTAATTTTGTCCTAAACTTATTTTTATATAGTTGGTTACAGAGCATTAGGGTAGGTTAGAGCTGGTATGTAGACGGATACACTGTCCCCTTCAAGGATACAGTATAAGCGTAGTTAAGACAGATTTCATAACCTAAACTCTAAAATGCGACATCAATTCATACCAAAGATGTATGGGAAAGAGATGAAATACTTAATTGCTTTCTAAAATTAGACAAATCAGAGATGAAACTATTTACGTATACATAGTATTTGTGTTTATTTTCGTTGTGTAATTATTTTTGAGATGTGTCTCTAAACAAATACTTTTACATGACACCTCTAATCTATTCAGTTCTCTGTGGTTATGCAATTATTTAAGCTAGTTTTTCGTGTTTGTCCGCAGAAGACGTCTGTTTATATGAACACTGTTTCGGATAAGATAAATATTTAGTTTAAGCATTGTACATTCCTGGTTTGTTGCGAAAATCTGATGTGCAGATTTCGAGTTTGTATATTATGAATTCTATCAATAGTTACGTGCGTCGGTACTTCCCTTGCTAACTTATAATAATTTGTGATATAAATGCATAGGATGGACAGTTTTTTGTAAATAATATCTAGAGAGCTACTTATCAAATCCGTATTTTAGTTTATATTAGAGTACATGGGTATGTTTAATTTGATATTTTTAATGCATGTGTCACATTATATTCACACACGAGTTAATACTAGTTATGGGTTTGTGCGCATTGATTCAAAATTAATGATGTACAATTTGGCTTTGTGAAACAAATACACTATGAACTGTTCTAAAGTAAATAATTGCAATCATGAAATGTCTATCATTCCTTAATTATAATGGAAGAAAAGATAACGGGTATGTAGATATTTTCTCGAGTGGCACTACTGTATGCGCCTGCAGTATCATCTGCCAATGTAACCAAACTCCTTTTTTTGTCATAAGTAGTGGCAATATGCGATTAGGATCTTTCACGCCACGCCAGAAGCGAAGAGTTGTAAATCAAATTAAGGAAAATTTACAGAGTCTACTAATTCACATTTATGTTAAAGGCATTTATTTATTCTACACTAATATAAAGAGGTAAACTTTGTATGGTTCATAGAGTAAATTAATTTGACAGGGTTTGGCTTTAATCACTGACTTATATGTATCTAGAGTACTGACTTATATGTACCACAGTATATCACTCCGCACGGAAATCGTTCAGATCGCGGTGCTCTGAACGACTTTGAAATAGTCGCTTGTGGAACGCCTGTCAGTGTAATCGATTGACATTATTGTGTATTTTGGAAAAATATCTGAGAAAAATACCTTGCTGTGCCTTTAAAAAGTGTATAAATAACATCCGAAACTTTAAAAAGGCGGATGGGATTACTTATCACACGTAACTTCATAATATTTTATTAATTTAGTTTTTACTAATTAAATTTTTGACAATTACAAATTTGACGGTTGCACATAAATTGAATTAGTTGGTAAGCATAACGATAATACTCATTTCATCTCTTCAATCTATTACATGGCTGTACACCTACTCTTTTTGATATCTCGTTCAGTGCAGCGGTTCAGACACATTTTGAAAGATCAAAGAAAGGAGGGGGGTAACTCTCGGTAAAGTAACGCAACGCTCTAGGGCACTAAGAGTTCCTAGAGCATTCTGAAATTTAATTACTTAAGATATTTCCTTATTTACTATACCAAATTTCATCAAAATCCGTTGTCATTTTAACATGGAGAATAGCTGTCCCAAAGGAACTATTTTTCCAGGATAAATTTATCCTATTATTCCACGCATTAGACACCTTAGTACTAAATTTCAATGATACTTGTTCAGCCAATAATTATCCCACAGAATATGTGTCTTTATCCAGGATAAAAAGTAGCCTCTGTCACTCTCCGGCTCATAAATTATACCTATGCAAAAAATTCGACTCAATGCTCCGTGATTGACCTCCAAACATACAAACTTCTACCATTAAGAAAATATGAGTTCATTGGCCGTTTATGGTTTATAAGAGACAGACAAATAATAGCCTAATCACTCTTGACTTCTTTTTCATTAAAATCGGTTCAGACAGATGGACCCTATTTACTTCACTTACAAATATGATTTTGAATATACAGTAAGATTTTGCTGACCTTACTAACTTTCCAATTAAGGTCTGCGAGAATTGTAATAGCCGTCTGTGAATGAATCAACATAAAGGGTAACAGTACTTATAGTAAAAGAGTAAGGAAATTGAAAAAGACAAATAAGGTACGATTTAATATTTAAAAATAATTGTCAACATCCCTCAATGTTCAATAGGATGTCAGCTGTTTTCTAATTTCACGTCCAGACAACCATATCTATCGAGAAGTTCATGCTTTTTCTTTCTCAGCAGAGCCTCTTCCACCTCCTTTTGTGATGGTATACTAACATGAGACGTGAAACTTGGTTTTTCAGGCACACCCTCATCTTCTATTCTCTTATCATCAGGCTGCAGACAAATTTTAATATTAAACTTTAACGCACATTATATCCATTTAGTCAGTATAATAATTAATAAAATAATGTCACTGGTAACCTATCCAAAAACTGAGTTACTGTCTGTCTGACTGTGAGATTGCATTGGATTATTTCACCTTTTTTTGCTACATATTAAAGTGGTATTTAGACTACCGGATCAGAACCACACGACAGTCGGTCGGACCGTTTGGACGACCGGTATAAACATCGGACCGGACTCGCGCGTTCAGTTTACTTTTCACCGCCCCGTCGTAGAAACACCACAATGCCTTAGAAACACCACAATGCCAAATGTTGAATATCGAAACACCAAAAAATTGCTATTGCTATTTCCACTGTTGTGTGTTCTATGAAAAAACCAAAGGAGAGAACAATGTGGATGAAACGATGGCTCAAGAAACGAATAAATTACAGTCATATGAAGCTGGGAAACTTGATTGTGATGACTTTCATATCTATTTACGAATGTCTCATGAAAATTTCCATGAACTCCTTAATTTAGTAGGACCTTGTGAACTCTATAATTCATCCTACTTTTGTGAGCTTTCTTTGTAACTGACTGCCAAGTCCGCCCAACATAGATTTACACGATCGAACATGCAACAAACCTGAAGGTCATTCAGAACGTTGTGCGATTTGGCCACCGGACCACCCAACTCCAAGGTCAAAAAAGGCATGTCCGTCCGACAAGCATTTTAATAATAATAATACCTGGGACATCCTACAGAGGGATGATTTACACGATCAATTTTGAAGGACAAGTGGTCGCAGTCCGGTCATCTAAATTCCGCTTTACATTATTTCATTAATGACTAAAACAAAAACATGGTAGTACTATTATACTATACTATATCGATTAGTGTCACATTAGAATGCCTAACTTAATTATTCAAGAAGTCTTAACACAATTATTATAGTTTTACTGGGAGCGTAATTAGATTGAATCACTCTTGGATATCTATCAATGAATGCCTAATGTAATTAGATTATTTAAGGTCAAGTGCGTATCAGCTCACACAAACAAAAGACTTATCATAAACCAAAATTATGACTTCATTCAGAGTTGAAGTACGTATTAACTTGATACGGTGAACTAGTTGACCATAGATAATCTCGATAATTTTAATATGTACTATATCTAGGTGTACAATTATGGATTTGTCTAAATTTTAATACACTATGAGTAAGATGGCTGTGACATAAAGACATGGATAAACCATATAGGTTGCTTTCCTTGTCATACTACATAACCCTAAGACTGAACCTGAAAAATAAGTTTCTTAATGCTAACTCTTGTCTATAGATATGAGTGTTCGAAAGGTTGTCAACAACTCCAAAAAAAAGCATTAACAAATATAAACTCACATCTTCTGGATAAATATTTTCTTCTTCGGGCATTTCTTGATCACTGTTTTTGTCTTTATTCATTTTCCATTCTTCCACAGCACGTGCTATAGCTGAAACATATAGCAAAATGTAAATAATCGAAAAATCATCAACTGTTTTATATTTAACTACAAGAAATAAATATCTATATAAAACATGGTTCCCAATACTCTTTCACCGGCTAGAATTTTAAGATCCTTAAATTTAATAAAACCAACATAATATTTCTACTATATAATGTCAGAGAAAACTAGATTACTTTACTCATGTGTCACCGTTTTCAATCAATATAATTTTGAAGATGGGCCTTTTTAGCTTGCTACTAAACATAATACTCAAAAAACAATGCACGTTTTAAAAGGAGCATTGATCTATGAAATTAGGTAATGAAATTGCACTAAATGTCTATCGTATTAAAGAAAATCTATCTTAACGATTAGTATTGTTTCTGATTTTGAGAATATCAATTTTGAGTTGAATGAAGCCAAACGTTTCGTCGCGGGCATCGGTCGTCGTCTGAGAGAAAGGGGATTCGACCGCCGTTCCGGTTCCTTCCTGGTGCAAAGAAATGCCATTGCAATTCAGCGCGGCCATGCGATGAGCATCATGGGTACCTTTGCGTCGAGGGATGGATTATTGGATTACTTTTATTTGTTTACATATAGACAAAAATTAATGTTCTATTTAAGTATGACGGAATAAATTAATAATTCAGGTTGTAATTTTGAGTTTAGATATTATATTTAGACTTTATATTTTAATATTCATAGTAAAATCATTTGCTCCAGACATAGAGATAGCGAAGCTCCCCGCCCGCCACCCCAATAGAGACACGGTAAGGCATTTAGGTACTGTTCGAAACGCAACGTTCCATTTAGCGGGGGGTGTGAGACGCGTTTGCGCGGGGAAGTACCCACACAATTTCATACTTACACATGAAAAGTTACACCATTCAACATAGTTTTTTTTTTGTTTTTGGACGTGTATCATACACTACTAGCGCGGTGTATGAACGGTCGCCCTGTCGATAGCGTGCTGTCGTTCTAGTGTGCGGGCGACTAACAATTGCGTCGGATACCCCTCCCTGCCACACCATCGGTAGCACCTTTCTCATGCATAGTATTAATGTTTAACTTAGTAACCAGGTTGTAATGACAATTCTTTAGAGAAAAATATTTTCATGTGAAAATTTCAAAAAGGGTCAGTAGTACACACGCTATAGGGCGATGGGCCGGATATCTATCACCGATTTTCTATTTTTATTTATTTAATATAAAAGAGTTTTAGGCAAGACTGCTACAATTCTCACTAAAACTGCTATCGTTTTTTAACTACAGATGAAAGCCCTGCGTCCCTATATAATTCATACCCTCAGTCTCAGCACGTTGCTCTAAAGGTTCAAGTAGTCCGTCGTCGTCGTCGCGATAGCCGTAGTAGTCCGCGTCCACGTCTCGCATGAGGTCAGCGCGCGTTCGCCGAGGGACCGGAGGCGGTTCTTGTGCGAACAGCTCGCGTACACCTGACGGACAGAAAGTGTATGGATAATAATAACTAATAGAATACTGTTGCAATTATAGTAGGTGTAGTATATAGACAATGAAAGTTGCGTATAACTGTCGTCTCGAGCAGCGCTCTCGCATAGTCGCGAGGCGGAGGGGCATTACGCCGCCGGCCGTCGCGGAGAGAAGACGAGACGTTTGCTGCGAGCCGATATCGGTGTAGCTCGTTCTTATCTGATCCAACCCGTGTTGTAGTGTACATTACAAGTGGCGACGAGAAAAACTGTGAGTATTTTTTGAGTTTTTTTTCTCATTTAATAACAAAAAGAAAGAATGACATAACATGCGCGTGCACGTAATAAAGACCTATACTATCCTATTGTAATCATGAATAAACATAAAGAGAACTTACGAATCACGAGGCACTTGCTTAGAGCTGTAAATTAATGCATGACAAACTAACAAGCTTCTATTAAAGTGATTCATTATTATTATTATATTGTTAGCGACATTATACTTAGCTCACGAGTATGTTTGGATTAAAATTAATATGAAGCTAGTATTAGACGTTTGTAATCAGAAATGATAACTAGTTTCATTTCCAAACATTATTTACGTTGGAGACATGAATCGCGGCGCGGTGCACATGCGCATGATTCGATGGTTGAGATATGTAAACATTGACTTGATATCGTAATAAATATTATTAAAAAAAAAAAAAGAAAAGTTTTTAACTATTAATTTACTAATGACATTTATTGTGACTTTAAAATTACAATTTATTTGATATGTAATTAAATAGGTTGTATCCGTTTGGTCATCATCCTTTCTTTCTTTTTATTATTATTATTTTATTACCCCACTATTTATCGATTAAATTAATCACCTCGAATAATCACTGAAAGCATCGTACCGGGAGCGGTTTTAGCCGCTAGGCATTCGATTGCGACTGGGAATTCAATCTCAGTATGATAGATTAAAAATAGATAATAAAAGCAGTAAATTGCGTATATCTATGTGTACTTAAGGTACATCTTGCATTAAATTGCGGAAATTTAACGGTATAGCATTAAATTGCGGACATACCTACATAGCATTAAATTGCGAAGTTTATCTATGAGTACTTAGTGTACAACTTGCATTGAATTGCGAAAATTTACCAATATAGCATTAAATTGCGTATATACCTACATAGCATTAAATTGCGATAACATGGTAAAAATCTATGTAAGCACAACATAGTTACTTACCTTGTCAACAGGTAGCCCAATGGCACGGTACACCTTAGAGAAATTCGACTGTGTAGGAGAAGTTGGTTCAGTGTCTGTTCGTTGGGAAAGATGGAAAAGAAGCCTATACATTTACCTCGAAGCGGCAGGTATAGACACCGAGGCAAAGAAAAGAGCCAGTCTTTTACATTTCGGTGGTTCCGAGTTACAAGAAGTCTTCTACAACATCCCGGGAGCTAATACAACCGAAGGCGAACTTTTAAACATCGCAATCGAAAAATTAGACAACTACTTTGCACCTAAACAGAGCAAAGTGTATGAGCGACACCTGTTTCGGCTATTAAAACAGGAACAGGATGAGAAGTTCGAAAAATTTCTTGTCAGACTCCGACTACAAGCAAAGAAATGTCAATTTGGTGAAAACGAAGACGAACATATCATAGACCAAATAACAGAAAAAGGTAAGACAGAAGAACTCCGAAAGAAGATATTGAAAAAAGGAGACAAGATCACCTTGGACGAAATAGTCGCAGAAGCAAATGCCCTGGAAGCGATAGATCGTCAATTAGGAAACTTTGGCACAAAGCCAGTTGAAAGTCAGTCAATCAACAGAGTAGGCACAGAGACATGGAAAGAAAAGTACCACAAAAAAAAATTGGAATGTAGTAGATGCGGAAGCTCCAAACATTTAGCCCGTGACAACAACTGCCCTGCAAAAAGAAAGACTTGCCTTAAATGTGGCATTTTAGGACACTTCAAAAACCAATGCCGGACAAAACAAATCCAGAAGAGGAAACTGGATAGAGAAGAATCATCGAACAATCGGGGAATAAAGAGAAACAAGACAACAAAGGAGATGGAAGAAACTGCAAACATAAGCACGAATGAAAGAAAGGTCGACTACATTTTTAATATCGAGAACGACGCAAAGGTAACATGTAACATAGGCGGAACCAACGTGGATATGTTGGTAGATTCGGGCTGCAAACACAATCTAATAACGGACCAAACCTGGGAAAGAATGAAGAAAAATAACTCGCAAGTTACCAATCAAGATCCGAAACCTGACAAAAAGTTTGTAGCCTACGGGAGTGCAACACCGCTGAAGCTGTTAGGATCATTCAAAGCTACAATAAAACTTGCCGGAACATCACGGGAAAATACAACATTCTATGTGATTGAAAACGGTACACGTGACCTTCTAGGACGTGTGACGGCAACCTCATTGGGAGTACTTCGTATCAATTTGGATATCAATCAGGTTGAAACTGAAGCGTTCCCAAAATTCAAAGACATTTTAGTTACCATTCCGATTGACGATTCAGTAAAGCCCATTGCTCAGCCGTATCGGAGGATCCCCATCCCGCTCGAAGGAAAAGTAGAGAAGAAACTGAATGAATTACTCGAAAGGGATATTATAGAAGAAGTGAAAGGTCCTTCTAACTGGATCTCACCTATAGTCCCTGTGCTAAAAGACGGAGGGGACATCCGACTATGTGTCGATATGCGCCGAGCAAATGTGGCTATACAACGAGAAAACCATCCACTGCCAACGATGGAGGAACTGTTACCAAAAATTCGGGAAGCCAAAATCTTTAGTAAGCTAGATATACGTGATGCGTTCCATCATATCGAACTCCACCCAGACTCAAGGCACATCACGACCTTCATTACCAGCAAAGGATTATATCAATACAAGCGGATGATGTTTGGTATCTCGTGTGCGCCGGAGATTTTCCAAAAAACACTGGAACGAATCCTTTTAGGTTGCGAAGGAGTCATAAACTTTATCGACGATATCTTGACGTTTGGAAAAGACCTAGAGGAACATGACTTGAGGCTTAAAAAAGTGATGGCAGTGTTAAAGGAAAATAACGTGATGTTGAGAAAAGACAAATGCATTTTCAGAATGAAAAAAGTCCACTTCTTAGGGCATGAACTATCAGAACAGGGGGTTAAGCCACTGGACAAGTACATATTGGCGATAAAAGGATTCAGAGCCCCGACGAATATTGCTGAACTGCAAAGTTTTATGGGCTTAGTGAATTACGTGGGAAAATGGATCCCCCACTTAGCAACGATAACAGAACCCTTCAAGCAACTACTACGGAAAAGGACGGGAAGAAATACGGACATTCAAGATGACTGGGGAGACGCTCAAATGAATGCATTTAATGATCTCAAAGTGGCACTCATGAAGGTACCAAACTTGGGTTACTACAACCCTCACGATAAGACTGTAGTGATTGCAGATGCAAGCCCAGTCGGTCTAGGTGCAGTGCTGGTGCAAATTAACAAAAACGGACCGAGAATCATTGCATTTGGCAACAAAACCCTCAGTAGCTGTGAGCGTCGTTACTGCCAAACGGAAAAAGAAGCCTTAGCCTTGGTCTGGGCAGTCGAACACTTTAACATGTTCCTGTATGGCAAGGTGTTCGACCTAATAACGGATCACAAGCCCTTGGAGGTAATATTCGGCCCGAAAGCAAAACCATGCGCTCGCATCGAAAGGTGGGTGTTAAGGCTACAATCTTACAATTTCAGGGTGAAATATAGCCCTGGAAAGACCAATATAGCTGATCCACTATCGAGACTCTGTGAAGTGGCAAGAAATCCGACCGCTTTATTTGAAGACCACGTTCAAGCCGTTACCGAATCAGCACGACCAGTAGCCATTCCACTGCAAGAGATCACTGAGAGTTCCCTCGGAGATGCAGAGATACAGAAGGTTAGAGAGGGCCTATACAATGATAAATGGGATGAAACGGTTAAAGCTTATAAACTTTTCGAGAATGAATTGTGCTTTCACGGCGATATTCTTCTCAGGGGAACGAAAATTGTAAACCCAACCAAATTACGCAGAAGAGTTCTAAAAGCGGCACACGAAGGCCACCCGGGGATAGTCGCAATGAAGGGCAGGTTGAGAACCAAAGTATGGTGGCCCAAGTGCGACAAAGATGCCGAAAACATATGCAAAGCCTGTAAAGGATGCATCCTGGTCTCTGCTCCCAGCGCCCCAAACCCATTAAAAAGAAGGGACTTGCCTTCCGAACCATGGGTTGATATAGCAATTGACCTCATGGGGCCCTTACCAAGCGCAGATTATATCCTAGTAGTTGTGGATTATTACAGCAGATATAAAGAGGTAAAAGTATGCAGAACCATAACAAGCTCCGAAATAATCGGAATACTCATGGACATTTTTAGCAGGCTGGGCAATCCAGTCTCACTCACAGCAGACAACGGGAAACAATTTACCAGCGATGACTTTAAGAGTTTCTGTGTAGAGAGAAACATACGACTCTACAATACCATTCCCTACTGGCCGCAACAAAACGGCGAGGTGGAGCGCCAGAATAGGGACATCCTAAAACGTCTCAAGATTTCTCAAGTAGAGAAAAAGAACTGGAAGAAAGCTCTGCAGGAATACATGGAAATGTACAACAGCACACCCCACACAGTTACAGGAAAAACACCTGCAGAACTGTTCTTTAGGCGACAGTTTCGAGACAAGCTGCCTATGATTCAAGACATGGCGCATCACTCAGAAGATCTGGAAATGAGGGATAAAGATAAGGAACAAAAGGAAAAAGGGAAGGAATACGCGGATAGAAAGAGAAGAGCTATTGGTTGTGATTTGGAAGTTTGAGACAAAGTATATGTCAAGAACATGACTAGACAAAACAAACTGAGCTTAAACTATGGACCTGAAACACACACTGTTGAAGAGAACAAAGGGGGGGACGTAAGTCTTCGGAACGATGAAACTGGTCAGCAAATAAGACGGAACGTTGTACACCTAAAACGAGTGGAAGGAAAATGGAAAGTGCTAAACGATGAGAACAAGGCCAGCGAAGATCAAACAAATGACAATAATGATATAAATCAATCGAAACATGATAATAGTGATATAGATGAATCGAAACTCGAGTGAACAAAATGGCGGACAAGAATGGCAAAACACCAATGATTAGTAATTAATTGTATACAAATTAAATAAGGAGTTGCTAATTGTACCCGATGTACTTATGGAAAATATATTTAAAAAGAAATGTTTATTTCATTACTACATATTTTGATGATTATTAATGTATTTGATTTGTACGATAATCTGATCAGAGTCCTTCAACTGAATCTGTTATAAGGCAGATTTACATAAAAAAATATATATATATAATAAGGGAGGGATGTAGTATATAGACAATGAAAGTTGCGTATAACTGTCGTCTCGAGCAGCGCTCTCGCATAGTCGCGAGGCGGAGGGGCATTACGCCGCCGGCCGTCGCGGAGAGAAGACGAGACGTTTGCTGCGAGCCGATATCGGTGTAGCTCGTTCTTATCTGATCCAACCCGTGTTGTAGTGTACATTACAGTAGGCAATAAGTATGACACTGATGCCACATAGCTGAAATCCGAATGTATTTTGTTCTTGGCGTACATAGTCCATGGCAACAACGAGAACCATTAACACTTTATTCATTTAGCCAAAAAACGAAATACGATCGGGCAAGACTATGTGATGTACGCGTTGCTATTATCAGCTATTATCATAGATATACATTACAATGTATAGATGAGTTTTGTCACCAAATTTCATTCAAAGAAGAACAAGGAAAGAGATGCCTCCCATTACTGCTCATTTCTTTAAAGTAAAATTATTATTTTTAAGTTAAGTTTACACATATAGAGTAACTTTTTATTTAATTGTAAAATTTATCTTATTATTAAAATGTGGTAATTAACTGTAATTTACTATTTGTTAACTTCCTGCTATCCAAGGGAAGTTATTGATTTTGGTTCGATTTTTGAAAATCTAGCTTTCGATCTCTACGTTTTGAAGCCTGGGAAGCCATTCTATTTCCGGCCGAACGTCCGTATGTGTGTGTGTTTTGAGTGTGTGTGTGTGTGTGTGTGTGTGTGTGTGTGTGTGTGTGTGTGTGGATGTGTGTATGTAATTTTTTTTGTCGTGCCATATCTTAAGAACGGATCAACCGATTAAGACCCACGATACGACGTTCGAAAGGATTTATCGAGACTTAGATCTGATTACATTTTGGAGTCAATCGATCGCGCTGTTACAAAATTAGTCAAAAAAAAAACATTCAAAAAATTTATTTTTTGAGATTTTTCAACCGATCTACTTGAAATTTTCTATACGTTTTTCGTGAATAAAAAACTGTGTTGAATGCCGTCAAAAAATTAAAATCTAACGACGCGTTCAAAAAATATCGCAGTTTATAAAGTTCCGAAAAAGTGTTTTTTTAACATAAATTTGACATTTTACGACCAATCGATTTAGGACTTTATACAAAAAATTTATGCTTATAAAATTGCATAGAATTCCGTAAATTGCATTGTTGAAATTAAACGAAACGAAACGTTCAAAAGATATCGCAGTTCAAGAATTTCCAAAATAACGTTTTCTTTGAATATGTCCCTGGTTTTTGAGCTCGAAGAACTCTAAATTTATAGAAATTCTATTTTTGAGCTTGGAGGCTCAGAAAATATATATTGTGAGCTCGAAGAGCTCAAAAAACCATGAACATTGATATTTTGAGCTTGAGCAATAACTTTCTTATAGGGACATTATCGAGCGCATTGATTTCGAAAATAGCGGGAAGTTTCAGGGATGACCTGCAGGGTTAACCGATTTTTTTCAGAAAGGGTAGGCCTTCTAAATGCATTGCCCAAATGAGACAGCACCATTTCGAGGGAACTACCGACAAATCAGTACTATCCCCTAACTCCTAATTCATAAGGAGTTCTATGGTTTCCATCATCAGCCCAAACGCAAACAAGTGAATAATATAAAAGAGCTTAAACGCTCTAAAGGCTTATAATTTTTGATTATTTCTATTCATTTCCTTGTGATTCTATCATCAGATCCTCACTTGGTTAGTATGGGACCCTTTTGGGAATATATCCCATCAAACAAAAAAAAAGAATTTTCCCAATCAGTTTACTATTGACAAAGTTATCAGTGAACATACTTTAAAAAAATACAGACGAGCATAGAATCTCCTCCTTTTTGAAGTCGGTTAAAAATAATTTTATTGTCATGGTGCTTTTGTTCAATTTACTAAAATCAAATCCCACAACACATACACTGTTCCGCTGTTATGTGGTAGTTATCGGTTACTATGTATCTTATGATGGATCCAACATATGTCCAACTATGACGACATCACATTAATGTAATAATATATCTATGGTTCTTGTCTATTCCTATGCTATTACTACTTCTTAAATGGAATAATAGTTGTTAAAAAAATTATGCGAGCGCTGTATTTGCGATGTGTACCAATTTGATATTTATATTTGAATTTCCAAGTTTATACAAATATTATAATAAACACATAATAATATAAATAAAATAATAAAATTCTGATTATTTTATGTATATTTGTAACATAATTATATTGTTACATTTATGATTGTTCAAAAACTATGCTAAATTAAATTGTGAGAGCTGATCAGCAATGAACATGTAGTGTAATCACATTCTATAATTTCCATCAATATAAATAACATTTATAAAAGTTACCCGGCAAATCCTTGGCTGCCCCGAAGTACTTGTAACCTCTGTTGCCAGGCACTTCCTTGCCGTCATGATCAAGCATTCGTGGTCCGATTCGTGCATGATCCGGTCCACCTAGTCCTCGGATTTGAACTTCCCAGTGACGCTTCTCCCTCATTAATTTATTTATCTCATCATTTAAATCTCGAATACGAAACTCACCAAGCCCAGCTTGAAAAAAGAAAATGATACGATTAGCTAATCCATAAAGAAACTTGACCTAACATAATGTATCAATTTAGGAGTGATGGACCATCAACCTGACTTGGTCAAACAATTTTCAAATGGATGAAAAAACCTTAGAATGACTCGTCATTTGCTCTGCTTTGGTCTTTGCATTGACATGAAAAAAACTAATCTATCAATAATTTAGAAATGGTGGAGCATCAACCTAACTTAGTCAAAATCCAAATGTATGAAAAAGCTTTCGAATGGCTCATCACTCTTCACATTAATAATCAGTCATAACCTAATCTATCGAATTTGAATGCAATGGAAACCAAAATAATGGAATTAGTTCCATTCCATTTCACAACAACAAATTCTCAACTATCAAACCAAATATTTGTATGATAATAAAAAAAATCAGCTACTGTATGTCTGATTATGATGATGACTTATAATCACCCCTTAAAATTGTTGGTTATACTAGTTAGACATTTGTATGTACCCATACTATGTGACCCATTTAGAGGAAGGGGGTCTTCAAAATACCACGCTTGGCCACAGGGCTGAGGGGAGGGACTTAGGTCTTTGTCACATAGTCCATATTCTCTAGGAAAATAATTCTGAATAATGACAAAAATACTTGTTTTGGTAAATTAAGTTCCTGTTAAAATATGTTTTTATATATATTTCTCACTTGAAATTGAAGGTATGCCTGCACTCTTGGCATTGCATGACAAATGTCATTTAATAAAGACAAGTATTAGCTAAATTTTTTTTTTTTAACTTTCTGTTTACGAAAAATGATTTAAAACCATATTTATGAATTACTACATGGAAAAATATGAGGGGGAAGAGGGTCTTGGCATATACTTCGAGAGGTTACCAAAGAGGGGGATTAAAAAATTTAAAAAAAAAAGGGTTACATAGTATGGCTACGTTCCCTTATTTAAGGTCAGAGGAAAACCTTTCTTGTATGGGGACCCTTTTTAGTTTTGTAAAAATTTTAAATCTTTACCTATTATTGTTCAAAAGATACAGCCCTGTGATCAACGGACGGACAGACAGAAGAGCCTTAGTGATAGGGTTGTGTTGGCTACTTTTGGGTACAGAACCCTAAAAGCCACACATTTCCTTGAGTGGAGAGGGTTTGTCAGTTGAAAGGGAAGACCAGCCTCAACAAATAGCACCCCTTATCAACCCCAAATTCCTGCACCCCAATTGTAAAGCCAATCCATATTGCTTTCTAAATACTAGTTAATTTAAGTAAGGTAATCATAATGTAGTCTACCAAAAAACTTACCATTCTGAATCTGAGCAACTTTTTTTGCAATCTCTCGTACTATTTGTAACCGCCACTTTTCAGCTTGTGGTAGGTCATTACATTCAGATGCTAGATATGGCCTGCGCTCTCGTTGACCTCCAGCCTCCTGGACTTGTGCTGCGCGCCATCGCGCCAATGTTGTCCTATGAATAAACCAAAAATTCCATCCATCCATATCAGCGCATTATGATGCGCCACTGCAGGGGCTTAGGTCTCCCCTTAGGATGAGGATGCTTGGAGCTTAATCTACTAAGCTGACCCAGTGTGGGTTGGTGTATGCTAACGACTGCTGGTGGGGCCCTTGACGTACTTACCGAAGCACGGAGTCAGTGATAATTATGTACATAGGTCAGAAAAAACTCATTGGTGCATGCCGGTTTCTGGCGCTTCAGACCCGCTGTACCCCTGACCGTACCCCTGGTGGTACGGTGGGTCTTTTAAAGTAAAATGGTACCCCCAGCTAATAGTGTTGTACATCTAGTCGAAAGTACTTCAAACATTGATTTATACCTACGGATATGGTTACTAATAAGCAGACCTAACATGGCCACGACAAAATTTTGTCGACGCTATTTCTCGGCCCGAAATAAGATATCTCTATACTATGTCTACTGGTGCTAACTTGCAAGACTTTTATCTCGTCCCGTTCGTTCCGTCACAATCGGAAAAATTACACGTCCACGGTAGTTTTATCTACAAACCCTAACATGCGAACCATATTTTATCGAATTTTGACATTTTTAAGCGATATATTTCTCGTTTTCGTTGACGTTGACGACAACAACGGTGGAAAAAATATTGTTACATAGAAAGTAATTGTTAAATTACACTACGTTGATTAATTTTATTTAAATATTATTTTCAATGCATTTGCTATTAATACAGCCTTTTTACTTTACTCCAATAACAAGCATTCTGTTCTCAAAACATGCGTAAACCGCGAAAAGCAACCCGCTCGCGCCCTTAGCTCCCGCCATTATAACATTTGAAGTATCTACCTAATTTTAATCGTAAACGTATCGCGATCACTTTCTGAATATGCTCAGTAAGAGACCCTATCGCTAAATCTACATTATCGTTTGAATTTAATTCAGAAGGGATTTTGCTTAGCTTGGGCATATCAATTATTTGCAAAGCGGATGAAACTTTTTCCTAATCAGTAATTATTGAGGTGTCCGCCGGCGGGTTTTCCGGCGAATCCAGTTTCATTAGGACGGGCCGGTGATCTGAGCTCAGGGCGCGAAGCGTCTCGATAGAGCTCAGTATCCGCGCGACGTTCTTAAGAAGAGCGAAATCCAGAATTGCTGGTTGGTGTGAATTAATATCGGAGAACCGCGTCGGTGTTAGGGGCACGATGACATCTAAATTTAAGGCCTCGGCTAGGACCGATAGCCTGCGGCCGTTCATGTTTGTGGATACACAATCCCAGTGGTGTTTACTATTAAAATCGCCGAATAAGATTACGGAATCTACAGTGTTATTTTATGTTTGGGTGCCGTCTTTGTGTAGACGCGCCCGTGACCTTGGGAATGAATTGTGGCCAGTCATTGGTTTTTTTTCGGGAAAGGTTTGTGTAGTCATATCTCAATATTTTTCTACTGAACGATACTAAAAGGTAACAAAACGGCCATCAGTTATTTGATGGTTTTTAAAATTTGGATGGTTGTTAAAATTTCACCTTGTATGTATTAAAAATTTAAAATCATTTATTTATGCAACATGTTACATAGCCAGGACTATTACACCACCGTTAGTGGGTGTTAGTAAATAGAATGTCTCGCATCGAATAGCACAACAAAAACATAGCTTGTTTACAGTCAAAGTGAAGTCACATCGGTACCAATATGGCGAATAATGTTTTTGACATTTGAAGAACAAACAAAAAAATGACTCAATTATAAAACTTATATTGATTTTCATTCATAGAAATCAAGATTTCTCATTTGCTTTTTATAAAATCTATCATAGATACGTTTTTTTTTTTATTTCTTCTTGCATGGTGCAAAATAGCCTAGGTGTTGCCCAGTTACTTAATCCATATATCTATAAAAAATCGTACACTTTCCGTGCTTGTACATTAACGGTTTTTGCAAAAACTAACTGGGAATCGCAAGAAATAAGTTAAAAAAAACAGCTCGCTCTAATAAAACGCAAAAACTCAATTTTTGAATTTTTTTACTGTTTGTCAATTTGTCAGGTTATTGGTTTGTTTCTACATTTATACGCGCTTCACGTAAAAGCCGCTCATTGAATGCAAAATCAAAAGACATTAAATTTTTGAACCGGCTGAGATTGATACATATTGAAATTATGCATTTTCTGAGCCTATTGAGTAAATCAGTAATAACATTTGAGATATAATTGTAATTACATGTCCACCTAGAACCTACGTCAGCGCAGCACTACGGTCAATCATGCAGGGGTACCGTTTTACTTTAAAAGACACACCATACCACCAGGAGTACGGACGGGGGTACAGCGGATCTGAAGCGGGTTTCTGAGATTCGAACCACGACCTTTTAAACAAGAGCGGGTTTGCTACCACTCGGCTACTACGACTGTATCACGAAGTAACCAAAAATTACTTTATTACATATTAAAATAAAAGGAAATTGATTGACTTAAATATTTTGTAGAAATAAGTTGCAATTGTGAATGTGTGAAATGAACTCACATAGCCTTTTCAGCATTTCTCGCCTGCAAATGAAAATCGAAATATTAGTACATAAAATTAGTAAAATAAATCGGTTCGGTACCTATTATTGTAAGGTCTTACCATTTCTAACCCAAAATAGTCAAAAATTTATTTATTATAATGTAGTTGCTTCTTCAATTGCGCCCCGGTAAATTTTTCCACTATTTACGGTATTTATTTACTCTTTGAGCACACATTATTTGTGATTATTTGATTATTTATTTTGACCTTGGTGTCACCATGTCTTCAATGTCAATCATGGTCAATCATAGCTGATCATAGCAAGCCACTGCCATCTATAGTTTACAAGCCATGCTACTACAATCTGGCAACGTTGCGTGTAATCCGAGCCTTAGTATCAATCAGGTCATTAATTCGCGTTTTCTTCCATTTAAACGTTATGTAAACAGAGATATTGATTTAAAATAATAAATCAGTGTTAAACATTACGTTTTGCATCGTGTTTATTCGTAATTAGTAAGGTAAGTTGATATTTTCACCATAATCATTTTTCGTTTCACGTCACAATCTTGACACGTTTGGGTGGAAATAACAGTAAATTTTTATCATTTTTCGAATAGGTTCGAGGATATGGAATCTGGAGGATCCCGGGGAACTATACTTATACCTTTCATGGTCACTTTAACCGCATGCTAGCCACCAGCAGGTCCGGCGAGATTGATTACGTCGAACCCAGGAAAAGGAATAAACTGCAAGAGAACGGTACATTCCCGTAGAACATTATACAATAAAACTAGTTTTTAAGATATAGCCTGTGATAAACGCACAAAATCATAGTAACACTAACCGAAATGAGATATAATAACCATTATTTTTATTCTATTGATGATTCTATTCTATTCATAAAATCCACTTATGACACGCAAACGAAGTCGCGGGCGGGTGCTAATACAATTTAATAGATACTCCTATTTCTATTTTCTGTTAAATGCTATCGATAATTTCATATTTAGTTATTTAAATCCCATATTTTTAATTATTAAATCATGACATCTTGTCAGCTGACGAAATAAATCAGACTACAAGTGACAGTTAATGCGACGTTGCCAAATCTAATAGCATGGCTTGTAACTATAGAAGGCAGTGAGCAAGCAAGTAGCAAAGATAACAATTAGAGATGTATGACGGCTTGAAACTGCTAACTACTTTAAGCATGTTGTTTAAAAAAAATAGCAGTCTTTTTAAAACGCTTAAAGCTTTTTGTTTTTTTAACACCTAGATGCATCCAGATGCATCATTAAATGAATAATAATATAGTCATCTGCAGAATATAATGCCATCTACTTTGTTAATAAGGTACAAACTTTTATCATATTTGACTATCGACGAGTTTGATACAAAAGCTTGCAGATGGCGTGCCAATTAACTAAGCTGATAACACAATCTACGCCACCAGCGTTAAAGCATATAACGAAATATGATTAAATATAAACTTTAAAAAGGCTTTTGTACTGAGCGTGCTTTATTAAAAGCTTTTCGTTTAAGCGTTCATCTCGTTATAACACACATAACGACTTAAAAGCTTATAACAAAATATGCTTATTTTTATAAACATTATAAATGCTTATTTTTATAAGCGTGCTTTATTAAAAGCTTTTCGTTTAAGCGTCCAACTCTAGTATTAATATCAATACGTATAAGTATATGACTGCCAACTTAATTACAAGAAATATGCTTAGGAGTCTTAGGACCATAGACATATATATACTAGCGTAGGAGACCAACTGACATCTAAACATCGCATGACCGAAACGGAAATGAGTATGTGTGCAAAATTCACATGTGGTTGAGCCAGTTTTAGTGATGTGCATGGGTGTTTTTTATATTATCGATAGCACGTAGTACTTTCATGATAATGTGTCGTTGAAATTACCGCGTTATCATAAGTCGAAATCGGCAATCCTATTTATTATTTTGAATCTGCTATACTACATAATTTTTGTTTTGAGTTACTTTTCCTAACTTTTAGTTTTTTAAAATGACAAATCATCAATCAGTCAATTCAAATGCCATTTCCTTTACTCCAATAAATATTTTTTTTTGTTAATAGTTGATAATAAAAAATTTGCAGAAGTAAAGAAAGCGTTAACATCATTATGGAAATTTTAATATTTAGTTGAATACAAGCCAAGTAATAAATAAAACAATATAAATAAACGATTTTTATTTTTAATTACAATACGTCACGTTGCAACGCATAACAACAAAATTTTAACTCTTTGTAAACAAAAAAATGAGAATGTACAAAACAAAAACATTTACAATGGAGAAGTTCATGATGTTCAAAATATACAATTTAACTCGATAGAATTGAAAGATAAGCCAAAACTAATAAAACAGTGAAAGTTTTTTTTTAAATTCGTCAATAAATGACTGAGAAATAATTTATTGAAATTTATATATTTTCGTGCGGTTTTACAGGCGGCCTCTTACTGCCCGTGACGTCACATTGCCTACTCGATCGATTGTCGTGTCGTCTCACTGCACCACCAATTATGTCTTGGATAAAATTTCTATATTTCATCCCAGTTTATAATATCTTTTGTTTCTTTATGTAATAGATAGTTAAGTTTTATTTGATTATTAACAAATTTTTGTAAAAGACAAAGTAATAATTTCCCTAAAATTGATATTTACACTGTGATGGACTTTTTTCTTCAAATTCATCATAAATTAGAGCTGAAAAGTGCTAGTTTTTAAACTTTACACGTAAGTATTTACCTGCGTAATTATCTAAAGTCTGGTTTTTAGGGTTCCGTGTCTTAATAGGAAAAAAACGGGACTCTTATAAGATGCCCATCTCTGTCCGTCTGTCCCTCCGTTCGTCTGTCTGTCAAGACCCTTTATCTGGTCTACAGTCCCTTGAAGTTGTGAAAAAAATCAAATTTCTAAATTAACGTAAAAAATATACGGCTGTTTATGCCGCAAAAAACGTATATTTCGACACTCTCAAAGGGATCAAAATTTAAAAGGTACTTTCCATTGACCTATAACTATGAAATTTGGCAAACAATACCGTCCTATACTACAAGTATAGGAGAAAATCTGAAAACTATACATTTGTAATTAAATCTTGAAAAATATAGTCTAAAAATAAATTATTTAATGCTAAAAAGCTGAAACTTGATATGGTTATTAAAGACATTTGTGTACCTATTTATTTTTATAATTGTTTAATAACACCCAAAAAACCAGAGTACTTGTTAAGACGAATCAAACAAGCTCAAACACCGGACACATGAAACTGAATTTAAAAAAAAAACCGGACTCGCACACGAAGGTTTCCGTACCACCATACAATATAAAGAAACGAGCGTGACGTTAATTCAACTTAACCGTTAATCGTTACTACTATATAATTTAAGAATTATTGTATAAATTAGTTAATTATTATTTCGTTAGTTATTTAGAAGGCGCTCGATCCTCTCTGGCTAATCCGATAAGTACCTCCAAAATGAGTCGGTGGTCGGAGGCCGGTCGGAGGATTGTACTTTCATATGACCCTTCGGCCAACTAATCCATCTTCGATTGTGAATTTGTTTGACTCATAAAATTCAGCTACTCTACCTACCTAGTTAGGTTCTTCCCTGAAGTCTTACATTATTGACACAACGCTGCCGTCAAATTTGTTTACTCTATGATTATAGATTAACAATTTTTTTTTCTGTTCTCACTGTGTAGGTATTTGGAGTTTTAATTGTCGTGCCTTTACACATTGTAACTATATCTATAATATTTATACGCTTGCTTTTTGTCTCAATGGTTTCAGCCATCACGAGAAATTACTTTTATCTATAGAAATAATCAAAACACTGCGACTTGTTAGCGCGTGGATGACCGAATGCCAATGAATTCGGGCAGCGTGACGTCACACGCTGAGCCGTCGTACGAAGCAAAATTATTTTTGCAAGTACGACTTTTACGTCCTATACTTTCTTTATTTGTTTTTGTTTTATTTAGCTTAAATTTTAGTAATAGCAATTAGTTTATTAAATATTAAATTTTTAGTAAACTTCTCCATTAAAGTAGCCAACAAAAGAACGATGAAAACTTAACGAAAACTTAAAATGGAACAAATCACAAGTCAACAATTTTATAGATCCATCCATTACACTGAATTTTAATTAAAAATTATTCACCGAATAAATACCGATTAAAATTAATTGTGTATATATCTTATATTTTCATTTGAAAAAGTCTTGTATTTACATATATACCCTATGTGTAGTATATATGTATAGATGCCATACTTTCTCTTACAATGTGCTGCCAGGCTAAATAAACCTCACAATATGTTTAAAAACAGTTAACGACATCATTCCAGTGGAACAGGTGCAATTAGGTAATATCAAATTTACAAAATATTTATATTTGAAAATATCGACATATCGATAGATTTTGTGCAATCCCTATGCTTAATTGTTACATTGTAATTTTACACAATATTTTTGTATCGTACACATTATTGTTTCAAATAACAAATTATTTACAAAATAAAATATTTACCGTATACTACTGAGGTATAACCAAGTAAAATTAGGATCGCTTTTTATAAAAATAAGCATTAAGTTAACAATATGTTATTGGCAGTACTTACCGGTGAAATGTCTCTTTATTTGGATTATTAACATATGATACAGTGCAATTTAAAACTGAACACGACACCATTTTTATCACAAGAATTAATTTTTGTAGAATTCAAAACGATTATAACACAAAATAGAAAACAAAGCTGGACCTTATTTTGACAAGTGACTAATGAAGACTAAATGTGTTCAAAGAGGTTTCATGTCAGATTTTCTTGCATTTCTTTCTCGCATGTAGGATTTCCGCAAAGAGCTGGATGTCATTCGCACACTGTGTTCCTCTCTTACGCTAGTATATATACCTTTATGCTTAGGACGCACATAGACCTAATGGATTTCTTATGGGGTTTCTAGCCCTATAATCTATAAAATAGTTTTGTACTGGCTTTTAAGGGCAAGCTCCTAGAGCCGTAAAACCCATAGTAAAACCCAAAGGTAAAACCCATGGACGCACCAAAACAAAAAGAAAAAATATTTTGTCATTGACAGTTTTGTACTTTTATAATCTGTGGTCTAGTCAGGTGTCATGTCAAAATTCAATTTCAAATAATTTCAGGGCCACAAGTAATATAGTTACAGTAGTAGTCTTTGGATCTGTGCTTTGGATTCATCAATTAATGTTAAAGTGAAATGAAACCTTTAAGGGATTTATTCAAAATTTCAAAATACCTGCTTAATATTGTACTTACATAAATTAATGAACTCGACTCTGGCAAAATCGCAAATACTCAAACGTGACTCAAACTAACCAAACCAGTGTATTTTAATGTGTACAATGGAAGACATTTCTAATTGGAATTACTGCCCTACAGAGTTGTTGTACTTAATAATAAAAAAAGTGGATAGCAAAACATTCATTAATTGCAGATGCGTTTGTAAAAGGTGGAAAGAAGTGACCGACAAAATTGGCCAGGTTATGCCCCAAATTATGACCTATATGTTACTATCAATTTCATCCTAATGCAAATTCACACGCCCCGTTAGTACATCAATGTGCTATGACAACCAAGGACTACAATCTCAGAATCTCGACATGGTTGTGCAATATGACCCATAGCAGGCATAGTACTTTTTGTAGAAAGTACTTTCATAAGAGCAAAAATTGTTGCAAACATACTTAATCAAATGCATACAAACAATTATAGGTATTCTAAAAATTACATACTAATGAAAGTGCAATTACGATAGAGCTGTACAACTGTACATTAAACCCATGGAATTGAAGACTCGGTATTAATTTTTTTGTTGAAATTATTCAAACTAAGGATTATTTTTCCAAATATACTTTTATAGCAAATGCCTAAAAGCGGGAAAAAAAAATATTGAAACATTTGAGCAAAATGTCTCTAAATTAAAAGTAGAGATAAATGTTTTTGTTCTAAGAAGCACAAAAAATTGAATTATAAATTGAGGTTTGCTTGTTGCTCTGCTTTGCTCCTTGCATTAACATAAACAAATTTAATCTTACCTATTGTTTTAAAAACAGTATTCTATCGATCTATCTTAGCTAAATTTGAGGTGAAATAGGTTGATTAAAAGTTTACTTAGTGTTAATGGTGGTGAGTTTACTACTCCTCGCATTTGCATGAAAAAATCTAACGTAATCTACCAATTTAGAATGAATTATTAACACATTAATTTAAACTGGTAAATTGTGTTTTGTATGCTCTTTTCCAGCAGCTGGTTTAGAAAGCCCAGCTGCAGACAGGATGTATTACGTTGTTGTTGACCGATTTGATTTGCTCCCTTAAACATCTGATACCTACAATAATATGACCAATTGCGTATGGCCACTATTTCTAACATACTGCTTTTATATTTTCTTTTGAAATTGGGGTTCAAAATAATAAATTTATTTTGTTCTTTTAATTTTAAAAAGTAGTTTTTAGTTATACATTTTTCAAAATGGTGACCGACTAGACTGGATAAGACGACATGTTAACAATGCCATAGAGAGTATAGAGTTAAAATTAATCTGTGCCATTTTCCTTTTTTTTAAGTGTCGTGATAGCCCAGAGCGCAACGAACCTGTCTCAAATTTATAAGGCTATAGGGCCATGGTTCGAATCCGGGTTTGTACCAATGAGTTTTTCTGACTTAAGTACATTAACTATCACTGACTCCGTGCCTTGGAGAGCACATTAAGCAGTCGGTCCCGGACGCTGTCAATAGATGGCGGTCGTTACAATCCCCAATCCGTAGTGGAGTAGCGTGGTGGATTTAAACTCCAAACCCCCTCCTCACCCTGGGGGAGGCCTAAGCCCCGGTAGTGGGGTAAAATGGGCTGATGTTGAACAAAACAAAAAGTTTTGAATAAGCAGATGGCGCAAACTGACGGGCTCCGAGAAAAACATGCTTAAAGTGAAACTAGGTACATTCAGCCGAACACCCCATATATAATATACCGCATGCTCGGCTGAACGTAGTCAAAATTTATAAAGCGTATAGAGCTTACTGAAATAGTCGAAAATTTCAATTAAGCAGATATCGCAAACTATCGGCTACAGTGAAAAAATTGTAATTTTTGTTTCATGTTTTGTTTGGTTTAGTAACCTTTTCATGCTTTATAAGTTTGGAATATTTTCAGTATTGAAGATGCAATGTCAAACAAAAAACCAATTTTACTACCTTACTCTCCAATATTACTTGTTTGAGGCTTGCATAGTATTGAAGCTCACTGTACAAGTGGTTTCAAAGTACTTGATCCCTGATAACTTTTTTCCCTTTCATAGTTCTAGTCCCTTCACTTCGTCACTTCACTTCATCAGCCCATTTTTTTCCCCACTGCAGGGGCTTAGGCCTCCCCCAGGGTGAGGAGGGGGGCTTGGAGCTTAAATCCACCACGCTGCTCCACTGCGGGTTGGGGACTGTAACGACCGCCATCTATTGACAGCGTCCGGGACCGACTGCTTAACGTGCCCTCCGAAGCATGGAGTCAGTGATAGTTGTGTACTTAAGTCAGAAAAATTCATTGGTACACGCCCGGATTCGAACCATGGCCCTATAGTGCCATATAAATTTGAGACAGGTTCGTTGCGCTTTGGGCTATCACGACACACGTATCTAGTCCCTTACCGCCTGTTAATTATTATAAACCTGTTAATTAAAATGCAACATTTATTTTTTAGGATCCGAACACTTGGGAAAGATTTTGTAAACAAGATTTTAATAATACATATCTAGATGTCCATAGAAAATCAGTACTTTCATGGTTTGATGTGTACAAAAATATTCTGTCTTGGCAAAACATTCAATGTGCCACGAAAGAAGATCACGCTACTTACAAATGTCTTGAAAGCATACGTATATTTAAGATTCATGTGTATAAAGGTGAATATTTTTTAGATATTTATATTATAAGACAGGACATTGCATAACAAGTACAGTATTACACATTGATCTTTGCTGCTATAAAGTTACTCACAGAAACGTCACAGTGGTATAAAATAGGAGCATGGAGGAAATGTAGGAGAGGTCGGATAGATCGCGCTACTCGCTCGCGCGCGTGGCGTCCACCTCCCACTGCCACTTCTCGCTGCCCGCGCGGCGGTACCTGCACATTTAGTCATTTACAGGCAACTCAACAACAAAGATCCGTGCATAATACTGTACCGTTGTACCAAAATATTACCATCCTGGTGTGATATTAGTCGCAATAGGTATTGCAGTAGCGAAAACCTACTTGCAATGTATCACGAGTACTAAACAAACGCAAGTTTACAATATTTTAATGTCAAAGTTACTTTAGTACCACTGTATCAACCATACTTTAATCTTTCAAGCTCAAAACCCTTTTTTTATGAAAATTCTCAACCAGCGCCACAATATAAAACAACCGTATGTTGATGATGATGTAAAAATCTGAAAATTGTTAATTTGTAAGTGGTAAGTACTTATTCTTTTTAGCCACCGCGAAACGGAGACGGCATTACATTTACATTTTCCCCAAAAAAATACCATTGTAAAAATTGTTTGCCATTGTGATGGTTAATTGTGCACTCTGGGTCATTGTTGGACAACCTATCTTATAAAATAAATTAAGTTTCACACAAAATGAAATAATAGACATCATTCATTTTGGTTTAAATCTGAAAGTACTGGCAAAAAAAAATAATTTGTATATTCTGCTAGAACTAGTTTATCTACGCATTTATGACTCCAAAACTGTAGGAGCATTCTGTTTAAATATGTAATACCTATGTATGTATATATATATTAATAATTGTAATAATGTATTCATGACAACAACGTCTAGGCCCCAAACTAAGCATTAGCTTGTGTTTTAGGTACCAAGCGAAGACACCACATACATATATATATTATACTAGCGACCGCCCGCAGCTTCGCCTGCGTGGACTACACGTTCCTGTTAAAGTGATCTATTATTGACAAAGAGATGGTTTCTGTGTACTTTTTGCTGATATAAATTTTGGTTACTGTCATACAAACTTTTGACTCCCACCTCCCCTTTGGTTAGAATTTAAAAATAAAAAACTCTAAAACACGTCGTTACTTATTTATGATTAGCGGTCGTACCCGGCTCCGCCCGTGTGGACTATAGAAACGTTCTCTATCGCGTTCTTCCTACCCTCCCCTTTCCTAACAATCCATTCCTAGATAACTAACGTATTTAATTTAATAAGGATTCAAATCATGTTTAAAAAACACATTCGCAAATAGTGCATTATGTTGGAATAAATTTGATTGCCATAAAAAAGATTGTAGTAAACCAACCTTAAAAGATATACATATGCTGTCGCAGACTTTTGGTTACAACTTTCAAAAGGGAACAATCCCGTCATACATGACTTTTGCTTAACATCAACCGTTTACGCAGCACACGCAACGGAAGCTCTCAAAAAGAATATTTTGAAAGAAAAAAAAGAATATTCCCGTTTTTGCAACATTTTTCGTTGGTGCTCCGCTCCTATTGGTTGTAGCTGATATAATAATAGCCTATAGCCTTCCTCAATAAATGGACTATCCAACACAAAAAAGAAAATTCAATTCGAACCCGTAGTTCTTGAGATTAGCGCGTTCAAACAAACAAACAAACTCTTCAGCTTTATAATATTAGTATTGATATACTACTACTATATACTACTAATTTGGTAAAAATAGCTATGAATCTATTTGTAATATGTCAATGCTATAATCATAATTGTTTGTTAATATTTTTACAGATAATCTAATTGTGGTGTGTGACAGTTGTATAAAATATTATTCAATAGAAGATTTCAAATTAATCCGATCAATGGGTCATATATGTAAGTATTGATGCTTGGTATTATTTTGCCATAGGTATTCCCGGTATTGCTTTTTCTGAATACATTTTTTCAATAAACTAATACAATTTGTAAATAAATATGTAAGAAAAATTATAAAATTATATTTTGCATTCGAAATCCCTTAAATATAACCAGAATTACTAAAATCGTGAATGAAATATATTTTCTCTCACCCTATCAGGAAAACCTAGAAGAAGAAAAAATAAAATAAAAACAAGCAACTAGAGAATCAATGTGAAAATCTTAAATCTTTATAAACTGGTCTGCTCTTGTACAATTTCATCCACTCAAACATCAGTACGTAATTTTGGGTTAACATGCATTTCATTTCTAGGTAACGATTGTCAAGAAAATGATTATATCAATTTACTAATAAAACCGGGTAATAGGATGTGTTTGTATGGAAAAAACACACCCACCAGTTTCTTTAAAAATCGCTTGCCACATAAAGAGACCCATAATAATATTTTAAGTTACAGGTAGTTATCCATTTTTATTATGAATGTACATCATTGAATTTTTTTTTGTTGGTTCATATAAGACAACATTTCCCTGTGAAATTTCATCGGAGTAGATGGAAAGATGACATAGATATAAGTTCTTTGCAATAGTATATTAATCATTGACTTGTGCATGGCAATATGTTCGCTAACGCAGGTATCATTAGGCTTAATATTCTTGTTGCATTGATAAATATCCACAACACACAAAACGCAACCAACAACTTTTGTGATAACCGGTTTAAAAAATTACAATTTTGATTCATATGTATTCCATAGGATTGTGTCTATAAATGCCTACTGTACGAATTTTCCCATCAGACAGCCCAACACACACTCTTACTGTCAGTCATCCACATAGACACTAAACACAGATGTCTGTGAGATATTTTTCAGTGATATTAGTGCAGATAGTAAATTTTTTTATACTAAATAAATATATCCATAGTAAGCCCATTTGCAATATTCACAAATAGCTTCTGCAGATTGTATACACATGTCTCAATTTGTTTCAGTTTGCAAGAAAATAGCTGTTATTATATGGGTCGAAAACGCGACCTGTGGGTCAGCACATGGTATGACAATAAATGGAGACAAAATTTCTTGGCCAGATATTACGGTGCTGTTTTTATATTATCGATGAAAGTGTGGAAAGATGAAGTGTACATACTCTTGCAATGTGGTTCCATTTACAGAGTAACACCGCAGCATAGGCAATTCCAGAAAATATGTACAACTGTTGTTCCGCCCGAAATACAACGAGGTTTCCTGTTTAGAAAACATGATGTACTTTTTTCAGGTACATATAAGTACCATATAATTCAATTTTAAATGTTTCATGTACATACTGGCATGTAGTATAGATAGTGAATAATTAACAGAATAAAAATCGTACAGAAGTCCAGCTTCCTTGACAGGGCAGGAAACACAGACAATATATAGATGAGCGTCGCAGGCTAAGGGTTATTACATTATCTGTTTGAAATTTTTGCTGTTCAACATGTCCAAACATTAAAATGCCGACTCCGTTATAGTGTTGCATGACAACTGTTATGTGTTATATGTCCCACTACATAAGCTACCACCATCATAGGAGCATTATTGTCATAGGCCGACCACTCCTCACGCGAAGCGCAGAGAGGGTACCTACAAATTAGACACTGCGTCATGGTGCCTAGCGTATTTGTTTCCAGCTCATAAGCGATAGATGGCGATAGTTTGCACGTACAAATAATGTAATAAATCGCTTGCCACATAAAGAGACCCATAATAATATTTTAAGTTACAGGTAGTTATCCATTTTTATTATGCATGTACATCATTGAATTTTTTTGTCGGTTCTTAAAAGACGACATTTCCCTGTGAAATTTCATCGGGGTAGATGGAAAGATGACATAGATATAAGTTCTTTGCAATAGTATATTAATCATTGACTTGTGCGTGGCAATATGTTCGCTAACGCAGGTATCACTAGGCATAATATTCTTGTTGCATTGATAAATATCCACAACACACAAAACGCAACCAACAACTTTTGTACCACTTTTGTACCAACCAACAACCACATACAAATAATGTGCTAATTTGTTGCCTGGTACTTTTTCTGGAGCATTAGGATAAAAGAGTTATAAGGCTTAAAAAATCTAGTTTTGAGTTTTAGCACAAGTGTTTCTTATGGGTCTAAATGTATCCCATCAAGTCATCATCCCTTGGGTGCCGGCTTCCCTCTTCCCCGGTAATATTTATCCCACAACTGAAATTATCTTTGTTAAATCATCATCAAAAGAACACAACGCATTTTCATAGAATATTATATTTTTAAATTTAGCTAAGTATATGAATAGCATAATATTTTTTCCCTAAATAATATCTTTTGTACTAAAAGACATGGGTAAACTATAACTATTTTCCATCTAGATAGTCGTAAGAATTTAGTTTTATTAAATAATGTTTCGTATGTATTTAAAGTCAAAGAATAAAACTTAACATCACTGTCCACCCTCATGTAAACAAGTGTAACATATTCTTTTTCAAAAATTAGTAATTGAAAAATAAATCTAAGGCAATGATATGAAGAAGTATTTTCAAAAGTTAGGTAGCGTTGGAACAAAAATGCAAATGATTTCTACTTGGAAAAATTTTTCAAAGCATAAATTTTCAAAATCATGGGGTGGAAAATTCTAAAGAATTTTAGACACACTTTTTAAGACTTTAGTAGCTCATATCTCGACAACTACTGACTTAAATAAAAAAATCATTTCGAAACGTCTATGTCATTTAAAAAGCGACCTACGTTAATGTGCGTTGGAATTATTTTTTTCATCCCTCACTCACGTGTAGGGCGACTTCCCCAAAATAAATTTGTTTTCGTAATTTCCTACACCATTGTATAGCGGTTCATGGATTACACCTACGTTTCAAACATCCATATAGAGCCAATAATCTCTGAGCATAATGGCTATCACAGACTGGCGGCTAGATAGACAAAGAGAACGAAATAAGGGTTCTGTTTTTTGTCATTTGGCTACGAAACGCTAAAAAGGCTGTATCTTTAAAACTAAAAGACATCATACTAAATTATATGGTGCTTATTTGATTTGTCATGAAATTTCTATCCCCACAATACATACTATCCATGCTTTACCGGGCGCCTTGAACAAATTTAATATGCATAAACTTGAAGAAATATACATTAGAAACTTATTAGTTGACATATTTGGTTTAAATTTTTTTTCTGTTAATGAGTAGTTCATTATACAGCTATTGTCGTATTCAGATTACATTTCAGTATTAATAATATTTTTTTACATGTTGCAATTTGTATTGTTTTAGTGGCCGGCGAAGAAATCATTCTCAACAAGTTTGACGATCACACCCAGTTGCAAGTGCCAATGGTTACCTGTATTTTGGAGCACGGTGATACGCTGATTACAGGGGATCTGGGAAAAGTATGTTGAACTCTTATCACTAATATAAATTAAACTCGATAAAGAAACATAAAAATCTTGATTGTTCAAGACATAGATATACATCAAAATACCGCGTCGCTGCTACAATTTCAGCAAAAAAAGTATGGGCAAGCATTCCTTGACGTTTATCTCGTAGCTCCGTTTCCGTTTTTAATGTTTCCATTATAAAAAAATCGGCCAAGTGCGAATCGGACTCGCACACGAAGGGTTCCGTACCACCATTCAAAATAAAAAACACGAGTGCGACGTTAATCGAACTTAACTATTAATCGTTATTATGTAATTTAAGAATTATTGTATAAATATATTTCATTCTTATTTCGTTAGTTATTTAAAAGGCGCTCGATTCTCTCTGGCTAATCCGAAAAGTAATAACATGAGTGAACTGATAGCTAGAGACAATTTTTATTACTACTTATTTTATTACAGTGAACCTTTGACTTTTAGTATCGATTGTGAAGAGAATAAGCTATAATAATAATAATAATAACACACAGAATCACAACAACGTCTTGGCCCCAAACTAAGCATTAGCTTGTATTTTGGGTACCAAGCGAAGCGAAGAACACCACATACATATAACAACCAAGACCCGGTGCCAGTATTAATATTCTTCATATAAATACTGACCCGACCTGGGATTCGAACCCGGGACCTCCAGCTTCGCAGGCAGGGTCGCTGCCCACTAGGCTAAGCGGTCGTCGAAGCTCTGCAAAGGAATGCAAAAAAAAAGCTATCTGTCATTTTTTATGGAATTTTTACAAAATTTTTACTTATAAAAGTACATTTTATAAGTTATTCTATTACTCGTTGAATAATACAGTCTAGTTAGCTGTGATAGTTGTTCGCGCCATAGATTATGGACCCGACGATATCATTCACTCTCAATCATCGCGCGCGCCGGTAGCGATCGACTCGCAGCGGCGTTCCACGTAAATCACTTTCTCGCGTGTACTCTCTCCCCGAACCGTCGGTGAAAAATGTACGTCGCTAAAACACAAAGAACCCAAATTCGAATCGTTTGAATATCGTGAGATCCCACCAGCGCTAAATAAAGACAATTAATGCATAGTGACAATAACATCAGCTCAGACCGTTATTGTGAAATCGCCGGCGCTGACACGTAGCAGCACAAGGCAAGCGAGGCGTCTCACCAGTACTATCACCATCAGCTCAGGTCAGTTTCCCTTCTCATCGTTTCGTATTGTACAAACAAACTAACAAAAATTTGGACCTTAGGAGTGCATATCTCAACAACTGTTGACTAAAATAAAATATCTTTGAAACTTCGAAATTTTTGTTTCAAAACGTTTCGTTTGGTACATCTCGCGTTAATATACAATGAATTTTTTTTCTCGTACTTTGTATGTATGGCGACCTATCCCAATTTTTTTTTTTTCATTTCACTATGTCATTGTGTAGCGGTTAATAGATTACACCTACCTTCCAAATTTCATCTATATATTGCCAATAGTTTCCGAGAAAAACCCCAGACAGACAGACGGACGGACGGACGGACATGGCGAAACTCTAAGGGTTCCTTTTTTGCCATTTGGCTACGGTACCCTAAAAAGTATGGAGTCACTCTTTAAAACTTTTTCTAATATATTTGCAAGTTGTGTTTTGATATTTTCATATAACTCGCGCACCTGTTAGGGTCAGGCATGGTCCGATAGGGGTCACGGAGATCAGTACCCCAAAATCCGGATCCACGGAATTCAAAATGTTTTATTCAATGTGAGATGTGTTACACCTATTAAAAATCCAGATGCATTTTACCACTGTAAATATTCACCTGTAATGGTGTCTCTGAATTTGTTTTTTTTTTTCTTGTTGCCATAGTGATTAAGTATAGTTTTTATCTTTTCATTTATGTGTAAAGAACAAAGTTCAGTATTGACCTACACTATTAATATTTGTTTAAAAATAAAAAGAAATAAGCGAAGCAAAACGTAAATTGAATTTGTTGCTATACTTTACCATGAATGGCGTTGTCTAACTAGTTATTTTCCTTTACAACATACAGCGCTATTTATAGAGCTGTCCTGAATTAACCTTAATTATTGGATTTTTAACAAACGTGTAACATGTATTATTTCGGAAAAATATCATCACCGTCATCAGCCCGTGTCTCTCCACTGCAGGATATATATAGGCGTCTCCCAAGGCTCGCCAATTACACACGGTCCTCCGCCTTTCGCATCCAACTATGGTGCCACCCATCCGGTATGGTGCTTCAGGTCATCTGTTCACCTGGCCGGGGGCGTTCCCCCGGAAGCTCGGAAAAATATGTATTGCTTAAAATAAAAATATGCGAATGCAACTGTGTAACATATAAAGGTGGCGCCACATGCGTATAGGTTTTAATATATATCTCGAAAACGCCGGTTTCTTGAAAATGTCACATTATTATTCTACTAACAATAATAATTGTCAAAAAAGATGAATTATTCATTAACATATGTTTCAATTTGAGCCAACTTATAGTCACGTAATAACTTGGATCAATTGCATATAGCGCAAAAGTCATTACCACCTGTAGTGTGTTTACACAGTTTTTGTATATTTTTAAATAATTAGTATTTTTTTTGAAGCTGTGTATTCCCGTTGTAAACATAACTGTAGTACAATAGTAATAAATTGGGGAAGCAAATATTTTTTATTGTGTCTAAATATCGCTATAGCAGTTTCTACTGGCTGTCCTTTAATAGATTTAAGACATACACATATTGTTAGTGTAAGATTTTTTTATTACCTATTTGTTTCAGATTCGAATCTACGCTATGGATAAACTCACCCATCCGATACGAGAAATCCGTAACGAGGAGCTTTCAATTTATGGAATGATAATCGCCATAGACGTGTACGAAGCTCAAGACAAGCATTTTATAATTGCCGCCACACCTTCCTCCCTTCAAATAGCATCTTACGGACATTCGCATGGAACTCGCTCTAAATCATTATACCAGAAACATGAATTACTTCCCATTTGAAAGAACACTCAAGAAGAAGTTTAATTGATGAAGTTTCTGGTTTTGTGGTGGTGTTGTGTATGTTACCCCACTCAGAGAAAGCTCGAAAGGGGCACCCTTTTTCGAGTTTTGAGTTCCTCTTTTTTGAATGTGGGTAACTGGGAAGAGATATTGGTGAGAGAATTAAATTGACAGTTGTTTTAGAATATCAAAAT
This sequence comes from Luffia ferchaultella, assembly GCA_949709985.1. Taxonomy (NCBI): domain Eukaryota; kingdom Metazoa; phylum Arthropoda; class Insecta; order Lepidoptera; family Psychidae; genus Luffia; species Luffia ferchaultella. The sequence continues at coordinate 15,881,077 of OX453247.1, forward strand.
GTAGGTATATTTGTCAATAACTTGTTATTGATGTATTGAATAATTACATATTATTATCGACAGACATACAGCCAGACATTATTTTATTTATTTATTTTTATTTATTCATTATAATAAATATGTATATTATTCCTTAATTGTAACTACCTAGTATCATTTAAGTAGTTAGAACTCCATTATTATCTAGTAAAGTAGAATTTTAGATGTAAGTAAATGTTTTGTCCTGAAATTATTGTGTGTTTCTAACAAGCTACCTAATTGATTCACTTTGACTTTCAATAAGTGTGTGTAAACATCTTATATTGAATAAAAACTTTTTGAATTTGAACAAGAATTATGATATAGGTACTTAGAGCCAAAAAAAAATCTGATTTAAAAAATCATTTATTTTAACAATTCATGACATTGCCATTGCACTTGTTTTTTGTTGTTTTCATACATGTGCAAAAAAAACAATATCAATTTCTTATTTTAATAACAAATATAAACAGTACTGCATTAGTTGAAGTCGAATTGATAATATTTTATTATTAATTTGACTAATTCGCATTATAAGAAAGACACCAAAATTGGTAGAGAATTGCAGAATTCTATAAAATATACTTTATCAAAATTGTATAGATCTTTATCTTTATAATAGATAACATTTTTAAAATTTCTAACACCAATCATTATAATTCCTGCTATTGTAACACTAAGGTTCAATTTCAATTGTCACCACGGTAACAGGTCGTTTTAGAAATTCAGTAAATATTAATTTAACTGAAACATAAATTTATTTTTCATTTCATCAAATATCAAATAGAATACCCAATATCACTAATTGTAAAATATTTTAAATAAGGGACTGTTCATAGTTTCTAACATAATTACAAAATTACATTTACGCTACCCCCATTTTTTTTTTCTTTTTGTTATTTTACCAGCTTCTACAAATTTTCCCGAAAGAGATCTTCGATCTAATGTCTTCTGGATGCATTAAACTGAAATAAAAAAAAAAAATAGGATCCACAAAATATAAACATCATGGACATTGTTGTATCCGTGTTTCATCAGTATTCCAGGGCTACGATTATACAGCTGCTTTTACAATAAAGAAAAAATCAGGCCATTTTGTACATGCCAGAAGATTCTTGTATCTTTGACGGACAAAGTAAATAACATAATGATTTCAATGTCATTCAAACGGTCCTTCGCGTGATAATTTTAGGAGACGTTTTGATCGACAGATTCATTGTCATGTGATTTCACCATGTCTTGTCAAATCACATTCTACTTTCCAATGACTGCTCTTCTACACACGCAAGCTTCGGAAACACATTGGCACGCCAGCGCACCAATCCCGTATCCCACCAATCCGTAGTTTTATGAACAGCCCCGAAATATGTTTGAATAAATTGAAAAATACATGTAGAGTTTGTTTACGAAGGTATTGGCCTCTCGACAACGTAATTTTGTTGAAACTATATTGAAAATTTATTAAAGACAATATCATTTTTCGTACGTACTATTATGTCACATAAATGAGTATGGACAAAAATTAAATTCTATACTGTTACACGAGGAAATAACTTCGAGTCGTCGTTTTAATAATATACTCATTTTATTGACAGCCATTGTTTGTTCTTGTTTCACCCTGATTCAACCGCAGGGACGTGACACGTCGATAGTGTTGTACCGCGCCACATCAATAATCCTCAATCAATAGTTATTCGCACAAATGATTTCCTGTGCGCAGACGGACCAATCGCTTTTGTGGTATGCCAAATTGGCTTTTGCATTTATGTAGATTTATACTTATTTAAGACATAATATCTTGTTTTCGTAATATATATACTATAGGGAATTATTTCAAAAAGCATTGGATGTTTTATCGTTCATTAAAATTGTATGTATTAACTGTACCCGAAATGTACATCTTTTGCAAAGATGGCCGTCAGAACTTATTGTTTATGTATACTAAATTAAAATAAGCTAAATAAACTAAATGTTTTGTAAAACTATTGTATTTAAGAAATTTAGTCTAAAACTGTACTGCATTATTAGCTAATTCTGTGAATGCACCCTAAAGCTGTAACGATGCTAGATTTACATAAACGTACGTTAGTAGTGGATCATATTGCCGATATATCGTAGACAAACTCTACAAGCTAATTATTATACAGGATGGAATGGTGAACTCATATGTATTGAATTCCCAGCTCAAGCAGTTGTTAATAATCTTTGAATGCAGTTTTACTTATTTTTGGAAACAAAGGAACGGTTCCTTTCAGTTAATTTTTCTATCATCAATATTCAGCGTATTTTCCCTCCAACTGCCGTCTTTTATCCGTCGCTTTTCCATCCTGTAAAATATTTTTTAATGATGCCAGAAATGATTGACACATAATATGTCATTCTAAATTTAATGCCTAATTAGCCTAATTGATACATGACAATTTTATTGACTATATTTCATTGTGCATTCCATTACAATGAGATTTCAATAAATATGATGATTTTATAAATTAGTTTCTTGTCTATGTATATAAAGTCACTGTACATATCACTGTCCAAACTTTATATTGAAAATGATTAATAAAACAAAATTTCGTGAAGTATATAATATAATCTATGTATATGACTATAATTTTATGTAAATTAAATAATAAGGAACCTTATTTTGTCATAGATAAATAATTACATAGATGCGGTGACACCATAGTTGCACATGGTTCGGTAATTCTTGTGAAGGATCGGCACAAAATACTATTCACTTGATAGTCACCCCATAGCAGCTGATTAGTGTATAATGTTGTATGAAATTTATCATTACAATCGTTTTACCGTTTCATAATGCCATCATATGTGATGCTGACATATAAAACCATTCCTTGAAGGATAATAAGAGTAAGGAAGCCACTTTTTATATGTAAGTACACATTATGAGTATAATTTAATAAATTGAATGGACCAGCCAAGATACTTTCTTCATCATCTGTGATCGATATGACGAATAATTTGTAATGATATGTATATCTGTTCTGTGGTATTTATAAACGAGTACCTGTAAAAGAGTAAACATGATACAACAGAATTGTGTGAAAAAAAGAGATAGCTATATGGCCGCCTGTTTCCGAAAACTTCCTAAGTCACGAGCGTGACCGAAGCGGTATAGCGCAGTCTTTCTTTAGCACGCTTACATTGAATAGTCATATCTCTGTCTTGGTTCTTATTTGAATTCTGGTGCCAACCGATCTATACATAATAGCATATATCTATGTATTTTGTACTTTGACAAGAAGAATATAATTTTATAACATTCTTAATATAATAAGTAGGGACAAACGATTTTTGAATACCTATTTAAAGTTATTTTTTACTACACAAGCTTAGATCAAATAGTTTCTGGATACACAAATTTGAACTAAATTACATTCATTAAGCTGCACCATCAAGTATTCCTGGTTACAACAGTACGATATTGCGACATGGGTGTAAGAATATGAAATAATACCGACGCTTGAGTACTATAGAAGCGAAACTCTGGAATCGAGTTTGCTCGAGGCCGTACGGGTACGCCTTGTTAGTTGAGGTCTGTCTCATTCTAATTTATGACAAGATTCCAAGGCAAAGAGACATGTCTTAATGTGTGACTAGCCTCCACCGACAAGGTGAACCTGTATGGCCGAAACAAGCGAATACTTAGCACGTCGTCGGTATTATTTTTTATTATCATAAAATGGGCGGGGTTCAACAATTAATATAGTTATTCAAATATGTACTTTAGTACCTATACAGAAATAAGTTGGCGACATCTAGCATTTGTGTGATTCCTATTAGGCGCACTAGTAAACTTAATAGACAAAAACGATGGATGAGTACCCTACGCTTCTACGGCGCATCTGTTTTATTCTGATATCTATAGAGTAGCATACCTACTTTTTTCTGTGCTCGCTATGTACCTAGGTATCTAGTACAATAACTCAAAGTAAATATAATATTCTAAACTTCTTCCTATAACCCAATATATCATATTAATGTAATCGCCACTCAAAAAAATTACCCTGACGATTCGTAGTGTCCGCATTTTGATAATCAGTTACGTCTACAGTTAACTAACCCTTTCATCGAAATCTATTATAAACCTATGTATTGAGTTCCTCACAGTACTCTTTCTGTTGTTAGCGGTCGGTGGCGTTGGGGTTGGTGTAAGAAAATCCTCTGAAAGGCTCCTGGTCCATTGAGCGGAGTACTTGGGGCTCGACGGCTGTCAGACGTGGCCGTTCCCCCGTGAAAGCGCGGTCGAAGTATTGCGTGTCCAAGGGATGACGCTGCAGAATTAAATTACGTGTTAATTACACAGTTTACAAATTAAATAGTATAGAAATATTAGCTATTAGTAATTGCTCAAGGCTTCGCCCGTGTGGATTTACGATGTAACGTATATAACGTGTCCTGAAACTCAACATTACGTTGATTGTTGACTCCCTATTAATTAGGTAGGTATGCTTTTTATCCGCTGTAATAAATTTCTCAGACATAGATGTGTTATATCAACCACCTTACAAATCTGTAGACAGAAAAATTAAAATATATTATTTGGGGGTGGCTTTCCAATGCATTATTTTAATAGATTTTTCCCGTAACCTTACCGTGTGAGGTATCGTTAGACAGATATTTGAAAACGTAAAGAAGATTAATGAATTACCTTTTTATTTAATGCAATATTTCGCGAGATGAGCTCTTAAAATTAGTAATAATTATTAAAAAAATCTAAAAAGATAAAAAAGTAGCTATTAACAAACAAAACCAAGATTGTTTTGAACGTGACATATTTACTAGTTTTTGAAATATCCGCAATTTTCAGGCTAACAACTTAATTTTATATGATTATAAAGGATTTGTTCGTTGGCATACTACGACGGCATCCTAACTTGATGTGTGTCAGGCATGCATATATAGAAATATAAAATATAGATAGCTTAAATTAAAAAGGAGTGACATTCAATTTCATTGGCATAATATTGCGGAATCTAAAAGAATAACCCTCGAAAGGCTGTAGCTTATGTTTGTTACTGTCCATTTCAGGAAATTTTATTTAGACTTCGTTTTTAGTAACGAGTGAATGAGGGAAGCTTAGAAACAACAATGGAATGAAATTTAAGGGCAAAAATATGTCAAAATGCCTAAGCAAATGGCAGGCTGTATCTAAATACAGCCTGCCATTTGAATTTAGTAAAATTGGTCACGAATAATGTGCTGTCATTTCACCATCACATGTTTGTACGTGGCATGTGGTGTTGCGTAGGAGACAGTAGGAATCTGGTGAACTTAAGTGCAAGTCATTAAGGTGTACCCACCGTAGACATATTAAGATTGAAAGAGACAAAGTACGGTTAAAAGAAAGAGACAGACAATAGCAGTGATCTCTTTTCTTTATATAATGATGCATGCGGCTTACGATTACAGTGTTAACAAATGATCAACAATTGCTCATGCATCATTCGGCAAGGAAAATATACCAAGTAAGACAATTTTCCATGCGCCAACGCATTTTTAAGTGGCTTTTGATAGCTACCCAAATAAATGAGATACTAACCACACGAGGTTTGAAAGGCGTTTCTAAATCTCGACGTTCCAGTCTGTCCCAGTGGATGGGCCGGAAGAACTCTTGGTCGCGGACGTCGCCGTGCATACACTCAGCGCTGCCTAGCCGCGTGCGTGCATCCTTGTCCAATAACTGCGTAACACGTCACGATATATATAACGATTATGACAAATTAACATTTTTTCGTTTCAATAGTTTCGAAAATGAACGTGGCGAAAGAGAAGACTTAGATGATGGAAAGCTAAAAATGAAAAACGTTTTTGGCATTAGTTTAGTAACACGAAGAACTTCGAAGCGATGCGTCACTTGTGTAGATATATTAAAGTTTTTTTTTTTAAATGCCTGTCACATATTTTTACTAATGTCGATTTACATATGTAATATAGGTAAACTGAAGATTATCTAAATACATCGAGCTAAAAAATATAGATGTCTTAATAGAGATTACAATATGCTTAAACTCGTTTACCACGAGATCTGCTTTGTTCACTTTTCGAGAGGAGAAGAATCATCGCCCCGCCCACTCGCCCACTGCCACTCGCCAACTATACAGTCTAGGTAATTTTATATAACTAATTGATCTACAGGCAATATATTTAGCACATGTTGCTAACAGGCCCGGCGAGAGCCAGATCGGGCCCCGGGTGTAAAACATTGCGGGCCCCACCCCACCTTACTTTGAAAAAAAAATCAATTAACCGGGCCCTTGTTTCTTAGTCCGGGCCCTGGTGGTACTACTACCCTTACACCCCCCCTATCGCCGGCCCTGGTTGCTAATAAAAATTAATTGAGAAGAAAGAGAGTCATTTATTCATTATATTGTATAACTTATACGTTAGAAGGGATCCCATACAAGAAACGTTTTTTTTTTCGACGTTTTTGGTGATTGGTGGTTGTGAGATGAATGCTTACACTTGGAATTTTTATACAGTATGCACCTACCGCAATGGTCGCTATAACAACAAATAAAATGATCAAAGTGGGTCCCCATACAAGATAAGTTTTTTTTTTTTTTATATTATACGGTGGTACGGAACCCTGCCTGTGCGAGTCCGTCTCGCACTCAGCCGATTTTTTATATTGTTACTTCCTAAACAGAAGACGGGCACATTTGATGATAATATCTGGGACGTCCCACACAGCGCTATCTAGTCCCAAAGTAAGCAAGTATTACGCTTGTGTTATGGGTTACTAGACAACTGATATACATACTTAAATATTCTGATATATACATATATCAATATTTTAAACTAAGACACGGAACAAATAGACAAATATTTGTTCCGGACGGGAATCGAACCCGCGACCTTTAGTTCTGCAGTTAGGGTCTGTAATCAGCCAAACGGTCAGTCGAAGCAAGTCGACAGGAAGGCTTTTCAAAACTTACACGAAAGCGCGACACGATACAACAAAAAATCGGCCAAATTCGAGTCGGATTCGCACACGAAGGATTCCATACCACCGTACAATATAAAAAAAAAACACTTATCTTGTATGGGGACCCCCTTTAATTTATTATTTTATTTTATTTTTATTATTTGTTATAGCGGCTATAGTAGTACCGTAGTGCAGACGATACAGTCCTGTGACAGACGGGCGGACAGCGGAGTCTTAGTAATAGGGTTCCCGTATTATCCCCTATATAGGGAACCCTAAAGAATGGCTTTGGCTTACGGTTTAAAAGTGCTAGGGTAGTATTTCATTAATAAATTCTGCGCGTTATTTGTGACATACACAGTATACGTACCCTAGTAAGTATTGTAAGGGCTTCCGTTGAGAGAAAGCGGGGATAAGATGGCATTTCGTTGCAGATTGACCAGAATAATTCGTCTTCATCACAACCGCTGAAAGGGCTTTGGCCGATCAGCATTTCGTATAGCAGCACTCCGAACGACCACCAGTCCACGGCCTGGTTATATTTGAGACCTTTGATTATCTGAAATGTATATAAACAACAATTTTAAAATGTCGCAAAGCAAATTAACGAAAAAAACTACCTATTGCATAAGGATATCCCATGTAGATATAAACCTGGGAAGTTCTTAACAATAGAGTGTCTAGTATATTTTTGATTTCATACGTATTTGATTAAAATCATATTGAAAGCTTAGAATAATCAGAATGTTAACTAAAACATAACACACATAATCATATATAGAATTAAAAAAAAAATTCATACTATTATTCTAAATGCAATGTTGATTTGGCGTTACTGCTTCCATTTTAATTTAATAATAATACATGACAACAACGTCTAGGCCCCAAACTAAGCATTAGCTTGTGTTTTGGGTGCCAAGTGAAGACACCACATACATATAACAACCAAGACCCGGTACCAGTATCAATATTCATCATATAAATACTGACCCGACCTGGGATTTGAACCCGGGACCTCCAGCTTCGTAGGCAGGGTCGCTATCCACTAGGCTAAGAGGTCGTCAAATTATTATCAAATTACACGCTCTCTTGTCATATTTTATTTCCGTTATTCTTTTTTATTTGGATGCGAAAGGCGGAGGACCGTGTGTGGTGGCGAGTCTTGGGAGAGGCCTATATCCTGCAGTGGAGAGACACGGGCTGATGATGATTCTTTTTTATTGGCATGTCTCGGTCTATGTTTTAAAAGACTGCATGCATTTAAAGCGCCCTTTACATTATACAACTGTCGTACCGATCTATACAACTGTTGTATAAATCGGTACAACCGTTGTATAATGTAAAGGCTTGTCGTATGCGACCTATCGATGGTCGTACAAATCGCACGGTCGGATCTAGGCTACTTCCAACTTGTGCGATTCATGCGACGGTTGTACAATGTAATGCACATTCATACGACTTGTCATTTAGCTTCAAATTTAGGCAAGGTTGGTTGTGTACTACAAAATGGTAAACGAAAATAAAAGTTTCAAAAAGGAATGAATGATTATAATACTAATATTGAAAAGAAAGTTGACTAATCTCTCTTTAGCAGGGAAAGCATCACGTAAAAATGTATTTTTCCTTCCATTATGTCTTTCACTAAATTCAATAAATGGTAAAAAGTCTCGTTAATCATACGGAGGTAATTTTTTAAATCATCAGGGCTGTATATTCTAAGTCTCGCAATAAGCCAATGTGAGAAAATGTTTTTCTGTTCATTAGCCAATTCTTTACCCATTGGGATATGTTTTTTCTATTTTTTTTTTACACAATAAGTAGGTACATACAACCAACTGCCGTAATTGCAGCACGATTTCTGCGATCCATTCCGAGGCCATATATAGAATCAGTCATTTTCGTCGCATTTGTTTGTACAACGTATCGTATAAATGTAAAAGCGCATTCGACGGTCGCAAACAACTTGTGCGACCGTCGTACGTACGACGGTTGTATAATGTAAAGGGCGCTTAAGACACGCTTGCGACGGAATTCAGAATCACGCAGGGCTGGCCCTTAAAAACGGTAGGTACGAACGTGGAAATTTTCATACAATAGTAATCGTGGATTTATTTGAAATGTGCTGAACCGATTCAATCAATATTTTATATGTGAGATTGGGCACGATAAATTTGTCTGTGCCGTGTCATTTAAAAAAAAACTTAAAACAAAATGAGAGCCATAGAAAGTTTTGCATTTTTAAGGAATGAAACGTGGTATCTTCAGGCTTACTGTTTAATGTAAAAAACGAAAAATAAACTTTTAAAATGGTGCACATATCTATAATATTATTTAATTTGAGAATAACAAATAACATTGGCAATAGCTTTTTTGTTGTTGAAATGAAAACAATATTACGATTAACCAGCGAAAACGGACAAAAATGGTTATGGCGTACTATAATACAGCTTATCTCATTTTTGAAAAGAGTGTATAATCGACAACCAAACATTTCACTATAGCCACACAAATTGGGTAGAAATTCTCTCTGCGCGAAACTAGACATGTTGAAAATCCAACACACAGATTTCCGAGACGTTCCGTCCGTTTTTAATTTCATTATTCAAAATTTTAAAAAATTGAAACTTTGCTCGGGAAAGTCGTTAAACTGTATATCTATCGCACCTGCGTATTAGAAAGATCCTCAATAAAAATATTCAAACTGAAATTAAATTCACAAAAAGAAGCATAAGTAGGACAACAAGAAGTAAAAATAATTTGGAACAAATTACACCTAGAACATTATACGGGGGAAAAAAAGATTTGAAAGTGTACCTACAGCTGTACGATAACTTACCTGAAGAGATTAAGGACTTAAAGACTTTCAATGTATTTAAAAAAAAATTCAAAGCTTACATTTTGGGTAAATGGTGCAGATAGTTTTTGTTGCTGTCACTCTTTAACAGTTAGAATTGTATAATTAAATGGTTAATTGTATTTATCTTTAAGTGAATTGTAAAATGAATTCTTTGAGAAATAAATTTCTTTAAACCTTCATCAGCCCCTTTTTACCCCACTGCAGGGTCTTAACTGCGGGTTGGGGATTGTAACGACCGCCATCTATTGACAGCGTCCGGGACCGACTGCTTAACGTGTTAGTTTTTTTAGATTAGATAGTTATGTACTTAAATCAGAAAAACTCAGTGGTACACGCCCGGATTCGAACCATGGCCTTATGGCCTTATAAATTTGAGACAGGTTCGTTGCGCTTTGGGCTATCACGACTCTTTAAACCTAAAGTGAATATATTATCTAACCTCTGGCGCCATGTAATCGGGTGTGCCACAGAATGTGTCGGCAGTTTTTTCTAAGTAGATTTGCAGCTTGCACATCCCGAAGTCCGCGATCCGCACGTGGCCCTCGAAGTCCAACAAGATATTGTCCAGTTTCAGGTCTCTGTATTCATTTAAAATATTGTAATCGAAATAGATTCTTGGATTTCTGTAGCATCGACCTAAACTTATCTGAATTAAAACTGCTACCGAACGAAGGTGACTAATAATGGCGCAAACTGGAAAAAGTGCCAAGTGTAATGTGGATTTATTTCTAATAAATATTGTTATTGACATCAAAAACATACCCTTTTAACAGTTGATAGGTATAGATAAGTACATCGCAGTTATTTAGTTAACTTGCACATAAAAAAAAATGACTTGGTGTTCATTTAACATTATAAATGTACTATATACATATAAGAACTGTTATGTAGTAAGGGAAAACTTTAAATACTTTGGTAGTTCGCGTGTAATTTTTGAAGGTTTATAGGTAATTCTTTTTCGCACAATGAAAATGCATGGAAACTGACACTTATTTGGACTTTAAGGCAGAAACGAAATAATTATGTCGCGTTTCAAATATTTTTGGTTTCACCCTTAGGTAAGACAGCGAAGTAGGGGATGAACGTTTATATGTAACTCCGGTTAATTATGAAGTTAAAAAAATGTATGAATATTGTTTTACCTTTTAAGTTGAATACTAAATATTTTGCTTTAAGATTTTAGGAAATTCAACACAAAGGAGCGCAATAGGCGCAATAAATTTTGTACTTCTGTCAATTCTGAAGTTAATGCGTGAATACCTATTGGTATTTTGCCTTTGGGGCAGAAACTAAATACATATGTCGTGTTTCAAGATTTCAAGAAATTTAACCTTTAAGGGAGCAAAATAGGAATCAACGTTTATATGGGACATCCGTCCGTTAAAACTATGTTTATTATTTGGCTTCATAGTTAGAAATAAATTAAACCCGTTTTAGCATTTTTAGGAATTTAACCCTTGAGGGAGAAAAATAGTTAAAACTAGTATTTAACCTTTTGGTTGGGAAAAAATGAAATGTTTCATCGTTTTTGTAAAATTGTAAAATTACTCTTTAGTTAATTTTCTAGAAAGTCTCACAATGTCCTGGAGGGTCGCGTCCATTTAGCAGTCCCGGTACAATTATGTACTTCATATGCGGGCGAAACCGCGGGCGGAAAGCTAGTAGGTATATTACATGTATCAAAATTTCACTGCCTAACAAAATGAATATGACAACTTTCTTACCTGTAAACAATACCCCTCTTGTGTAAAAACTTCAAACCGGAGACGATTTCTGCAGCGTAGAAACGCGCCCGCGCCTCCGGAAAGCGACCACTCTGCTGGATGTGGAACATCAAGTCGCCTCCGTTCAGGTACTCCATTACGAAGAACAAATGTGACTAAAAATTAGAAATTGATGCATTCGTTACGAGAAATTAATAAACCTTTAACTTTTTTACGAATTTTACACAGATTTTATATTATATAATACGAGTCAAATAAGAATAGGATCATAGTGAGCATGTAGGTACCGTTAATATATCCTCCCATGCAATTTTTCCACAAATTCTGTTAATGCAACGATTTCGTGACCAACTTCAGAGCCTTTTATAATTTTTAACTTTTGTATGAATGCGTGAGTTTTGCAATGAGACGAGCGGCCGACGAACTTCAGTCAGTGTTTTCATTTTTATTAAATTTTGTTGTATTTCAATATTTTGTGTCGATGTTTTTGTTTTGCTGCATTTGACTTTTTCGATTTTCCAGCGATATGGAGTCTGGTCCATCGAAATAAAACCCATTTAAAAACTCTATGTCACCAATAATCATGGCTCCACTTCACCATCGCCCATCATGGCCTTATTAGAGCCTTGGCTACTACAGCTATGGAGTGATATGACGATTCATCACATAAGTTCAAAGATTAGAGGATCATGTACATTATGGTGATGCCGCATCCATTTAATAATATATCAAAGTTCAACGGTTGCTGTCCGTTTTTCCGCCTGCCCTAGGAAAATATTATGTATAAAAAAAACCTAGGGAAATTGGGTGGTGCATGCTAAAATTAACTTTCAAGCAGGGGTGTTAAGGATATGTAATTTCGGATCTGGATAATATGGATATGGATAATAAAATTATATTATACCGGTTTCGGATACGGTTACGGATATGAAATTATTTCAGATTATCCGTTAGTTTCAGATAGTTTCGGTTCCGGATATAACTAATATGTTATAACTACCTACGCAGCAGACGCGCGTGGCTGGTGTGTCAAGTCAACTGTCAGGGAAAAACAAAAACTTGTCATAACACGTCTCATTTAGACTCTACGCTCCTATCCGAAATTATTCGAAACTTTTATATCAGATTCGGTTACGGTTACGGATATATTTTTATTTCGGATATCCGATAGTTTCGGTTACGGTTACGGAGCTCCCTAACATCACTACTTTCAATCTATGTTTACCGCTTTTGAAAGTATACTTTTCGTGCGAATGTATTTAAAAAAAGTTAAATCACATGATTTTCATACACACATCACATGATTCATTTCGAACTTTAATTTTCAACGATAAGTATCCAAATGATATGACGTCAGTTATCAGTAATTCGTCACAAACACGTAGGTATTCTCGACGCCTCGCCGCGCCGTCTCAACTGAATAAAAATGACACCAACATTTATTAAGTGACGGTGAGGCGCTACAAATACTCACATCTGTCTGGAACGTGGCGAAAAGGTGACACAAGTAGGGATGGTTGGTGCCAAGAGCGAGGACCTTCCGCTCAATGAGCGTGCACTCCACGTCGTCATCTTCCAGTACCACATCTTTCTTGAGACACTTCACAGCATAATAGTACTCCGTGTCTCGCAATTCTGCTAGCAGCACCTAATGGATTGAACGCAACCGCATTAGAGTTTACTTATACACGTCTATGTGCGTAATTTATGAAGAAAATTAGGGAAAACTCCTCCATATGAAAATATAATAAAAAAACTTATTAAAAATAAAATTTATTAGCACCTTTATAAAAATTCATAAATGCGCTAATAAATCAATTGAACGATATTTTTTTCTTTGTTTAAAATTTGAATGGCTAAGAGGTGTGAAGGTCTCACAGATTCCTCTTTTTGCCTTTGCTACAGTTAGTTCAATAGCCGGAACACGTAAAAACATTTTTTCGTTGGTAGGCACAGTTGACTTCATTTCACTTCATCAGCCCATTTTTACCCCACTGCAGGGGCTTAGGCCTCCCGCAGGGTGAGGAGGTCTTGGAGCTTAAATCTGCCACGCTTCTCCACTGCGGTTTGAGGATTGTAACGACCGCCATCTATTAACAGCGTCCGGGACCGACTGCTTAACGTGTTCTCCGAGGCACGGAGTCAGTGATAGTTATGTACTTAAGTCAGAAAAACTCATTGGTACACGCCCGGATTCGAACCATGGCCCTATGGCCTTATAAATTTGAGACAGGTTCGTTGCGTTTTGGGCTATCACGACACTTGACCACCACAGTAGACTATCACCGGTATTATTTTTTTACCGTGGTACATTGTTTTGTACTTCTGTTTTTATAATATTGATCCCCATTATACAATAACACTGGGCCATCCTTTCTAACAATCTAATTTATTTAAGCTTCGTCACTGAAAGCGCTTCCTCAGACATGAGCACTCACCGCAGGGATTGCATTGATACAGAGGCCTCCTTGTTGGACGTCAAGGACAAGGGTCAAATTTGTTAAAAGCTGAGCCTTTTTTAGTGAGAGAAATAAACACATAAATAGGTACTTTGTTTTGGTTTTGTTGACTGTCAAAACATGGGTGTCCATCGAAGTCATAATTTCTTTCAATCCAGTTTAGGTTCGCCCAATCGGGTTCATTAAATAACAGTGCAGTACCATTGCCATAAGTTGATTCGTAGGAAAAAGTTTTTTCATAGTCTGGTCAACTGGACCACACAAATGTATCACGGGTAAAAAGCGAAAAGTTCTACGGTACGACGGCGGCGGCGACGGCGGCGGCGACGCGTGGCAAATTAGCAAAAAATTTAGCGATTAGTAGATGGTGTGATTCTGTGAGATTAGCTCTAATTTTGAACGCTACTCCACACATTCTATTTCACATTGGCGAATAACGTAAGTTTAACCAACCGTTACTTTAAAGTTATATGTTCACGTTGCCGGCCTTGCCGCTAAGATATTAGTCGAGTGTTGAACTCAAAGTAGATTTAAGTAAAAATAAGTTGTAAACGTTACAATCTACCAACCTGCACTGTAGCAGCGTGGTGGAATTAAGTTACAAGCCCCCTCACCTTGGGGTTAGACCTGAGCCCCCCCAGTGGGTTATAATGGGCTGTTGGAATGGAATAGAAGTCATAAATTCAAACTTGCTATGTTTATTGATATTTATAGACGACCGCTTAGCCTAATGGGTAGCGACCCTGCCTGCGAAGCTGGAGGTCCCGGGTTCGAATCCCAGGTCGGGTCAGTATTTATATGATGAATATCGATACTGGTACCGGGTCATGATTGTTATATGTATGTGGTGTCTTCGCTTGATACCCAAAACACAAGCTAATCCTTAGTTTGGGGCCTAGACGTTGTTGTCATGTATACTTTATTATTATTATTATTCACTGTCAAACATTTTTTTGATGAATGGGTACTCCAAAATAAAACGTAACCGACGATTAGGCAAAGTTACTAAATTTGCCCATTAGGACAACGACCGTACGGTATTATAAAATTCTGCTTCAACTTATAACGTACACATACCGGTTAAAAATAAGCTCATAGAACTAGAGTGAAATGCGATATCGGTCCAGGTTTAGCTCGTAAAATATTACGCAGAAAACGAGTGACACTCGTGTGACATGAATCTTTCGTATAATAGGTAACGCTAATTTATCATTGCTTTCTCCGTATAACTTGGCCCGATCTCAAAGGGGCCAGGCGCAACGGGAACCAGGAAGCTGTGAGCGTGTTCCCGCTTCATCCAGTGACGTATCTACTACTCCATTACATATTTATTACTTTATTGCATTAGAACATAGTAAAAGTATTTATGGACCACTGAAATCGCGCTTAGGATGAACGGCGTGGAATGTACCTATTTTATAATTTATCTACATTGTATCTATTTATTGCGATTCTCTATATTACCTATCTGCTATGCCTCCTACCACTTCAGAATGATAAGTTGTAAATG
Organism: Luffia ferchaultella; assembly: GCA_949709985.1. Lineage (NCBI taxonomy): Eukaryota > Metazoa > Arthropoda > Insecta > Lepidoptera > Psychidae > Luffia > Luffia ferchaultella. The sequence goes on from OX453247.1 coordinate 15,896,594, forward strand.
ATAAATGATCGAATACGTTCATTATTTTTGTAAAATAAAAGGAGTTTAACTGATATAGAAAAATAGGTAAATAATCAGCCCTGATAACCTTCGACAGCTCGTATCGATTTCGTTTCGTATCGATTTCGATTCGTATCGATTCCGATGCTCGCTTCGACTCTTCTTGCATAAACGTAAACGAACATAAAAGACTTATATTCGTCACTGGACTGAATTCAAACAAAAACAAAGAAAAAATGCGAATGTAGCTAGTAGAACTATAGGGTTATGAAACAATTCGTCAAATATCTCCAAAGAAATGACGGACCATGTGCAACTATGGTGATACTGCATCCATGTAATAGGTAATATGTCAATGTTTAAAACGACCTTAGTAAAATGGTATATCTCCCTACCAAAAGAACAATTTCGGAAATAGCTGTATTTGTTAACATAACTAGTTTTTTTTTCTTCAATTAACGGCGCATTATTTAAATTCTTCATAGATCAAGCAGGTTTATAAAAATTTTGTTATTTCTGTGGATGTACGCAGTTATTTCCTTATTCATGCCGCCAATAAAAACGTCCAAACTTTGGGAAAAATAAGCTAAAAGTTGGAAACTTGGAATCTTCATTTAATACGTTTTATACAGGTTATAGTTTGAGATCGGGCTTTTATTCGATATAGTGATCAGTGAATAGTAAAAAACAAAAATAGGGAAAATTCCATACTTGGTTACTAAATTATTCAAGATATTAATTTTTTGCTTTTTATAAATTGGTCGATGTGAAATAGCTTTTGATAAATAAAACGATCGAAAATACACATTAACTTTATATTTTCGCTCCGTGATTGTAATTTCGTGAATTAGTTTACTGTGCTTTTGTGATAAAATACAGTTTTCTATTTGTGCTCAAGTGTTTTTTTTTTAGTTTTGTTTGCTAAGGAAATCGGTCATATATAAGACATGTTAAGAAGAAACAAAGTCGGTCTCGTTACGTCCACCGCAACGCAAACCTTGTTTCTTCTATGACCGATTTAAAAAGACAACAGTCGAAAGGCGCATGTTTTGAACTAAATGCTGATCGTGGAACAAGTTCAACACGAAAAGTAGATTTTTTTCTTTTTATGGTTTTTCTAAGTTGTCTCGGCCTTCATAATTTTCTTCGTTAAAGCGTTAGAAGTACACAAAAAAAAAGAATTCTGTTATCAAAAATATATAGTTTTCAATATATACAAAGACCGCATATTCTTGGACCAATGGAATTAGCATTGATATAAGAATTTTTTTTTTTTATGTTTATATTTGCTACTGCACTGGTTTTCTCTGGTTGGAAGTAATATGGCTAAAGAAATGAACACGGTAACCGTTATACCTTTAGTAATACTATTTTTAAATGAAACGTGTGTCTATGTAAACCAACATTATATATGATACACCCCCGTCACAGACCAGTCAACCTATAGACCTCGCTTTATTAAACGTCAGTACGAAAACGAAATCGCCAACAATTTAATGGCTTCCGACGTGCTTCCAACTGACCGCTCACAAGAGACGTAATTATGTAGTGTCACTACATAGCCTTGGCGAATGCTACTCCCTGTCAAAGCGTGGTCTATAAGGTTGACTTGTCGGTGACCCCCGTACATTTACATAAACAGTTTGCAGGTATAGCATTTTTTTATTAACGACCACTTAACCTAATGGGTAGCGACCCTGCCTACGAAGCTGGAGGTCCCGGGTTCGAATCCCAGGTCGGGTCAGTATTTATATGACGAATATCGATACCGGTACCGGGTCTTGGTTGTTATATGTATGTGGTGTCTTCGCTTGGTACCCAAAACACAAGCTAATGCTTAGTTTGGGGCCTAGACGTTGTGGTCATGTATACGTTATTATTATTATTTATTATTATTAAACTAGTCTACATTAGTGTACCTACACTAATCAACCAGCTGAGTTTCAGCTGTCTATATAACGTCAGAGATATTAATATGAGACACTGTAACAGTTGTCACATAGTCGCCAGGGTCGAGGTTGAACTGACCCCCAATCTATTGACTTCGCATATTGATATGATCGAAATAAAACGTCCGCTGCGACACAACACACGTAAAGGCAAGTGCAACGTCTGAAAATCGAACCGACGACACGTGCCAGGTGACGTTTTAGTTTGAGAGTCGTGATGTCGCCGCCGAAAATAGAAGAGCTGCGAATGCGAAATGAGGAGGCGGCACGAGAAAGGCGTGGGGAGCGACAGGTACGACTAGAAGTCAGATTCTTTGGAAGTACGAGCGAAGCATCAGTACATGCTTCCTCAATGTAAAGCAGGGCTGTACTCCAGTTGTGGAAGCATGAAAGCTTCTTGATGATGACAAACTATAGAAATCTGAAGTCGCCGCCTAGAGATGAGTTGTCACCATTGATATCAGACAAAACTAAATGTATACTGTATACCATTGAACTTTCCTGTGCTAGCTGTGTGGCGCTAGCGACGAGTGGTAATTCTGCACCGTTTATTTATTTATTTTATTAGTATTATAATTATTCATAGTCCTTACAGAAGCGTATCTAAATTCTAAACAGTAATAGCCACTTGTCCGTGATACTGTCGGGTAATATTTTTTGTTGTCTGTACACAAGATCACTCACTTTTACATTATTTAAAAATTAAACAAATAGAAAATTATAATTTTTTAAACAGGAGTGTATAATAAATATAATAAAGCCGTATAAATTTCCTCATACCTAATCGAGAGCAATGTTATGCGTAATAACTTTTCCTATTTGTTTTTTTTTTCACATAGAAAGAAGCGTCCCCGTTTTCCGAGAATACAGTGCATGTAAGCACCAACGACATTTAATGTTTTGTATGTTTTAACATCTCGGTGCGCTACTAAAGTTATACATAATAGGCAAATTCTACCCTGGATAATTAATCCGCCGCGCCGTACCGTGCACTGCGCCGGCCGGTGCGTATACCTAAAAATTAAGGGTTGTCACCATACAATTACGTATGTCTCTAAATAGGTAGGCGTAGTCATATGTATTTACGAACTTCTCCAGTATGCGTAGACTTTTTTTTACACTATGGTTTTACAAAATGGATGCCAGGTGAACCGAAACATATTGCGCGGCAATCGCTACATACACGTGGCAGAGCTACGTGTATTTATAACCACAGAGCTATAGTTTTTGATTAGAAAATAGTTAAACCGCCCCTGGCATCTATCTATACCCATAAAAGAAAATGTCCTGAATCACTGACTGGTTCATCAACAGTGAGCCGAAACTGATGAAGCTTAAGTACTTATTAGATGAAAGCGCAGTACCCATTCATGACGTCAGGGCCCACTAAGAAAACATTGTATGAAACTCTAACCTTAAGGGGTAAAGTGAGGGATTCAAATTTGTATAAATAAGTTAGGTCCAAGAGAATTGACATTTGAGTTAGAAGTTAAGAAAATTGTGTTTCAGGATCTTTAGAACCCATACAGTAAATTAATTTGACGGCAGCGTTTGGTTTTAATAGAGTCATAAATGTCAATTCACAGTAACAACGTGACATTACGCTATTTTGCGGGGTCGAAGACTGGCACGCGGGGACCTTGCGCACTGAAACTCGGAGTAAAACTCGTCATCTTGCATCAGCTACCTAGAGTATTAGTGGTTAGGCGGTAAACGCGGAAGAAGGCTTCTAGTCAATTCGTACTTCTATGTTAGAACCTCATATAAGTAAACTGCGTTTAATGTTTTGAGCAATTTGGAAAGTGTAAATTTTTTTCGTTCTACTTATCGGTTATTTATTTACTTAACTAGCATAAAAAGTTATATGTATACCATTAGCTAAATGTTGATTTAATTATATACAATTACCGGCAAATTTAATAAATTTCTACGAAGTTTTAAAGAAGAGTAAAAACTATTTCTAAATTGTAATGTTTATTAAAAAAGTAAATAAATACATTGTATCGGCCTCTCCGGAATATGTATGAAACAAACATACAAACTTATTTAGTTAAATCTGTTATTCAACCTTTTTGGTTGATATAACATTAATTTTTTATATTTTATACATATTCTGTCAATTATCATTACAAAGTCAAATTGCTCTGCATCAAAATTTATATTTTAAATAATTAAAATTGTAATATATTATTTTTTATGTTCTTTTATTAACATAAAATTTTGTTTCATACATATTCCGGAGAGGCCGATACAATGTATTTATTTATTTTTTAATAAACATTACAATTTAGAAATAGTTTCTATAAACTTTATATAGGTGGGTTACAATTATATGTTACAATTATATTTATTATAACTTAGTTAATTTGTTTCTATAGGTAGAACACATAGTTTATTTATTGCTCTACGCGTTATACCACAAGATGTTTTCACCTCTGCCACCCTTACCCTCTGATCAGATCCACTGAACAGCTTAATGACTCTAGCTAAAGGCCACTGAAGAGGTGTTGTATGCTCATTCTTTAAAAGAACTAGACTACCTTCTTCAATGTTAGGTTGATTCTTATGCCATTTCGGACGACTATTTAATTGTGAAATGTACTGTTTGTGCCATACATTCCAAAAATGTTGTTGCATCTGTGTGCATCGCCTCCAAAATCGCAACCTATTTGTAGGCATAGATGTGCAATCAGGTTCAGGAATGGCAGACATTGGTCTCCCTATCAGAAAATGTCCAGGGGTAAGACATGATAGGTCTGTGGGATCCCTTGAAAGTTGCGTTAACGGTCTTGAGTTAAGTATGCCTTCAATACAAATAATGACGGTATTGAATTCTTCGTAATTGAAAATATTTGGACCTATTATTCTTTTAAAGTGAAATTTTGCACTTTTTACTGCTGCTTCCCACAGACCCCCAAATGTAGGCGAATAACTTGGGATGTAATTGAATTGAATGCCTTTAGCTGTGGCGAAATCAATAACCGATGATTGGTGCTTTGGAGAATTGTTCAATTTATATAGTTCTTTTAATACGTTATCAGCACCTTTAAAAGTTTTAGCATTATCACAGTGAATTGTATTTGGGATACCTCGCCTTGAGATAAATCTTTTTAATACTGCTATAAAGCAAGGAGTAGTCATATCTGAGCAAAGTTCTAAGTGCACACATTTTGTCACAAAACATACAAAAACTACTACATAACCCTTTGAGACAAAGCTTTTACAAATGCTAGATTGCCTAATTTGAAAAGGACCACAATAATCTATCCCAACTTATTTTCAAAGGGGACGTGAAATATTTCTACTTTTGCCTAATTTTTAGTCAACTTGGCTGCAAGTATAAAAATTTAAAAACCCGCAACATCTTTGGTATATAATATCACATCGAAGCCTGCTGAATTCGTAGTTGGTCCCTTGAAAATAATTGCAAGGCTGATCTATGTGATCTAAACTTTAACTCTCGACGCTGCATATGTCACACAAGTCATCGACTTCATAATGTGAAACTAGACGTTTATTAATTTGACGCGGCTATTTCGCGCTTCGAACTTTTCACGCATTTCTTAAAAGTATCTAGAAGTGCGTCATTCGTTGTACGTTCATAATAAGTATCTGATTTTCATATTTTTGGGAGCGAAAATTTTTCAGCTGTTATTCTTGGTAACTTTGAAGATTTATATTTAAACACCAAAAAATTATTAGTAGTAAAAGTAGCATCCTATAATTTGTTGTGCTACTTAAACAAAAGTATTACCGCTTGAAACCTGCTACATATTATATGGTTACTGGTATTGTTAGATTTCTTATCAGTTGAATAAATTGAGTACCTACATATATTTTTACAATAGAGTAAATTAATTTGACAGCAGATAATTTTTACATTATAATTATAAAAAGATACTTAGTCTAATTTTAAAAATTTTTTTATTGTTTTACATTCCAATTCATTTCAAAGACGCAAAAATAGGCGTTAAGTGATTTTCTATGAGCCTTAATTTCTACGAAATAACCATTAAACTACAATTCCTATAGAGCACCCAAACCGACTCCAAAAAAATGAGGAGGTTCTTAATTCGATTGTATTTTTACTGTGTATATGTTACTTGATATTTTCACCGATTATGGATCGATTTAATTGATTCGATTTTTATGCGGGAACCCTATTACTTTTCGTGGTTTACGTATGCGTTACAAACAGAATACTCGTTTGTGATTGGTGTAAAGTAAAAAGGCCTAGTACTGTAAAATACAACATTAATGGTCGGCCTAAAGTTTATGAAAATGAGTACTTGTCAGGTAATACAATTTAGATCAATAATATCTATTTATAACTATTGCAACAAATATAGAATACAATGTAAAGTGAATGATTTGGAACCGACTAAATAAACTATATTTACCGTCCGCCCATTAATGCTATTTTCTTTAAATAAAAATTTTACTTATTTTTTTAGTTTAAATTTGTATAAGCAGACAAAGTATAAATCGGTTATTATTTATGGTAAAATTTTTAATAGAATACCAAAGTTACCGACAGACTCCTACACACGCGATCGTACTTTTTTCTGCATACACAGAAAAAAATAATTGCTTTGAACCAAGAGAGTTTACTCGAGCCAAGATATTTAGCGTTTACCATATAAGGAAAGTTATACAATTTTCATTCAAGATATAACAATTCTTACATTCAAGGTAACTCATTAATTTCAATCAATGTACTTTCGTGTTTGTCTGAAGAGATATTTCGTTTTTGTTCCAAGAATCATGTCTTTTACAGCCAAGAACTACATAAACTTGAGCGAAATACGTTGCCTTTATTGATCAAAATTGTGATATCTTTAAACAGGCGAGTTCGAGTACCTATACACAGTCTGATCATCATCAGAAACCTGGGGACATATGCCCGTACTGCAGTAATCTGTCTGCTGATCTGACTGATGCTCAGCCAGAGCGAGCAGAGCATGGCATCACGGGCATCCACTATCTACCTACCTAGTACCTATACCTACCTACCCACTTATGCTATGCTGATGTCACTATCTTATCAGCCCGTTTTGCCCGGCTAAAGCCTTTAAGTCTTGTTATTACTACTTACGTCTACAGACTCATTATACTATAGCATCTGACAAGGTACTTCCGTGTTGTAAAATGATCGACGCGCCATTTCTTATTCTATACTTAAAAGTAATTCCCTCATTACACAAAACAGAAAAGCGCATTCCTCGCTTTCTTCTGCAAAAAATCCGACCTCTTCTGCAAAAAGTTATTATTTATGGCAAGAAAGTATTGTTTGTCAATTTAAAATTTCTTGATATTTGCAACAAATTAACTTTCTTAGACCAAATAAGTGACGTCAAGAATTTTAATTACTTCGACGAATATACTTATAATTCTTAATTCAAGTAACATCTTTTGAATTAAGAAATTTATTTTTTGGTTTAAATATTTGACTACGATTTTTTTTTCGCTCTTGATCTGAAATTCCCTTTTGTCTATGTAGTTTTTATATTCGATTTATGTGTGATGAAAAAATCGCATGTAATTATGAGTTTCGACGTCAAAAACCGTAGATAAAAATATCACCTAACTGTTCGGTTATAACTGAGTCACACAGGTACAGTTAGTATACGGCTTGGCGCAAATATGTGAACTGTTTTGTAAGCACATAAAAGTTGATCTGCTTTTTGTTGTCATTATACACATTATAACAAAGCCTCAACATGTAGATGCTCGATGGATGATATCACCTTGCAGTCTATCAAAATTATTATTATTTTATCCAAATATTATTAATAACTAAAACCTTTCTAATTTTTTTTTTCTAATATTTTCTAATATCATAGCAGTCGTCAATAGCAAAAACTTCAATGCACCAATCTTCTCTAAATTAGTCATTTTGGTTTTAAAATTATGAGATTTTTGACAATCGATATCTCTATAGTAGAGGCGCGTGGGTAGAATTTAGTAAGCTTGTTAGATATGTCGTTTAGGTATGATACAAAATTCCGAAACAGAACTTTGTCTCAATTGCAATATTTAGTTGGCCTCGTTCGAACTCTTTCTTCACGTAGTAGTTAAATTCTATTTTAATTTTATATTTCCTGATCCCATCTGACACACTTTACATGTCAGCTAAGAAAATATCTGATTTCTTGAAAAATGAGGTTACAACACCACGGAGGGTAAGTGTTGAAATAACAATTTTGACACTATGAAAAAATGTTGCCGACGATTGGATTGAGACGGTTCAGTTGTATTTATCCACTTCATCTTCTAGTTTCGTGTCTGCTATTTTAGTATCAGAATGATCAGTGTGTGATAATCTTCCTAAACTTTCATATACATTTTGTCTTTGTGGTAAATATAAAACAAAAATCTGATTGTTTTTGGATGTCGTTGGACTAATTTTATTAAAATATTATTAAGATTTTCTAAATCGAACGCAAGTGATTTTATTGTACCTAATGTGAGAGTATAATAATGATAATAACGTATACATTACAACAACGTCTAGGCTCCAAACTAAGCATTAGCTTGTATTTTGGGTACCAAGCGAAGACACCACATACATTTAACAACCAAGACTCGATACAATATTCATCATATAAATACTGACCCGACCTGGGATTCGAACCCGGGACCCCCAGCTTCCTAGGGCTGTATGGGGCAGCGTTCGTATATTTTACGATATTTGCGAAAGTAAATTCGAAAGTATATTTTTTGTTATTTAATGCGAGAATCTTTAATTTATTCATACTAATTATAAAAAAAAATATTCATTACGAGCGTAGAGTGCCGAGAACACTAGTGGCATTCCCACGCTGAATGGCTAGGCTGATCATCCGAACAAAATATTCTTTGCTCAGAGGATCACCCAAATGCCAATCGGAGCATTATTGCGCCAATTTAACGCGAGAACGCAACAGCATCCCCGGACTATGGACCCATCATCGTCTCCACTGATTTCATATATTGTAGGGCAATTGTAGAAACCAAGGAGGTTATACTAGTATTCTTAGTAGAAACCGGTTGCTTTGACTTTTGTAATGTTTTCAGGTTTCGAATTCATTTGCAAAATAAGATAAAAAATCTCACAATGATACATATTCGAATAAGTGTCATTATGCAAATTTCAACTAACCAAAAGCATGCTATCTGTTATTTTCGAAAACTCAATTAAATAAAAACTAAATATTTTGCCAAAATCACAGGTGTAGTGCAGTGGTACTAAAACAGTAAAAAAAAACTGATTTTACTTAGGCCAGGGGACCGGTTTTTTTTTGCTTGTCACTAATTGTTGTTGTTGTTTCTTTTTTGTAACATTAAAGTTGAAATAAATAATTTGTATGTTACCTGAGTTAACATATAAATATGTCTGGATATACTTGCATCACTACGTACTGATTGGTTGTTACCATAGCTATGTATGAGCTGAATTTCATTCAAAAAAAAACCACAAAAGGCTATGAAAAAGATAAGTGACGATTTGTCAAATAACACCAAAGTGGACCATGTGTGACTGTGGTGATGCCACATCCATATATTTGTATCAGTGGTAAACGAGCTCAAATCACACTTTATTACGTTTTTAGGGTTACGTAAATTGGACATGAGAAAACGTGACCCTGTCACGAATGTAAGCAAATCGCGAGTACGTTCACGCAACTGTGAAAACTGAAAATTGCTCACAGTAGCGTTTATACTTTGATTATACGTCAAATATGCAGTAGGTATATTCCATTTCATCAGCCCTTTTTATACCCCACTGCAGGGGCTTAGGCCTCCCCTCAAGATGAGGAGGCTTGGTGCTTAAATCCACCACGCAGCTCCAATGCTGGTTGGCGGATTGTAACGACCGCCATGTACCTATTGACAGCAACCGGGACCGATTGCTTAACGTGCTCTCCGAGGCACGGAGTCAGTGAAAGTTAATTTATTTAAGTCAGAAAAAAACTCATTGGGTCACGCCCGGATTCGAACCACGACCACATGACCTTATAGATTTGAAACAGGTTCGCTGCGGCTCGGGCTATCACGACATCAGTATATTGCATAAATTCTAAAATGCAACATGAAATCATACCATAGCCGATGAAATCATACCAAAGTCGACTTAACCGCTTTCCAAAATGACATAAATCTGAGACAAAACTATTTACGTATGCGTAAGATTTTTACTTATATTCGTTATATAATTATTTTTGGGACACGTGTCTCTGAACAAATACCGTCATATGGCATCTCTAACCTACTCAATTCTCTGTGGTCTGGGTAGAGAGTTGGCGTCAAGAAACATTGATAAAAATATCACCTAACTGTTCGCTCATAAGTCACGCACACAGAGACCGATTTTGTATATAGTTAGTATGGCTTAGCTAGAGTATGTGGTCTCTTGAGTCACACACAGAAGTATGTAAAAGTTGATCTGTCATTTTTGTTGACATTGCGAGGGTTCATACATAGGTTTATACAGACATTTTACAATCAAAGAGTGCAGTAGCTGAGTCTAACTCAAATATTAGATTAATATTTCGGTAGAGTAAGTAAAAATGCAACTGGATATCATTTTCACATAGTAGGTTGTAACAATGTGAAAATTTTAGACACTATCAGTCGTGCGGTTTTCCTTTTTAATGAAAGAAAAGGAAAAATTGCGCCGTTTATGTTACGTCGTATATATACGCATCTATTCGAGCCTGATAGTGTTAAGTTTAAAAACAAATTAATAAAATATTTATTAAGTACACTCCCTTAGTTAACTTAAATTTTGTATACACATTATGACACATTATATGTAATTCTTTATGTAATTCTTCCTGCAGTCAAACTGTTGAAACAGTTTTGCAGAGTATTGTAGTACGTTATTGTATTATATGCTTAATAAATAAATAAATAAATAAATAAATAAATAAATAAATAATAATAGTCTTCACTAATAAAACAAGTAGATGTGGAATCCTCAGACTTCTGTGATAAAAGGTTATTTCTAGAAGATATAGGTACAAACAGTATATTTACGATATTCTCTAAAGACATGTCTGTCAGCGTCATATAGAGGCGGGTGTCGCCGACGTCTTGCGGTCACCGTTTCAACCTATAGGCATCTGCGAAAAATTTCATTTTCTTGGCAGAATCCCTTGTTTTATTTTCTCGCGTTCTATTTACGTACGACACGTCTGTTTGCATTGCGTTTTAATTGTTGAACACTTATTTAGCGCCTATAACTCGTGCGGAAATTGCAGAGCGTTTTGCCCTTGCGACAAGTTGCATCTCAGCAACTCAACTATGTGTGTCATGATAGCCCGAGCGCAGTGAACCTGTTTCAAATCTATAAGGCCATGTCGCCGTGGCTCGAATCCGAGCGTTTACCAATGAGTTTTTTCTGACTTAAGTACATTAACTATCACTGACTCCGTGCCTCGGAGAGCACGTTAAGCAGTCGGTCCCGGTTGTTGTCAGTAGTTGGCGGTCGTTACAATCCGCGAACTCGCATTGGAGCAGCGTGGTGGATTTAAGTTCCAAGCCCCCTCATCTTGAGGGGAGGCCTAAGCCACTGCAGTGGGGTATAAAAAAGGGCTGATGGCATGGAATGGAATGGAACTCAACCATGTAGGTAACAATCTTGGATGTCAAAGTGAACAAAATGCCACGCTTATATTTCGAAACTATTGAAAACTGGACCATATTGACGGATCACACTTCATTAGAAAGAAATAGAGATAATGATCATGACGTAACAGTCTGAGATAAACGTAAAACGTCAAGGCATAGGTACGCTTGGGCCTTTGGCGCACTTTTTTTTGGATCAAGTTATGATAGCTATGAATGATTTGTTATACAACAGATTATACGTGGCACCTTGATATGCAAGTAATATTCAATGAAATAGCACGTTACTCAGCCGTAAAGGTGTTACTAAAACTACAAAAAAGTGGGTACATGTAAATATGTATAGGTATGCAGATAAGAATATACTTCTGTAATAAGTATCGAAACTTTTATTGTTTTAAATAAAACATAAGAATCGGATTATATATCCTGTGAAAACCTTTAACCAAAACATACGCAATAATCTGTTATGTTACTATCCGTTCCTTCAACTATTCTCGTGTAAGAAATCACGTTTTTTCACTGCTGAAAAAAACCACATTTGTGTAAGGGAGAACCATAGTGATCTAAGTGAATTTTTTGCTGAAATTTACCTTTAAACATGAATGCATAAGAAAACACTTAATCCTTCATGCCACATTGAGCCAAATGCAAAAATAACATCATTTCCCCTTAACATCTCAATGTACTACTTTAACTTGGTACTTTACAGGAATGCCTATTGCCGTACCTACTGAGGCCGTACTCTCGTAAATTAACGTAACGCCCATAGTCTTAGCAACCGGACAATCGCGCGGTGATAATGTCACTTGGATCACCATATAGTTCTCCCTTACTCGTTTAGTAATCCACAGGAACCTTCGATCGGAATAAAGAGTTGCCAATGTTACTTCTTGTGTCGTTAAGTCGTGTAGAAGAAACAAAGTAACAAACCAACGAATGTTTTGTTTATATTACGTATGATAATAATATTAACTAAGTATAAAAATCAAGGTATTAAAATGTACAGGTGCTTTTTTTCATTACTCGTTAGAGAAAACAAACTATAGGTATATATTTTCACATTAAAGTATTTTTCCCAAAAAAATTATCGTTATAGCGTGGTTATACTAAGTCGAACATAAATACCATGCATGAGAAATGTGCGAACGCGCGGCGCAGAGCGGCATCCCGCCGGCGTTCGCATCCCAACGCAAACTATATACTATACGTATGTGTTATTTCTACTAATCAATTTGAACTACAATCATTCAGATTCATATTTTTTTTTAATTTATTTTATTGACATAATAATAATACATAGTTTATATAAAGGTGTATCTTAATTCTAAACAGAATTGTCTGTACACCAGATCACTCATCATTTACATTAACTAAAATAAAAATAAAATTAAAATAAAAAGAAACATGAGCAAAGCAAAATGATATGTTATAGTCATTGGACTAAAACTTTTACATGTACACAAAGTTAACGAATTACAAAAGAAAAAAAAAAAAAGAAAAAGAAACGACAAAAACAAAACAGGGTAGGTATGCAATCGAACACACTTCAACCAGCAACCAAGTAAACAGGATGCTCCATATCTATTTATCAATTTGGAAATAAAATTTATGTTTCGTTTTAATATTCTTCGGATCGAGTTCCTGTTTTAATTGAGACGGCAGTTCATTTATAAGGTTAGGCACCATATATTCCAGCAATCTTTTGCCATATAAATTATTGTAGGTAGGTATATCGGATGTTGAAGATTTCGCTTCTGTTTTTCAATCACCAGCTCGTACACCCACGCTTCATTTGGCAAACGCATTTAGGTCAACTAGCGAAATCAAGTGCCTATGTAATGCGAATATTGCAAATTCCAAATCTCATTTCACCTAAATGTGTTATTGGTCGTACATTTCCATCACACGCATTCGCTCTATCGGATTTTTCGTCACCTTTTTTTATTAAAACATTCTTTTAGTAACTAAACTTTTTATTGAAGGTACTTACTAGCAATAAAAATCAATATGGCAAAAGAAAAAAATAAGACTGAAAATCATTGTCAATTTAAAATGCATGCTTACGTTTTTGTCGTCACAACGTGGTATCAACTGGTATCTCTATAGACATCCATGGTTCTGTCATGGAAAGATATGCCGAGATGCTTGATATACAAGGTGAGATTTCAGTAACCGGCCAAAATTTTTCTAGATGTTAGGTATCACCAATAGACCTCATTACGTAAATAAAAAATATGGGTTACATTTTCATAATAAATTATTTTATCTACAGTGTTATTTTATAACGTTTGGTTGCCTTCTTAACGCTATAGTAAGCGTACTCGCCCGAGGCCTTGAAACGGAATGGGGCGGCGGGCATGAATGGTGACTAGAGTTATTGGTTTTTTCGGGAAAGATTTGTGTAGTCATATCTCAATATTTTTCTATAGAACTATACTAAAAGGAAACCAGACGGCTATCGGTTTTCTACCAAAGATCATTATATTAAAATTTGGCTGGTCATTAAAACCTCAATCTGTATATTACCATTATTATCAAAGTTGACATTTGATGTTAGGTCAGTCATATCACATCACTTCAGTCAAAACAAAGCCACAAAAAGAAGAAGGGAAGCTTGGATAGGGATGTTTCGGGCGCCATTTTCATTATTACGAATTCCAAAAAGGCGCTTCGTTTGTCTATTACTCTATCGTCGGATGGATGGAGTTTTTGAAAATGTGACTAATACTGTTTGCCTAAACTCACAGGGGTCTATAACCCACTCGGGATGAAAGTCCTTTTCAGAAACTATATACACCTATTAATACTTTAGTAGCAGCATTGGATTGCCAATTTTTTTAGTCACCAAAAATAAATAATTCATCCATATTTACCTTGCCAAAGCTGCCTTTGCCAAGTACTTTTATGAAGTGGAAGTCCTCTATAGTGTACTTGCGGAAGCGCGGGATTGAGCGAGCGGGAGGCGTGAACCGTCCCGTCTTACGGAACAAGCCGTACGCCGTCGATGCCTCTGCAAAACCATAAATACGATGTATCTTATTGTTTTAGTTCTTGACATACTCATTCCACTTCTTTCCTGTACAGAGAGACCATGATAATCAGGACAAGCGGGGAGCTTTAGTGCTCCACCGACGGTCAGCACTAATATGACTTATCCGTAGCTATTACGTTGAGTTTATTAACGTATGTTAATTTACCTGTCGAGCATCGTTTCGCACTCGCGCTCGCATTTTGTATATGTTACTTTAAAACTCCAAAATACTGTGTAACGTAAAACACACTACCGCTTGTTGATATCCGTCAAGCTTTCTGTGAAAGTTTGTTTTTTTTTTTTTAATGATAATTTCGGTCTTATGCCAGAGAATGTTAAAATACACCACGACGACTTTGTTCATTTTAGAAACCTTTAATTTGTTGGTTACATTAGGTTTGTTTATGTCAATGCGCCTAACGAAAAGGATTGATGAACCACGCAAAAGCCTTTTAATCAATTAAAAATTCGGCCAATATAAGAAGATAGTGTACCATTTCTAAAGTTTATATTATATTTGTTTTCATCAATACGAGGATCGAAGTGGAGCGGACTGACAAGCCATGTACAAGCCTTCTGATTAATTTAAAATTAATGTTCCATTCGCGGGTTTAGTTGTTGTTGCCTTGAATATCCGACATTAGAATATGTTAAAAAAAACGAAATTTGATCAGTAAACTTGGTGGATATCATGCGCTAGTGTAACATAAGTTGCGCAGCATTTCGAACTTTTACGGTGACATTAGTATACAAGACACGAGCGCCTAAGCCCTCAGAAAACATGGTGATTTATGGGTAGCCAAGAATTTTAGGAATGTGGAACCAAAATATCCTTTACTAACCTTAAAGATGAAAATTAAACTTTATTGTCATTCAAAGTACTTTTGGCCAAAAATACGTGATCTAACAAAAATCATTCACTCGGCAATTATTTATATTCGTGCACAAAACGCCTATTGTCGATATAAAACAATATATGGTTAGGTATTTTCGGAACGATAGGTAAATTACGGTAACATAGCAAATGACGCGAGACACGGCAGCGATACAGGTGCAACAGCCCAAATATGTTATTGGCAGCCAAGCCGGTGACAGCCGAGATTATACGAGATTAGTTTCGTAATTGATTGCGGCCTCTTCATGCTAATTTTAAATCCATGGATTTTCTTAAGTCTGTTTTGTGTCAACTGCGTCTCATCGATTCTTTTGACATTGTTTTATTAGAATATGTCACGTTCGTGTTAGTTACATTTAAGTTACATTACTTGAGAAGTAGTAGCATGAAAAAAATATCAAAATCCTGAAAACCTTATGGACGATTGTAAACTTTACGTTCGACGTGAGGTTTCACGATCACGGGGGCTGGAGGCAGGGTTTGTTATAATATTACCATCACATGGAAATGGAAATGTCACGAGGCAGGTGGTAATGAGTCATCAAAAAATTATAAACAATGTATTTATTGAATTTTCTAACATACAAAAACTAGGTGCGCTGCATACAAATTGTACATCTATACATATAACAAAATGGTTGATTTTCCTTGTCTCAACATTAACAATTTTTGCAAAAAAATAACTGAGAGACGGGAGAATTAAGTAATAAAATGAAATAGTCTGTCGGTTTGTTCATTTATACTCGCATTTAGTGTTAATTTCATCAAAATCGACCCACAAAATCAAAAGATATTCAATTATTAACTTTAATTAGACACCTCATAGCACCACGCTGTGAGCCTTTTTACACGTGTCGGTTGCATGGTAGCCGGCGGCGCCGGGTACCAGGCGGTGAAGTGCATGGGCAATAGTGGGCAATAGCTTTCGCAACGTACCGGCGTAATTTACCGGGCATGTCCATACACTTCTCCACCGGATACCCGGCGCCAGTTAACCGGCAAATAGCGCGGCTTCACGCGTGCCGGTGTTGCGGCGTGGATGTCACGCACGGCTGAGATAAATCTAAGTCCAACATGCGAGCAACGTCGCGGGCACACCTAGTGTGTCTAAATAATTACATAGTAGTTCATAGATTTCCTAAAGATACCAAGCAAAAAAATTGGCAAAATAAATTTGCTTTTTTGCCATTTACAGACGGACGCATTATGCTTCCTATATAGACTCGTCTTTTAATTGTAAAGCTGATATGAAGTAGGTATATATTTTCGACAAAATCCATGCAACAGATGCGCCTTCTACAATTAGCTTTGAGGCCTTTGAGTATTGTTCTCCGTTCTAAGCTTATTGTAAATTGTCTACCAATTCAGTTTACGAATCAGTCATAGGATACATAAAAAAGTGTTGACATAATCAGCCGAAAATAACGACGCGCGTTAATTTCTTTATTTTCCGGCATTCGCACGCTAGAGTGACATAACGATACAAATCGGCACAACTTCGAGGTAATAATAGTGAAGTGTGATAAATTCCCCTTCAACACGCCCCGGAGTCTCGGCGGTTGCTTCTAAAAATATTGGAATTTGGCTTGTGACAGAGCAATATCAAGGCCGGACAGTTTAATTTTGCGTTTCTTAATATGATCACGCCCCCGTAATATTTTACATAACTTTCCATAAACGTTTTGTAATTTTTGTAATAAAATACATATAAATAGTTTGACATCCCGAGCAAACGAATAGTCCGAGAGCCCGTAACAGCTTCATCTCAATATTTTTATAACTTTGAAATTTCATTTTCAATAGAAAATAACAACCGATTGTCTGTCCAAGTATACAGAACTGTAATTTAATACGAGGCAGTAAAGCAAAAAACTTATACCGATGTAACTGCAGGAAAAGACGGTCCCTAATTTTTAGAGTTATTTTCATCTGCATTCACTATAGAACAGAAGTAGGAATAATTCATTCAACTGAACTATTATAACGTCGTGAGCTGCAAATGCAGAGGATGGTATGGGGCGAAGGGGAAGTAGAGCGTCAGAGTTGTCGACATTTTAATTACACTTAATTTAAGTGTACATCCAGTAAAGCAGCGTAAGGGTAGCGAGTCAATTCATTCTGTTCCCTAACAAGTTCAAAAAACTCTATGGAACGCACTGCGGTAAGAGTACAAAAAATACAGATGCAGCTCGCGCTAACTTCTGGTTCTAGTCTAATTCGTATGGCGGCTCATAACTACAAACAATGTTAGGAACCTGCTTTGAGGTTCTATCTCTATGATAAACAAACGTATATTAACATCGACCTATCAGTTTTAAAGAAACGCATCTATTGCAGAGCTTCTGGTAGTCCATAACCTCAAATTTATCTAAAAACCTAATCTTACGTGATACTATGTAACGCAAAAAACTGCATCAAGATCGGCTTAGCCATTTTAGAGAATTTTATACTCTGGTAGCCTATAACCGTTGAACTTGCCTAATAATATGTTCTAATGTGATACCTATAATGCAAAAAACCGCGTCATAAAAGCATGTCTACCGTAGCTCCTCTGGTGTCTTTTAACCACAAAATATGTTCAAGAAGCCGCTTTAAAGTAATACCTATATAATACAAGAAGTGTCAACTCGATCGGATGACCGATGCGCGTACGTACAGAAGACAAACTTTTATACACAAACATAAAGTTTTATATAAGGATGTTTTTTGAGTAGGGTGCCGACTGTTGCGGGCTCTCTGCCTATATATAATCGTATGGTCAAGTAACAGTTTGGCACGATCGCAGATACAACAACGTAACTAAAACATAACAGTTCCAATAAACATGTAAACCATTAACTGTGAAATGTTTATAGAGATATAGTTTCAACAAACAAAATTGGTGACTCATTTATCCATTTTCATATCAATGGACTTTTGCTCTCGTTTCTGAAAAACTGAATAAGTCGTTCTGAAAACCGACTAATTGTGAGTCAGATTCACCGCACGAGGGTTCCGTAGTTTATACAATGTATTTTTAAGACACGAAAACACAAATGTGAATTTAAAAATAATAAATAATACCTATGCATATATTACATAACTAATTAACAATTTACGGATTTTTGTCTTTGCTTGTGCTGCAAGACCGGGCTTTTTGCCGAATTCCATGATTCTAGGTCAACGGGAAGTACTCTATAGGTTTGGATAATTGAGTTAGCGAGTATACCTATCAAAATATGTAACGAAATGGGTTTTGCGTTGACTGAGGAGCTTGAATTTTTTACATTTCCAAGGGACCGCGTCATACCTCTACGTATTCCTCAGAAAAAGGGTCTTAAAAGATGGACGAACGGACAACAAAGTGATCTTCTAAGGCTTCAATTATTTTATTTTTTAAAAGCTGCCTAATCCCTTTGAGATATAACAAAACAATGTATGGAGGATTTCTTTTTTATAGTTTTAACGAAAAGTCCGCGATGGCATATGTCTATCTTTTATGGATAGCTTACTATACTTATTATTATATTTAAAAAAATGGTCTCATAAAATGTCGTAATTGGAAAGCTATTTATACAGATACAATATTAATTTAATACGGTAGTTACCTTATGTATTTCAAGCACATTATAATTGCCCTTTACACCATACAATTTAAAATAATATCTTAGGAGTTATTGCGAAATTAAAACTATCGCGCGACAAATTAAATTGAAGCGGCCGGGCGGACCATTCCGATGCGGCACGAGTGCTGTAAAATTAGGCATAACTTATCAATGTTGAATACAAAGAAATATTTTAGTTTGCTTTTATGTATTTTGTCATTGGGAATGACTTTCATTTCGTTGGAGTATAGGGGGTCATTTGGGAGTTTTGTGAGACAGGCAGATTGCACGAAGAGTTTTCGAGATATCGGGATGAACGTGATGTCAAAAGACGCAGCTCGGTGAGCTCTACAATATGGAAAAAGACAATTTGGAAAAAGATCAAAAACAAAAAAATTATCGGCATAAAACGAAAAAAATCGCAATTTTTTTCCCCGATTTTCATTTTGGGGGCCCGATATCTCGAGAACTAGATCCGAATAAAAAAAATAAAAAAATCGGCTCCGAGTAATTAGACGGGGGATCGACTGAGACTAAAATTGTTAGAATCGGACAACCGGAAGTAGTGGTTAAGGGTGCCCTTAGTTGGAAGTCGGATATGCGTCGTCGGTGTTACATTCGTACTAATTCGAATTGTTCAATCGAAATGTCGTATAGAATGTTATATTTCGAAGTTTTAAGCTTATTCAGATACAGTTGTGTTATTTTTTTTGGAAAAAAAATTATTTCGAAAAATATTATCCAAAATATGTGTTTACTTTATTCCGTTAGGTTCATTTCCAATGTTGTAAGAAGTTCGTGCGAAAGCAGGAGATCCGTTGATTTTTCTCAAATATATGCGAAATTAGAAATAAAATATATTAAAATTACTCCATGTAGGATGAACATACATGTTACATTTACATCTAATTAAATCTAACCCACATGCTCGACGCAACAAGCTGATACGACCATTGATACAACACTATGACTATATCTATGACTATGACAGAAAAAAATGTAAGTAGGCATATATGCTCTGCTACTCGTGCGCAGCCGGGGCGGGTCGCTAGTACTTTCTATTTTTAAATTGATTTAATAAATTTTTTTCGCAATTTATAATTTATTTCCTTTGGTTATAATGAATGCATAATAACTAGTTAATAATCAGTAAAATACACAGACGAGTAACGACACTTCAACGCAATACATACGAAACCATTGTCCTAAGTATATTTAATTGGTTCCTGAGAAATCTGTCGAAAGTTAGTTTATTATTAAAAATCCCCAGTACAGGTGAATAGAAAATGTAACGCAATCAAAGAATAACGAGTAAGAAGCGTTTTCATTTGTTGTGTGTTGAGTTTTTCTAACGCCAACATTGGCTTTGTGCCGAAACTGTGCTAATATTAGCCTGACGATTTCTACTGATTTTTGTTTAAACCTCTCGAATAATGACAATTAAAATAATTCTGTTCCCGGATACGGAGTCATTATCGCTTCTGCTCACTATGTCCATATGCACGATAGGTATTCACAGATAGATGAAAATTTCACACTGATCCAAAAACGATTTTTAAAACGATTTAATTTCGTATTTTTTAGGGTTCCATACCTCGAACTAAAGAAGGAACTCTTATAGGGTCATTCGGTTTTCCGTCTGTCAGTATATCTGTCAAGATCCTTTCCTCGGAAACGCGTGGAGGTTATTAAGTTGAAATTAATATCAAATGCTAATAGGTGTACGCTTCTTTTGTAGCTGAAAAAGAATCAAGCTTTTAAGTTGACGCAATCAAAAAATACGGCTAATAATGCCGCATATATTGACATTCACATGGAAATCAAAACCTATAGGGTACTATTACCTTTGACCTAGAATCATGAAATTTGACAAGTAAAAGGCAAAATCTGTAAACAATATTTCTTTGTATTATTTACGTTGCGTACAAACATCTATTTTTTGGTAAATGCGTAACACAAATATATCGTTTATATTCGGAACCCTCGGTGCGGGTTTATCCTCCAAATATCGAAAAAAGTATGACTTAAATATTGTACTACCTATGTACACCTAGTCATTCCTTATCTTCTTGTTTTCGTTCTTCATATATTCGCACTTACAAATTAGCTGATTTTATTGCAGTTTTATGATGACAGAAAATATATGCTTATGCTGAAACATGAAAACAAGTTAATGCTTAGTTTGGGGCTTAGACGTTGTTGTGATGTATACATTATTACTATTATATAATTTTAAAAAAGTGTCTTCGAAATCATTGTAACTAATAGTGAATTTTATTTGCTTGGCACGAACAAGCAGGCAAGCCTATAAAAATATTATTTACAAATACTGTCAACCATACGAGTTTCGTAATCTGTCGTTTGATGCAGTTTCAATTTACTTACTGTCGCCTATTTTTTATTGGTAGTTTCAAAAAGTTAGTACGGTCGAACTTCGACCGCTGTGCGACCTCTACTTAGTATTGTTTCTGAATTCACTTTTATATCTAAAATTATTACGCCGCACCTAATATTAGAATGTGAAATGAAAATTAATAACGCCCTTATTATACTTTCCCCATGACGACCGCTTAGCCTAGTGGGTAGCGACCCTGCCTACGAAACTGGAAGTCCCGAGTTCGAATCCCAGGTCGGGTCAGTATTTATATGATGAATGTTGATACTGGTACCGGGTCTTGGTTGTTATATGTATGTGGTGCCTTCGCTTGGTACCCAAAACACAAGCTAATGCTTAGTTTGGGGCCTAGACGTTGTTGTCATGTATACGTTATTATTATTATTATTTGTTCGTCTGCCTATATATCACAGTCATTTTTTTCGCAGAAGTTTAGAGCTTTAAAGCTTCCATACCTCGAACTAAAGAAGGAATTCTTATAGGGTCATTCGGTTTTCCGTCTGTCAATATATCTGTCAAGATCCTAAAGATAAAGCTTTAAGCACACTTGTAGGACCATTGCAAAGGCGTAAATTAAAATCTACGGTGCCTCTTCTACGTGAAGAAAAAGGGTGTCAAAAATATTTTCACCTATAACACATTTTTAGTTTAAAATATGCAGAGATTAGGTAATTATTATGGTTTCGTCTGGACGACATATTACGTGGGCGCGTAAATGATCGCCGCGAGTTTATGATTCGCAAATTATTTGGTGTACCGCCAATAAAACAGGTGCAAGGAACTCATACATATTTCCTTCGAACGGGCAAATATATGCGCCTCGTACTATTGAATCGCCTCGTTGGTATTACATAGCCGGAATATTGGTGTTATGTTATGCAGACGCTATTCTAGATCCCCCGTTACACGCAAGTCCATTCAATATCGTGATGTTTTTGATTTTATAATTTGAAATACGAAGTGAAGTTTTGGTATGTTTACAGTCCAAAGAAGACACCAATCATTCGATCAATCATCAATCAATAAATAGGTAAAAAAGAAGGACAAAGAATATCGAATTCATCTTTACTTGAGTTGCGGCAGAGTTGCGGTACATAAAAGAATAAAATATATTTTGCAATGCATTTGCTAATAATACGGTCGTTATGACATCGA
This sequence comes from Luffia ferchaultella, assembly GCA_949709985.1. Classification (NCBI taxonomy): domain Eukaryota; kingdom Metazoa; phylum Arthropoda; class Insecta; order Lepidoptera; family Psychidae; genus Luffia; species Luffia ferchaultella. Next base: position 15,919,215 of record OX453247.1, read on the forward strand.
AAATTGTACCGTAATGTTGTATTTTACAGTACTAGGCCTTTTTATTTTACACCAATCACAAACGAGCATTCTGTTTGTAACGCATGCGTGAACAGCGAAATGCAGCCTGCTCCCGCCCTTAGCTCCCGCCATTATTACATTTAAAGTATCTTCCTAATTTTAATCACAAATAATAATGTCAATAGAGGATGGTCGTTACAATCCACCAACTCGCACTGGAGCTGCGTGGAAGATTTAAGACGGAGACCCCGTTTAATTTTTAACTTTTTGATACTCATCTATGTAAATAGGTACGTTTTAGCAACCGATTTTTTTAAGAACTCGTAAGGTCGGTATTTTTTTTTAATAAATTAATAAACTAAATACTGATATAAAAATATGAACTCGAAAAATATATCTTTAATAGAAAATTAACTTTTTTTATAGGTGAAAATGCTATTTCAACTAAATGACTGACCATACTTCATTATCATTGTTTTAATCTTATCCATACTTCGAATAGACGCACGTAGGTAGAATTCGGGATAGTTAGAAAAAAAGTACGAAATTATCGGAAATATTAGCATTTAACCAAAAATTACTTGCACTTTGGGATGTTTGAACTACTTTTTGTTTAAAAAAAATACAATTAAGTGAATATTAACATTTTAAGAAAAAAACTCAATTACGACCTGGGCAAAAAAACGCGAATGTGCAGAGTAAAATAGGTCACATCGCGCCACTTCGTACCAATCAGTGAATTCAGTGAAAGTGCGGTCGCGTTTTTATTTATAGGCGTATCCAAAATTGCTTTTGGGGTTGCCTGTTCTGCCAGAATTTATATCACCGATTCTAATACGTTTTCCCGAAATAAAATAACAGGAACGGCTTATTTATTGAACGCAATACCTGATGCCAGGTATTTTGATCTATATTTGAAAATTTTACAAATAAACGAAACCTCGTTAGGTATAATTAATTAAGTAATTGAAATGGATACAATAATTTATAATATTATTTTAAAAAGATACTAAAATTACATGCCATTTATGCAAGTGACTAACACACAACATTCATTATAGAAAATTATGATGGCGAGTAATGAATTAATGCAGCACAGCTTCATTACATCGATTATGCGAAAACACAACACATAAATATTAAAATTCAACATATTAGGAAGATACGTGGAAAAGTAAATATGTAGGAGAAATGAAATAGATTTCAGATAGAATTGAATGTAGAACACCGTGCGCTAAGAACTACGGTTTCAGCATCTTACCGAGTTCCTGCTCGAGTATGTCAGTGGCTGAGGATATAGGGGGCGCTCCGGAGCCTCCAGCGCCGGGGCTCTCGCCACCTGCATATGGCTCACTGTATCATTTCTGCGTTAATATTAACAAAATCAATCAATGATTTCTCAATCAACCATTGATCATTGATTACATTATTCATTGGTAGTTCGTTTGAGCTGATCACTTAAAATTATAACAAATCATCTGTATCAAAATGAATGCGTCTGTTTATTTTTAAATATCTAGGCGTTACCCGAAATTTCAGAACCGACGCCATGTGAAGTAACCTCTCGTTGTACTGTACCCTAGAATAGAGCGTAGCTATTTGAATGCTTGGTTCTATGAAAAAAATATGCTAACGTGTTGATGCGGTCGTAAACCTTAATATACAGTACCGAGAGACTGAAATAAAACGCAAAAATATCCATAAAAATAATTTACGCTCCATGAAACTCTGCCAATATCGCCTCATTGTGTGTACAGCATGCGGCAATACAAACCGCACGGGACTTGAGAATAAAAATAAGACAGTGACGTTTTGAGAGTGAGCCATATCTGATCGATGGGCGATATTAGTCACGGGATCTGGCGAGCACCGCCACAAATTGGCAGCCGTATGTCGGACGTGATTCCAATGATGATTGACGAATAGCCACGAATCACATTATCATTACAGGTGAAAATAAAAATAATATTGCTGCGTTTGGACCAGGAACAAAAACAAACCGAGTGGATGGTTTGGTCCTCCTGTTGTAGCAAAATGGTCCAAATTTTCCAATCTTGTTGATATAGGTAACAAGAATATTTCGGCCTAGAGGTTAGTTACCAAAAACTTAATTTTATAGAACCATTGCAACGGTGAATAAGGCAGACCTGCGCAATTGGATATGCGCGTCGTATAGATGGTTTTGTCTGACTGTAATGCATTATGATTCACAAAACTGTGGTTAACTAATGCAGTAGTACTACAATTTCAGTAACACTGACGAGAGAGACGAGACGAAAACAAATACGCCACACAAATTAGTGTGCAGCACAATCTTTCACTTAAGATTGTCCTACTAATCACACCTAGTAAAATACCACAATACCGAATCTTAAAAATCTATGCACTTATGAATTTTGTGTCAAAGCCAGTATCGTGTTTACACGAAACGAACCAGAATAGAATCAATTCCATTAGGGTGTCCCAGAAACCCAATATACGGGTGGCCGTTCCCAACCTGATCTATTACTAATCAGTGCTGTTACGCCTAATGGACTACAAAGTTCTATTGTGTGTAGGCGTCAATTTTGAAACTTATAAACATCATTTATCACTAATTCGCAATCAATCAAAACAAAAAATTACGTTAGCCAATACATCAGAATTTTATGCTGTTTAACATTCTGTTTATTATTTTAATACAGTCTAGTGGTTTCACATGAACTTGAAATTAAATGTCAGTGATTATAAGCGAATAAATAATGATATCGGTTGCTATTTTGAGTTCATTATAAGAGTGTGACTGTTTTGGAATGGAACTCTTCCAACGAAGCTCTTTCTTGCTTCTTGCAACGTAGCTTCTTGTTTTGAGTGATGTTGATACCATATTAGTACCAAATATGTGATTTTTTTATGTATAACTAATATACTTTTATGATTTCTTCACATACTGCTATACTCTGTTTTATTAAATACACGTAGAAGTCTGCACCTGACCCTTTTAATATTACAGAAGATAATAAACTGATGTATTGTGTTCAAATTAGAACATTGTTGTCTGTAGCCAAGAATATAAAATTTTAATACACGAAATGCCTTTGAAATCTTAGTTTTGTTTTTGTTCAGGTAGAAATAAAATTTAAATTACATGGCAAAGCTCCAGAAACAAGCTTCTTTACGTATCATAATAATTGTCAATACTACGACAGTATCGTTTTCGCAAACTGATTTTCCTTTTTAGAAACTGCAAAGGCAAAATGAATTCATTTTTCGGAAAGAACATTTTCAGTGAGTAATACACGTAATTAATCGACAATTATTGATCAGTTTAACAGATACTAAAATCATCATAATATCGCTTTATTTAAATCCCTTTCTGACGTAACTGTGACATTTAAAGTCAAAACAGCATAATACATCAAATAATTAATATAGGTACTATCCATCGCAAAGCTTAGGAATGGGCACGCACCTCTTCTGGACGCTGTGCGTGTCGCTAGGGCCTCCACCAGAAGTCGCTGGTTTACGCCGCACAAGTTCGCAGTTAATTTCTCACATTTCCGATGGCAATTAAAGTCGCAATCTAGAAACCAGAAATCCACCAAACTTTTTCAAGAATAGGAAAAGGATGGGAAGATACTATGTTTAGGGAGGAAAGAATTGTTAAGCGCTAAGCCATGCAGAAGCGATCATGCAATGTTCCTAATAATAGAAAGAACGTGATCATAAAGTTTATGCGCGTATAAATAAATGAAATTGTTTTTAACTATTTTATTATAATCACTCTCTCCTATAAGCGTTTGAAGTTACAAGTTACCAAAACATATTTACATTTGTAACGCTTATAATGGTAATTTGAAATAATGTCTTTTATAGTCATAGTTATGAACATATGTTTTATATTAATAAAATTAAAATTTAGGGTCTCACCCTTTTTGATGAAGACAAATCCAGCAGGTGAAGTGGGAGCGGAAGAGTCAAATCCTGAATCATTTGATCCAGTCGACGTTCTTCCGTCCGGGTTGTTTTCACAGTCAAAAAACTGGGTTGATTCCTCGCTACCATCTGATTCATCAGCATCTTCATCATCGTCGGATGACTCTTCATCAGAAGAACTCGAAGAAGATGAACTCGAAGAATGTATAATCTGAGGATTCTTTTTCTGTAAAGGTCGAGGTGTAGCTATTAGTGGCCTAAGAGCAGGTTCTTCTTTTACAGGCTTCTTTTTAGGTGTAGGTTCTGGTATATTGTTTAATAAACTTTTTTGAGATTTTTCATTTGTATCTAAATCTGTGCTAACGTGTGCCATAATAGTGCTATCAGCCTTATTTTCCTCTTTTATTATATCATCTGTCGTTTTGTTGTTTTCATTTACAGAATTATCTCTACTTGGAATGTGTTCCTCTTCAATAATCAAAGGAAGGTCTGCTCGTATATCGTCGATCTTTTTCACAACTTTTTGATAATTTTCATCATCATTAATATCACCAGTTGCATCTTCTTTGGCATTTCTATTATCAGATTCAACATCTGTTTCCGTTAAAATAGGTGACACCGGTGTAGCGTTTTTTAAATCATCACGCGCCTCTTTTAAATCAGGTATTATGTCGAGTGTTGCTCTATATGACTGTGGGCTAAGCACAGCAATAATAACACTATTACTTTTTGGTAGCGTTATATTATTATAAATTATTTTCTCTTTTTGCATAAATTGCTTAAAATTCACAGATTGTTCTTCACTACAATTAGCTAATAGTTCGTGAGCTAACGTATTCTGTACCTTTATTTTATTCTCTTTCTTACTATCGCCTTGAACAATATTTACATCGATTTCTTGTAATTTGACGTTAGTAACGGATACTAAAGAAGAAGTATCTTGTTTCAATGAACTTGTTTCAGAATTATCTTTATTTTCATCTGTGTGCAAAATATTTAAAGTTTGGGAATCGGTATCAAGATATTTTAAATTATTTATTTTAAGGTCAGATTCTTCTTCCTCTTTCTTCTCAGTAATTTCGTCATATTTGACTTTTTTGGCAGAATTTGTGATTAAAGCCAAAGAACTTAATTTTTCATCAGCCTCTTTAGTCTTTACCTCGGTTACTGAAAAATTATCATTTTGCTCTAAAGAATTCAATTCGGAAATTAAAGCAGGCGTAACTTTCAGTTCTTCAGATAATGTAGTTAAATTGCACTCAAATTCAGTTTCTTCATTTGTTTGTGAATCTTCTTCATCAGGAGACCAAAATAATTCACGTCTTTGTTTCAAAACATCATTTTGAAGTTTTTCTTTTCTTTTGTTTATGTAAATTGTTTCCCTTTTTCCTATTGTATCCCAAAAATCACCTTCTTCACTATTCGCTTTTTTCAATGTTGTTTTAGTTGCCTTTCTTCTTTTGCCGCTTACTTTATTAGTTTTACATTCATCTTTTTCTTTGTTCTCATTCGTTTTTGATGTTAGTGTTTCTACATTAGGATCATCTATTACACTACTAAATATTATTTCTTTTTTTGGCAGCCTAACTTTCTCTTCAATTGTCACATTTTCCACTCGGAATTTGAATGGAGAAGTGGACTGAGTTGTTTCTACTGTTGATGTAATTTTTGGTTTCATCTTAGGTTTCAATTTCGCAGTTTCTGTTTTTATAGATGATCTATTTTCCTCAATGGCCGGTAATACGATATGCAAAGACTCTTTATCAAATTCTGAAATAGAATCAAGCCTGCGAATATTGCCACCAGATGCTGATTTCTTTAAACTTTTTCTCTTAAGTAATTGTTGATTTTCGACAGACTCCTTAGATAATTTTAATCGATTGTGTAAGGAATGATCAGACTTAGTAGTTTGTAATTTATTTTTAGTCTTATCTATTTCTTTTTTATTTGTAGATTCACCAAACTGAAATACACGTGATTTGTCGTCTTCATTTCCTATTTTACTTAAGTCTAATGTAGCTGTACTTAAATTCTCACCCCTGATTAGCGAGTCTAATAAATTAGCTTGTTCAGCCAAAAGTTCCATTGAACATCGCCTGTCGGGTGATCTATTTGATGCTATATTAGGAACTATAGAAGATGTCAGTGTTTCTTTGGCATTCTCACATTTATCATCGTTCGTGATATTTAGTGAGTTCTTATTGATAGTACTACAATCGTCTTTATTTTCATCCTTAAGCTTAAATTTTTCAACAAGTTTTTCTCCTATTGTTTTCTTTTCTCTTTTGTCTTTGTAAATAAGATCTTCAGAAAGTTTTTCTCTCCAACTTTCTCCTTTTTGGATACCTGTATTCAACTCTAGGTCTTCAGGTTTCGTGGTGGATAAACTTTGAGCATCATTTATAGATTCATCTTGTTGGGGTATCAGTATACTATCCTGAGGCTTTCGCGGCGAATCTCTATCTTTCCGTTTAACCGTATGAAGCCTCACTACGGTCCGCCCTCGGCATATAGTGTTTCTTTGTCCTGGGGACGAGTCAATGCCAGTTTCAGGTTTCCCATCGACGCGTGGCATAAAAGGTCCATTATCATTACTGTTATTACTTGTTTCATGAGCAGGATTCGAAGTATTCAAAGCAGACGGGGTAACGGGCGGTCGACTAGTCGTAGGTTTCGTCCTGTATTTATCTCGGGACACGTCGATATCGGCCGTGTTTATATTTATTGGCCGTGGAGTGTAATTCGACGCCGAATAACTTTTTTTTGTTAATGAGATTCGTCGCGGGCTGTTTATTCTTACAGGGCTAGAAGTACCCCTTTCCGAAATCGTACTGAGCATAGGGGAATAATTTCGACTGGTGGAAATCCATCTGGAGGAAAGTGGTGTCCGTCCATAACTGCTGAGCGAAGAGTGAGTGCTGTAGTTGCTTCCCGGGTTGAGGTAGGACGCACTGTATGAGGTACCGTACGGCAAAGACGAGCCGCTGTATCCATAAGATGAACCACTGCTGTAGAAAGGCATTCCACTGTAGTACATGCTACTGTTCGGCAGATCAGAATAAAATGGCATAGTGCCGACGCGCCGACGCGGAAAATGCGCGTGATGTGAACGCGCGACACGGAAACGGGCGCGAGCGCAGACTGTCGCGGAGGGCACTGAGTACGCCGTGCCGTGGCCAGGTACGCGTCCCCACTCCCACCCGATTCGCCCGCCCGCCCAATCCGCGCAACAATTACGTTGATTGATCGATGATGTGATTATAATAATAGTAGTCTGACTTTGACCGTATTTACTTCGGAAGGAAAGTTTACGACCGTGTGTGTTTATACATGTGATTTATATGCGATTGTGATACGCATCATACCTGTTTTCAATAGTCATTTAAAAATATCATCAAGAAATTAAAAAAGATAAAGTCTTTAAAATACAATCTGTGAACCGATAATCATTTCATTTTACATTCGAAATTAAGTATTGGGTATACATAATTATAAACGACTAATTAATTATTACCTACTTTATTATCGGGACAGAAAGCGGCTTCACAACCAATTTCCAAAAAACATAAGTCAGCACGCAATTCAGAATTCGTATTATTATTTATTTTTTTCCTATGATTTGAAACTTTGCATTGATGTATAACGTTCTATAAAAACTGTATATTTATTCGAAAATATAGACCAATCTATACCTTTCTTCTCAAATAAAAAACAATAATTAAATCGGTAATTTTCTTATTTATTATTTTCCAAAAATTTATTAATAAAATATCCCTACGACGTCATCTTGACAGATGTTTATTATTTGTATTGTGTTAGACCAAATAAAGTCATAATATTTTTATCGAGCCATGAGGATTACTATTTAATTTGACATAATAGTGACCTCGCACCTCAATATTTTTCATTTACTTTTAGAGTTGGTGTTTTACTATGGAAAGTAACACAATAAGCTCAACCGTCCAGATGAAGTCATACAGACAATTTCATCTTACATTAGATTAATTTTCATAACGATGTGGTAGGTAAACTCCAATACAATAAATAGAAAAAAATTATATTTTAAGAGGTTATTCTAGAACTTTATTTCTTTTAATTTTAATAACTAATCAACTTAACATTAAAATGCCAAGGTATGCGGTTGTATCTACAAGTTACCCCAATTGATGTTAACGATTAATGGTAACTATAAAGGTCGCCCAACGGTCGAAGTTTGACCCACTTTTTTGAAACTACCAATAATAAATAGGCCAGACAACAATTCAAACTGCATTTTGATGCAGATTGAATTGACTTACTTCTAGGATGTATACTTACTAATACGACAGACTATTAAACTCGTATGGTAGACAATATTTGTAACGCACATTAGGTACATATAGATTTTTGCTTTTGGCACTCCTTTTCTATACAATCTTTACGTATGCCAAATCTCGCACACTCCGTCTGTACCTAATACCCGTAAAACCCGCACCCGCGTACCCGCTTTAATAGGGGTACAAAGTTTTGTGTTCACGTATTAATAGATATATAGATAATCAAATTAATTAGTTTGATTCCCTGTTCATTTAAAAAAATTTTCAAAGATGTGAATATAGAGTTTTTTTCGAGTTTATGAATCCTTTGAACGCTTTTTGTTATCCCTCATAAGTAGTTAGGGATTTGGCCATACAGTCACATCTCAAAAATTAATCCTGTATTCATTAATTCATTTAGCTTTCTGCCCTCCTACTCCACATAAACTTTAACTATGGCGAATGTCATACTCCTCCGTGCGCATAGTATGCTTAAAAAGGGGTCTAAAGTTTGTCTCTACGTATTTATATATATAGATTAGCTCAAAGGGCTAGGCTATTCATAGAAAAAATCCACAGATCTTGCAGTCCCCGCAACCATCGCTTTCATTGAAAATGAACCTACCCAAACCCGATTTTCACAGATTATTTTATTTTATTGCCACGAAAACGTTGCACTATTCTTTTCAACTCTTTAAACTCAGAAATAAATCAACGAAAAAATTCTCTGCTACCCGTGCGAAGCCGGGGCGGGTCGCTAGTTCAACATATTTGAAACATTTAGGTTTTAAATTGCAGCCTCTGATATCCTTAAACGTTCTGAACTCGATAATTAAGCATTCGAACGAATACAGGCCGAAAGGCGATGACCGTAATGTTAACAAATTCCCGGACGTCCATAAAATCTAACACGTGATGTCAAATTTCTTGTTCGGTTTCCAACCGATTTCCAAAATTTTGGTCTCAAACTATAGCTACTGACGCCTTTTAACCTTTGGTATAACACTTTGAAGCGATCCGACGAATACTATCTGAAATATAGCAACTTATATCCACAAACACAAGCGATCGACCAAAAAATCTTATCTTTCGGAAATAATTTCTCTTACAATTACCAACCGATTTCCAAAAACTTGGTCTCAAATCGTAGCTATGTTAATAGCCGAGATATCATTGTTTTGATTTTCGATATCGGTCCCCGTTCTTGAAATATTTTGGATTTAGTAAAAAAAAAAAATTCCGAAAAAATCCCGATTTTTTTACATTTTCAAATTTTTTTCAAAAACTACTTAACCGATTTCCAAAATTTTGATGTCGTACAATGCACAACTAAATTTTTAATCTTTTAAAACCTTAAAATCTTGGCTAGATCCCATACCCTCGGAGTTATGACCAAAAATGCGTCTCCCGTGAAATGGATATGATAGTCATTTTCAATGACAAAACAGAGTTCGCCCCGTACAACAATACTCGCTGTATTTCTGTATCAATATTTACAGAAAAAAAAAATGTAATAAGAGAAATACTGGCACAGGGCGGTATGTTTTTGTTTTTTTAATATCTTGTTCAGTTGTTTTAGAATCAATTCCTTAAAAACATGATTTCCATCGGTTCCTTGTTTTTGAACATAATGAGCTGTAAATTCGATATTAACGCGAATTAAAAAAAAACTACCGCCGTAGGGACATCTTTTCACTTTTGCCAATTTTGGTTCCAGTTCATACACATTTCAGGAGTGGAAACAGTCACGGCTCGCAAGCTGTTTCGACGGGTATTTTATAAGTATTTTTGAGAATTTGCTCTTGTCATCTCTGTCACTCAGGAATAGGTCGGGTAAGTGGGATTGAAACGGAATTATGTAGCGATGCCGATTCGAAGCCACGGAATGCAAGACTGTCCACTTAAGGAATATAATATAATAATAATAATAACACACAATCACAACAACGTCTAGGACCCAAACTAAGCATTAGCTTGTATTTTGGGTACCTACCAAGCGAAGACACCACATACATATAACAACCAAGACCCGGTGCCAGTATTAATATTCATCATATAAATACTGACCCGACCTGGGATTCGAACCCGGGACCTCCAGCTTTGCAGGCAGGGTCGCTGCCCACTAGGCTAAGCGGTATATATAATATAATAACGTATACATCACAACAACGTCTCGGCCCCAAACTAAGCATTAGCTTGTGTTTTGGGTACCAAGCGAAGACACCACATACATATAACACGACCTGGGATTCGAACCGAATTTGAATTTGAATGGAATTCGAATGGGAATTAACTAAATACATTATTAATTTTGATAACTTGTTCAGAAAAACAAAACATTGTTTAGATTCAAATCCATTTAAAATACTACATTATTTCTGGCATCGCCTCAGTTTTTTTTTTAGGAGTAGGGCAGGCTCATCGCTCACTCATTGATTTTGAATAGAAAACTTTGTAAATGCGTGTAGTTTTAATTTTTCAGTATTTTAAATAATGAAATCCTATTTACTGACTTACAAATACAAACACGTATACAAATATCATATGACTCAAGAAACGTTAGGTCAGGAAGAAAGTCTAGCCGTATTTTATATACCGACTCAAGACGTTTAATAGTTTAAGTACAATCAATTAAAGTATAATTATTTTATTCGACAATTTAGTTTATTCCTTTTTTTCGAAAATTTGTTGCCATTTAGGTAGTATCATGATATCGTTACCGTAGAAATTATGAGATTTGTGGTTAAGTAAATGCGACAAGTAATTTTGAGAATCTTCTCTTGATGTTGACCTTACATTACCCAAAGAATTCTGTAGAGACCAAAACAAGTGGAAATTTGAGGAGGTAAGGTACGGGCTGTATGGTGGATGCATTAACACTTCCCAGCCAAACTAAATTTTTCCTGAGTGGCGAAAGATGCGTTCTGGCATTATCATGATGAAAGACTGCCCCCTTTCTATTGATCCGACCCGATGGTTGTGCCCGGCGGTAATAGCTCATTGCTCATAATGAACGATGCCTTTCCAATCCCACCATACACTTAACGTCACTTTCCTGCGCGTTAATTCAGGCTTTTCCAGTCTGTGGTGCTTAGCCACACTTCCACTATGACCTTAAAAGAATTGAAGTATGAAAGGAAAAAAGTTATCGGGGATCAAGTACTTTGAAATCACCCATTACATACACCTGTAGTGCGACCTCCGACACTACGCAAGCCTTGAACAATTGATATTTATTTATTGCAGCCCCCTAGCGACTCATAACTACAAAGCTTGCTACTCTTATATGATACCTATGAAAGGTAAAAAGCCGCGCCAAGAATTTCTGTGCCTGTTGAGCAACGCGAGGCAGGTCTCGACGGGTACATTGCGCTGGCAATCGTTAAGTTCGTGGGGTACCTACCCATCTTTCAAGCTTACTAAAAAACCTACAAAAATTTATATTAGAGGTGTTATCTGCCAAATATAATTTTGATATTTTTTTGTTTGCAAATTCGTTTGTAATAAAATTTCGAAAATTACATTATAAACCTATGCACGCTAGGTGCATTGATTCGTGCTCGAGGGTTTATCGACGACGAACAAATTTATATGGGCTCTTAAACTTATTTCTATGTATGGGCACATACTTTTTCATTGCTCTGAGCTTTTACCACAGATCAGCATAATAGGTCTTTTACGATGATTGGTAGAAGTAATAAAATATCGATTTAGTTTAGTTAAATTTAGAAATCATGAAATTTTTAAATTACATCTTTTTTGTTATCTATACTATATACGTAATTAATTGGACAACATTCATAGCTTGAAACGTTTGAAAGCGAACAGAAATTTTCTTGTAATTATTTAATGTGTTCCATAATTTCGTTCGAGTTATTTAAAATGTGACATCTATTAATTAGAAGAATACAATAATTTTTGACGTTGAAATTGTCATTGTGACGTCATCTGGGCGGTTAAACTTATTGCGCTGCTTGCCGTAGTAAAAAACCAAAGCTAAAACTAAATAAAAAATATTGAGGTAAAGTCAATACGTCAAATGAAATTGTATTCCTCATTAATCAACAAAAATACTATGGCTTTATTTAGTCTAAAATAATGTTAATAGTAAGCATCTGTCCACATGACGTCACAGGGATATTTTATTAAGCAATTTGTAGAAAAAAATAACTAAGAAAATCAAAGACTTATTTTTTATATTTTATATATTATTATATATTGTTATAAATTGGTCTATATTTTCGGAAAATATATAAAAACTATTTGTTTAAAAGTTTGTACCAAGCCCATAATCAAATTCACATCACTACCTACAACGCCATCTATCGTAACAAAGTAAAACTATAGGCGGAAATATGATTATTTTGAATTTCATTTATACTGCCTATTAAAATTTTTGTTATTGATCTACATAGAGGTATATATATCGAAAATTATGTACCACGAATATTTTTTTCATATACCTAACTACATAGTGTTGCTCTAAAACCAGCTCCTTATTATTTATTCACACCTTAGATTCACACTACAGAAAGAAGCGTTGTCGTTTTCCCGGGGGTGTTGATGGAGACTAGGTTCAAAGCTTTTACGTAAGGCATGAACTATGATACAGAACAAATTAACATCGTTCCAATATGTTCCAATTATATTTCCACTAACGACATCTAGCGTTGGTACCTACGATTCCAATATTCTGTTGCGTAGAAATTCTTTCGTAAATATAAATTCCAGAAGTAGGCCATGTGGTGGGCTGGTTCAGCCCACGAAGCATGCGCATCACACTTTAAAGCGACACAAAACGATTGGTCCTGCTGCTGTAGGCGCCCTGAGCTGGTTCGTCCCCTTGTTAACACTCCAAGAGCTTGTCAAGGGAACGTCACTCTTTATTATTATTTTTACTCTAGTTCAGAGATTCCAAAGTTCGATGCTCCAAAAATAAGTAAATACTTTCTACCCATTTTTATCACAGTAGAGGATTATCTAAAACGGTATTTATTTTTATATCGTGCTTGAAATTCTGACCTCGAAAACACCGCAGAAAACAATTATCTATCATTTATACTTGGTCTAGTTTATTTCGTGATTATTACTACGAAACCATCTAAGTGCGGATTCCATTCGCACTTGACCGGTTTTCTTTTATTTTTCGGTTAAGGAGCAACTAAAAAAATGTTTATTTCAGACTCCAATATGTCCATATACTGAAATAATGGTTAATAAACAACCTTAAAAGCTAGTGTTAATACTTACATAATTTTATGTTTAAAAGCCTGATGGGATGAAATGAAACAGTCGATAAGCCGGGACGCCCTCAGGTGTATGTGGCCAGGTGACCATCACCGAGTGCGGTCCGGTCTAATGCCCACCCATGCGACTATCTGCCACCACGGCCAGGAGACTTTTGGGAGGCTATTGCACCTAGCATGCACCCCGCACAGCACGGCGGCACATCTTTCGCAGAGGATAGTCTGGAAACTGTCCACTTAGGCATCCGAAAATATCTTCGACTCTTTTATCAGCGTGGCAGCCGCAACTGCACTTTGAACGCATTATTGATATCTGTACGCGCTAGGCACTGAAAGACCTCTGCGAATAAACAGTCCACAGGCTACATGAGTATCTCAAGGCCGCACTGCAAGCACATCGTTGTCTGAAATCTAATGTCTTCGGCATGCTTTTCATAAAATCAAACTTGCCTGTATTTTACAACTAAATTACATTAGTTTGCCTAAAAATCTGTACTTTTATGAAGGTTATTAAAAAGATAATCATATCAGTTATCGAGTCCAGAATAGAACAACTTCAACGAACTATCATTTTATAATTTTAAAACATTGTATTTACCAAAACAATACCAATATAGCTAGTAGGTAACTAAATTGAGAACATTGTAACAGCTAGAATATTGTGAAAGAAGGTTTTATTTGACGAAAACATATTTTGTTTGTTAAAATAATTATTATATAAAATAGAATTTATTGTATAAGTATAAATATATTAATATAAAAATAAAATGCGAGGTTTCCAATTCTATGGAATTCCATATACATATATATATTTTCTCATAGATATATTATTCGTCTTATCAAAATGTTTTTCTTATAGTATGTAGTATTCTCCTAATACATAACTTTTAAGTACAGAAACAAATTATAGGAAATAAAATGAATAATAGTAGACAAGCATTCAATTTGACCTGTTTATAAAATAAAATTAATCACGAAATGACATCAACTAAACAACGAAAACGAGTAGCTAAGCTTTGTTAGTTTAAAAGCCAAAAGCTAGGGTAGTAAAGTAACGAGTTATCTGGCAGAGACAAAACTGGTGTCACATGACCCGAATGCCAACCCACTAAAGCATATAATATGCACGGTTACCATAAGTTTGAATTGTTTTAACGTGTCGACACTCGCTACCGACTCGTAAGAGATTTGTATGTGGATTTCAGTTCTTCTCGGTGCCGCTAGTGGCGCTTTCCATACAAATCTGGTCTGGTGAGCCGTCGCTAGCGAGTGTCGACACGTTACCCAGTTCATACGAATAAACGAATTCGACGATCGAATTCGAAAAAACTAGGAACGATTCGGTGGACCAGGGTGGGTCTTTGGGTAGTGACGTATGTTCCGTCTCTACGTAGTTATCACCAACTCTTATGATATTTATTATGATATTCATGTATTATACTATACATACTTGTATGTGAAACTTACTACTACAAAACAACAAGAGGTAAAAGGATTTTATGGACAAGAAAAAGTCAAATATTTGGAAACATTATAAAAATTAAAACGATCATTCAAACAATATCGGAACAAGAGCCAATCGAAATTAAACTTTATAAAAAATTTGGGAATTACTTCCGACTTTCAGTACCTATAACCCGGCGATACCCGACTATAGGTACTGAAACACAAGAATTTGGTAAGTACCACAGGTTTTATTAGCATATCATCTTCAGGTCTAAGATCCTCTAGTTCCTGGAATCAGTTCCAGAATGGTACTTCCAAAATAACAGGTCAAAGAGATATTTTGAGTAAAGTTTCAAAAAAATCCGTTGAATTTTTCTTCAGTTCCTCTGTTTGCTCCATTTACTCCATTGATATATGTAGCGGCAGCACTGTAGTTGCACATGGTGCGCACATGTTTGTGACGAATTGTCACATAACTCCATAGTTTTTACCACCGCTTTTAACCGTCATTTTCATAGCTTTTGTTTGTTTTTGCTTACCTATATGAAATTTGGTCCATACCTAGCTATGACGACAACCGCTTTATATGTAGTGATGTATATCTATGATTTTCTCGCATTCCTTCCTCCAGCTTTAAAATGGTGCATGCAAAAGTAGAGGCCAAAAGGGAACCTCTGTGCCAAGTTTCAAGACAAATCTATGGAAAAATAACGACGTCCGAGCGCCAACGGAAGGATGGACGAACAAATTACCATACCACAATTATAATAAATTAGATAGCAGCGGTACCTACTTAAAAAAAATAACAATTATACAATTATGTTGTTTCATACTTTTATTTTGTATTCTTTTAAAAAAGGGTCAGGGCATCCAACATACCTTCACATTTGAGTCCCTGGCGAAAGAGGCCGTATAGCAGAGCGCCGCAGTGGTCGCAGAATGTCGGAGAGACGAAGGAATGTGGTCGAAACCGATGCGGCACATCCACTTTGAACCGCTCGCGTAGATACTAATAAAAACAAATTTTATCACTAGGTTTTTGTCTGCACTTCGCTTAATCTAAAAAGGATGTTTTAGCTTGTGGCAAAATCGAAACCACGTCGAAACTAACGTTGCGTTATCGTCAGATTTATCAGTTTAAGATATTTTGTTATTCGCTATAAATCTGCTGTGAATATTTCATAATTATGTCAATAGTGTACAGGCCGCCTAATTCTGACTTTTCTGTTTTTGAGGAAGTGATGGAGGATGCTTTGAGCATACTTTGTAATTCAAAGAAATGTATTTATGTAAGCAGTGATTTTAAGATTTACTTACGAATAGATTCACTATTGTGCAATAAAATATTATTACTTTTTAAAACATTTAAATTAATAAATGTATTTTTTGAACCAACAAGAGTCTCAGCATCCTCGGCTGCCTGTATTGATAACATTTTTTGTAATTGTGATTGCCTCGAAAAAGAAGTGATAAATCACTTACAACCCGATCACTGTGGCCAAATAGTCATATTAAAAAAGAAATCACTCGATAAACCTTTGAGTTAGGTATAGAGCATTGCCTACAATGAAATTAAATAAATTTGCTATTGAAGTGGAAAAAAAAATTTTGCATTATAATTTTTTGCAAAGAGATCCGAACAAATTATATGAAAGTTTATTAAAATTATTTGCAGTGAGTTTGAAAACAGTTTTGAACTGAAGGGTGTAAAAATTTGTACCAAAGTAAGATTTTGTGAATGGTCTACTCCGGGCATTCGGAAAAGTAGAGAACGGCTTTATTGTTTATATGAAGATAAAAATGTAAATACGAATAAATAATTTGTTAAATATGTAAAATCTTATTCAAAAATATTTAAAATTAGTAAAACAGCTAAGTCTATTTATATTAGAAATAAAATAGAGAAATCAGAAAACAAATGTAAAACTGTGTGGCAAATCACACGTACTGAAACAGGCAAAATAAAGCCTCCCGACAACGAATATGCCTTGTGGGTGGATAACAGAACTGTTACTTCAGCAATCGCCGTCGCTCGCGAATTTGATTTTTTTTTTTTAATATAAGCATTATGATAAAATCACGGAACATTTGGGTTCATCTCCTTCCTGGCCGTGCTGTAACTTTGTTAAAGGAAAATGTACCGACTCAGAGAACGGATTTCAGGTTTAAAAAAGTAAATCCTCACAATATTATTAAAACTTTTAAATCTTTAAAAATGAAGAAGACTGAGGATTTATGGGGGCTGTCGGTAAAAGTGATAGGTTCTGTTGTTCACATTATAGGTTCGTATTTGTCGAATATATATTTAATGAATGTATTAAAGTGGGCATATTTCTTAATTTAATGAAACATAGAAGAATAATACATCTGTTTAAATCTGGTGATAAAAAGGACCCCACTAATTATAGACCAATAGCAGTATTGCCCACATTAAGTAAGATTTTCGATAAAATCATGCTAGATCAAATGCTTTCCTATTTTATATCCCACAATTTACTTCATTCAAAACAATTTGGTTTTACAAAAGGAAGATCCACAACAGACGATGGCATTTTACTTTTAAAACATGTTTTTGATGCAAGGGAAAATTCTAAAAATGCTTCATAGGTCTCTGTGATTTATCAAAGGTATTTGATTGTGTTGATAATCGAACATTGTTGCTTAAATTAAACTATTATGGTGTAAATAATGGTGCTAACAATCTAATAGAATCATACCTCTGTAATAGAATTCAAAAAGTAGATATTAATAGAGTAAAATCGAAGGGTTCTATTGTGAAAAATGGGAGTTCCTCAGGGATCTATATTGGGTTCATTTCTGTTGTTAGTGTATATTAACGACTTGCCTTATTTGGTAGAAAAATCTGCTGAGATAGTGAGACACTTCTATCGTATTTAAAATTAATAGAAATAAAGAAGAATTTTCAATAGTAAACTCTTCACTTTTGCAGGTCTTGAATTGGTTCAATGCTAATAACCTATTATTAAACGCAAATGAAACAAAATGTTTAAAATTTACATTGCCCAATGTTCGACAAGTTGGTGTCAATTTGAGACTTGGTGGAGATTCATTACGGGCCAAATTCACAAAGCTTTTACTCAACTCAAACTCATTTGAGCACGACTCAAGGTTAACTTAGTAGATTTATCGGCTAAGCAGAGATTTTCTAATTCATATACGGCACTCAACATAAACTCAACTGAGTCTGAGTTTGAGTTCAACTATATAACAATGAATTGCTATAAAAACGCCCAATGATTTGTCAATCACAAAAGTTTTCTGGTATCCAAGAAACTTTAAAAAATAAACTGACACAGAAAATTGAGAAACAAGATGTAATTCTCCACAGACCATCTGAAAGAGGTTTATTATGTGAAGGATAGAACTTTCATTAAATACTAGCGACCCGTCCCGTTTTCGCACGGGTAGCAGAGCATATAAGCCGTAGTATTTTTTCTGCGTAGTTTCCTATCAGCTTGTTATGTCGAACATGTGTATTGGATTTAATTAGATTCAAATGTAACGTAAATTCATCCTATTTGGAGTATTTTTAATGTATTTTAATTTCAATTCTATAAATATTTGAAAAAGTAAAAAATAAATACATAAAACAAACTACAATAATTCTCTGTATACAACATTGATAACCTCAGCCTAACCTAACCTAACTTTAAATCTTGATTTAAATTGTGTAGTGTAAAGGGCAATCATTGCGGACTTTTCTTTAGTTCTATAAAAGAGACACAATTCCTCCATACATTATTTTATTATATCTCAAAAGGATTAGGCAGCGTTTTCGAAGAAAGCTCCCAGCCGGTTTGATTTTTTCCGACTTCTTCAACAATAATCGTCATATTTCAACAAATTTTCACAAAACATTAATAAATTATGCACGTAAACCTTCCTATTGAACCACTCTGTCCATTAGTGTCAATAATATGCCAATCCGTTCGGTAGTTTCTGAGTTTATCGCGTTCAGACAGACAGACGCGGCGGGGGATTTTATTTTATAATATATATAGATTCACTAACTGTACCCTATGTAACTTACTTGAATTTCGTCTGTGGCATAAAATCTTAGGGCAATTAGTAATTGTATGGTAATTGTATTTCAGGAGATATTGGGAAGCCTCTCCGTGATTTAGCTTCTAATTTGTGACGAATCAGTGGCAAAATAACCTCTTTCAACGTCGCTTTGTAAAACCTGTACAAATCATTTTTTCATCAATTGGCATTATTTCTATCAGACGCCTCTATCTTCTATTCGAAATTTCCCAAATGTACAATATCATCACTTAACCCAAATAAATTGTCAAAGTCGCAATCCATCTTCAAAATAGTTCAACAACACGAAACCACGTGAAACTTTATCGGGCTGAGTTTTCCCTAAGTCACCAATAGTCTAAACTTAAATTGAAGCTTAGCATATGCTCAAAAACAAGCGTTGAGAATGGTCTATGAATTTGAAAATGGTGCTTAGCCACGCTTTTGACGTCTCTAAACTCAAACTAAGCATATGCTAAGCCATATCTGTTGAGATGCATTCATGAATTAGAAAAAGGATGCTAAGCTGCAATTTTGACGTTTGTTGAGTTCCACTCACGTTGAGATTGTGCTAAGCAACGTTTGTGAATTTGGCCGTAAGTTTACTTAATGAAACTGTGTTCTTGGGAATAACTGTCCATGAAAATTTACAATGGGATTCTCATGTTATGAGGGTGGCTAGTAAAGTGAGCTCTGCTGTTTTTGCAATTAGGCAAATAATTAGACTAACCGATGTGCATACAGCGACGCTGGTTTATTTTAGCTTAGAAAAAGGCTATTCGAGCATTATATAAATTAAAATTTAGAGATAGTGTAAAGGTTCACTTTAGAGAAAGTAACATTTTGACAGTCCCTTGTCAGTAAATTTATGAGTGGGTAATGGCCACAAATTAAATACAAGATATAAGCATATGTTATCGATTCCCAGGTGCAGACTCTCAAAGGTTAATAGTTCTTTCATGGGAAATTGCATCCGTTTTTATAATACAATTCCTAAAGAAATGTTGAACTTAAATTCAAATCAATTTATAAAGCGAGTTAAAGTCCAACTCATGAAAAAAGTTTACTATTGTATTACCGAGTATTTAAATGATAAGTGTGCATGGACATCATTGTAATAGTTGTAAACACTTTAAAGTAAAAAAAATAAACAATTAAGAAAAACATATATTTAAATTAAATAAACAGGGAGGAGTTTCTTGTCGGTTCTTTTTCCTTCTAGTTTTTGAACCGGTACCTAATCAATTCATTTTGACTTTCAAGAAGTGTGTGCAACATCTTATATTGAATAAAAACTTTTTGTATTTGAACAAAAATTAAAAGATCGGGCCAAAATTTATAAGAAGTAGTCCAAGCAGACATCTAATAGCCAAAAGATCATGTCAGACTCATGTCAGACTGTAGCTCCCAGGGTGTTTAAGATTGCCATTATTTAGTTTTTAATACACCTATGCATACTTTTTACATTGTTATTTTTAGGTGCAGAGCTTTACATAGTGACGTTTGAACACTTACATCTCGATAACAACAACCTGTAAATCGATACAACTTTCACATTTGTCTGATCGGTTGGTCGAGTGGTTGGAGAAATATTTGTGTGCATGAACAGTCTGTTTGTTCCGTGTCTAATTGAGTTATTGTAGTGAAACTAAAATTAAGAGCCAGCAACTCCGAATAAGGCAGTATGGTGACAACTGGCAGTCGATGTTTGTGTTACGGCTGATTGGAGAAGGCGCACGCGTCACCTGTTGGCTCTTTCTTTTCTTTAATCTAAAGATATGCTGTTAATCTTGTGATGTTTTGAAATGATTGATTTAAAATTAAACTAATTAATCGTTAAAAACATTGTTAGTTATTTAATTTTTTTATTACTAAGCTGCCTCCATTTTCGCACTCGTCACGGACGACCGTGTCCTGGAAACCTTGGGTAACACGTTGAATAGCGGTGAAAATGAATAAAAAAATAAATTTATTTTATTTAACATAAATTATTTTTTTATTTTATTTGGGCTTAGAAGCTCATACTTAGTAACCTACATCAAGCTGACAAGAGGTTTAAAACACATCCCGTATATAAAAAAATATAAGTATTTATATCACAATATACAAATTGTTTTATTAGTACCCATAGTACAAGCTCTGCCTAATTTGGGACTAGACGACCGTGTGTGTAAGTATGTATCACATCGTGTCAATTTCTAGGAGCGAAGCAGCAAGATAAAAAGTATACCATGCTGACGAAGTCACGAAGAAGAATCAGACTTCTATTTTACGTACTAAGGTAGCATCTGAATTGGCGGGCGAGCCTGGACATTTGCCCAGGAGCTTGGAGTGGCATCGCTTGTGTACGGCAGTCTGGCAGACGACACAACGGTAACCCTGCTTGCCGAAACCCCAAAGGAACTCCTTGCAGAATGCGCAGAATGTCGGCTGTCTGAAGAACTTCGCTACGAATCGATGGCCATTCACCAGGTGCACCCTGAAAATAATAAATAATATGGATAATACCACCGCCATAGTACTTCCCTACTTGTGCATTTATGAAAACTAGGTTCAAGTTATGGAAGAACCGTTCTCATCGATAAGTGGTTATTTGGACGAACAGAGTTGTCTTTAATCAGTTCCTTGTAAGCAAATTAGCGCTAATAACGCCCATGACAAACAATACAAAGTTTTGCTTAATTTTCCAATAAGGTTCAAATACTTCAAACAAGTCAAACGTTAGAATTTGGTAAGACCGCTGGAGGCTTGTGATGTGACCGTATATATAACCATTAGGTATCACCTATAGGCTCTTAGACTTGTTCAGTCAGGTTCAAATAGTACTTAAAAAACTAGAGGTTCAAAGAACCTCAGTGCCAAGATTAAAAAAAATGCCATTGAAAAATTACGATTTAGAGCGCGAACTGACGGACAAACCAATACAAAATCACACCAGTTCTTGTAGGTACTTGCGTTACATGATAATTTCATTTAACAAATAGCTAATTGCTTACGATTACAACTGTTATACTAATCGAGTTAACAAGCGTAACCAGATTGTTTTTTTTTTTTGGTGGAATCGCTTTTTACCTACGCCGGGACGAAGAGGGAGGTTGTGTGTATGTCTGTCACCATTTTCTTTAAAAACTATTGGACCGATTTAGGTGCGCTTTTTTGTATTGGAAATGTACAGTCCGTGCCACCAAAAAAGTTCCGTAGCCGCGGTGCTGTTTGCGCATTGCATACCTACTTTTTCATCTACGTATAGAATTATTTATCGAGTCGCAATTCGTACGACTTTAGGTATTTTATACCGCTTTTTAAAAGTTTGTAGACAATTACATTCATGTTTGACTAAATTCTTATACGCTCAAACACGTACAACCAGCCACTTCAAATAAAGTTCATTCGTTTGCCGCGGGTCTTCTTTGGTGGCGCGAACTCTATTATTATTTCATTATTTCCAATTATTACATTCCAGATTCTCAACGTCACATGTTTTACGGGTAAATGGCATCAGAGGGTGCTACATAAATGTGTTTTTTCTAAAACGGCTGAGCTAATTTTGATGCAGATTTTTGTTTTACATAGGTATCACTTCAGACTAGGTACTACTTGGGTACATTTACCTAATGGTTATGGGTCACCAGGGGATGCTGCTGTAGGTATGTTTCTCTAAAACGGCCGTTTTTGATGCGTTTTCTAGTATTGCATAGGTATCACTTTCGAGCAGATTCTTAAATACATTTATTACAAAAATAGTTTATGACCGCCAGGGTGCGTCGCACACTGTTTCATTTCACTAAAAAAATTTCCCTATGCTGTTTATCGCATAAATCGATTAAGAAATGCTTTTTAAATGCAGGAGTAAAACACCCACCTGTCTATTTAACATACTTTTTTTTAAAAAAAATAACTTGTGTGTCGTGACTTCGACGTAAAAAAAAGATTAAATAAATTCTGTAAGCGTGTTTGATCAAAATATATCTTTTTGATTAATATGGTTTGATGAAGGACCTTCAGGCGCATATTTTCCAGTTTTTATTTTTTAAAGATCACTTTTGGTTACCGAGTTATTAATTTTTATTCAAATTTTTGTTTTTATTTTTTTTCTCCCAAAAACCGCAAAAGTGCGACTTGTGACTGGCACTCAAAGATTCCTCATAAATGCGTCTATCAGTGATAAAAAAGTCAAGTCGCACTATGGAAGCGTTTGGGAGTTACGGATAAAGGTTATATAGTACATTTTAAGGTTGTCACTAAAGGTCAAACAATTGTAATATTTGTAATCAATAAAAAATTTAAGACACATACGTATAATTTTCATTTACGAGTATCAACATGCTGTCGTCAACATTATCATGTTGGAACTTCGTCAGCCACTTCTTCCAACTGCAAGTTTTCTTCATTAACCGGCTTCAGAAGTTCACGAACAGCTGCTGGCAGACAAATCCTATTAGACAATCTTTGGAGCTGTCTATAGTGTGCCGTAAACACACAAACGGATCCAACGATTCAAGTGCATGGTGGAAGAGGTCAATCATAGTTTTTTTCCTGTTCATTTTCCGACAGTGGCGTTCCCTATTTGAGCGCCAAAATTTATTGCGCGATTCAGCCGCTTGTTCTGAGAGCATACATACAGGAAGAGAACATGATTCTACGATCTCTTTACCATGGACTAGAATTTTGTGTACCGTCACAGTCATCGACTGCCAATTAAATGACTGGATGTACTTTTCCGCAAGCGTGCGACAGAAAATGCCAAACTTTACAGAGTCAATAGGAAATTCACAAGATATGGCGACAAAGATAGTATGCAGCCCGTCCATCAAACATGCATCTAGACCTAATATCTCTGCAAATATAGCACGGTATTTGTCTGATAGTGCCGTGCGGGCTGAATTACCATCATTTGTGGTTCCTGCATTGGATTTAATAACGTCCAGCAACAATCCAATCTGATTTCTTATATCAGCCTGGATATGTTTCTCCGTTCTTCCACAATTTGACTTTCTCTGCTATCTTTTTTGATTCTCCATTTCCGTACTAACGGATCGTTTTTGTAACTGAGATGTAATAAAAATTCGAAAATACGTATCCATACATGAAGTGGATTGATGCCGTGTTGCATATTTTCTTTTACACTTCGTCTTGTTTACGATGTTGCCAAATCATGAACTGACTGGCAGTAGCTTTGCAAAATAGGCACCTTAACTGTGAAGACGTACCAGTTTAGGACTTTGCCGACGATCACACTCAAAACTAAATTAGAAACAAACGTAATAAGTATGATGCCTTTCGGAGGTTTGGGTCGTAATAGGAATTACGACTCAAACCCAAACTTTGATAGAGAAGCAAATTAAACGTTTGACTCCTGTCAAACGTTTAATTTGCTTCTCTATCAAAGCTTTTTCCTTAAGAATAAGATTAGTGTCTTCTTTTCTATACTGAATGTGGAGCGGCCGACAAAATCTATACGACTGGGGTGCAGGATGGTGCCATGAAATATAATTTTTGTCCATTACTATACTTAAAGGAATAAAAGTCGAGGCAAAAGGACTATTTTCGTTCACAGAAATGTCTTCGTCTGATCCTGAGAAGTTTTGTTTATATAATGCTTGGCCTGTGCTTCCATCAAAACCCCAGGACCCTTTAAATACGCATGAGACTTCTTGCTTGCCTGTTCTGTTACAATACTCGATAAAATTCTCATCACAACTTCGAACGATTCGTTGCAAAGTATATGTGAGAAGTCCATGCAACGAAACTGACGCTTCTATTTCCGAAACATCTAGCTCTTTTGCTGGGTAACATGCTTTTCTTGCTCTTATTAGTAAGAAGGGTGGATAAGCTGAATAAACTCGACTTTTCAAATCCTGTCTTAAAAGTTTATATGTTTCCACATTCAGTCTCCTGTCGATAACGAAACCTAGAGCTTCTTCAGGTGTATAGGGTTTCGTTAACGTAGATACTTTTTTTAAAACTTTGAATCGTTTTTTTGGTGATGTCAGACAAAGTTTTATTACGTCTTCTAAATCTTTTGAAGCTTTTGGGGTTATCTTGCTTCCATCTTCTGAAGTAATCGTGAATGCCAAAGATTTTATCACTTTAGCTTGGGGTTGATCTTCCAAGGACTCCATGATTCGTTTTCTAATTTTGAGGTCTTGTTTATAATTTTTACTTTAGTCATTGGTTAATTTAGAAGATCCCAACAATAACGACCTGCTTCCTCTGAGAGCATACCGACAGGAAGAGAAGTGTACGGTCACAGTCATCGGATGCCAATTAAATTACTGGATGTACTTTTCCGCGAGCGTGAGGCGAAAAATGCCAAAATTTACTGTGTCAATAGAAAATTAATAAAAAAAACTAATAAAAGTTAAAAAAAACTTCTAAAGTAATTAACGAAGTAAACGATGAAAGGGTAGACATTACAAAGTAGAAGCCACTTAGTGATAAAATATCGTCGACACTCTAATTGTAAATAACTAATATGCAATTGTAAATTTTTTTTAAATAAATAAATGTAAATAAGTAAATAAAAATAAAATAAGTAAACAATATACAATTTTGTAGTTAAGGACAAAATTGAATTAATTTAAACAAAAATAAAAGGTCAAGTTGAGTGACACCCCTAACACCATATTTTGAAATTCGATTACTCGTAAACGCTTCCATAGTGCGACTTGAGTTTTTTATCAATGATAGACGCATTTATGATGAATCTTTGAGTGCCAGTCACAAGTCGCACTTTTGAGGTTTTTGGGAGAAAAAAAAATAAAAACAAAAATTAGAATAAAAATTAATAACTCGGTAACCAAAAGTGATCTTCAAAAAATAAAAACTGGAAAATATGCGCCTGAAGGTCTTTCATCAAACCATATTAATCAAAAAGATATATTTTGATCAGACACGCTTACAGAATTTATTTAATCTTTTTTTTACAACGAGGTCACGAAACACAAATTATTTTTTTAAAAAAAAAGTATGTCCAATTGACACGTGGGTGTTTTACTCTTACATTTAAAATGGATTTCTTAGTCGATTTATGCGATAAACAGCATAGGGAAATTTTTTTAGTGAAATGAAACAGTGTGCGTCGCAGTCAATGTGGCTGGGCCGATTTTGATCCGGTTTTTTGCTCTAAACATTTTTCTGTAGTAAAAATATATTCAACTATTCAAATCAATACTTATTTAATTTTTATATACATATAGATAAATAGATAACATGGTAATAATTGATTAATCTCTGACACGTAAGGACCTTGTCTATTTTATGATTTCATTGCCAGTTAGAATGTAAACACATTCCCGCGTATTCTAGTAAAACAATGATACATCGCAGAGCATGAAAATAGTAACAGATAGAAATCGATTCGGCTGGGGCAACGAACAAAGCAGCGCTGGCGCAGTGGATTAGCGCCGCTCGTAAATATACCCGCAACTATACTATATGTATAATGTTTGCGTAACGTTTTCGTTTTCCGGAAGGTGAGTAGGACAAGAATTTCTATAGATATTATAATAGGACTCCTATTCGTTATACGGGTAAACCGTGCGCTACAAATACTTTGCTACAGGAACCATAAATGCAACGAAATACGGAGTTAATTCTGTACAGACACGAGTGATTGAGAAGATAAACAATAAGGCGGGAAATTGTGAAATGTGTAAAATCGATATTACAAAAGAGAATGTATTGATCCCAGAAAAATGCGCCTATTAAAAATGCTATCGTTTTTAGGGTTCCGTAGCCAAATGGCAAAAAAGGAACCCGTATAGTTTCGCCATGTCCGTCCGTCTGTCTGTCTGTTTTTCTGTGAAACTATTGGCAATATATAGATTAAATTTGGAATATAGGTGTAATCTATGAACCGCTACACAACGACGTAGTCAAATTTAGATTTTTTTTTTTTAATAGGTCGCCATACATGTAACTGAAGCACGAAAAAAATTCATCGGATATTAATGCGAGAGGTACCAAACGATAGGTCTTAAAAAATGATATCAAGGTTTCAGACAATTTTTTTATTTAAGTCAACAGTTGTTGAAATATGCACAACTAAAGTCCTAATTTTTGTTGGAGTCATGTGCCCCCCCCCCCCCCTTCCTCTACCAGCTAAACCGTTGTTTTTGGATATGTGGAAAAAATTTATGACAGGAGTATATACAACGTAGTTAAAAGGAAAACTATCACAGCTTACTAGACTGAATTATTTAACGAGTAATAGATTGACTTTTAAAACGTACTTTTATAATAAAAATTTTGTAAAAATTCCATAAAAAATAACAGATAGCGAATAAGCGAAAACTAGATGCATTTTATATTTGTTAAGTTACTGTAAAAGATAATTTAAAAAAAAAAACATTTTATGATGAAAACTATATTGTATTACTAGGTACTATAAATGTACACTTTCCTTTGCAGAGCTTATTCTCTTCACAATCAATACTAAAAGTCAAAGGTTCACTATAATAAAATAAGTAATAAAAATTGTCTCTAGCTATCGCTGCACTCATGTTATTACTTTTCGGATTAGCCAGAGAGGATTGAGCGCCTTCTAAATAACTAACGAAATAAAAATGGAATATATTTATACAATAATTCGTAAATCTTCTATATATTAATAAAATTGAATTGTCTGTCTGTTCCGGCTAATCTCCGAAACGGCTGAACCGATTTCAATGAAACTTTGCAGACGTGCAGAGGGCATTGCCGCGGGTGACATAGGCAATTTTTTGTCTCTCTGTCTGTCCATCTGTCTATCTGTTTGAGCTGATCTCAGAAACGGCTGAACCGATTTCAATGAAACTTGACAGACGTGCAGAGGGCATTATCGGGGGTGACATAAGCGGCTTTTTGTCTGTCTGTCTGTCGATCTGTCTGTTTATCTGTTCCGGCTAATCTCCGAAAAGGCTGAACCGATTTCAATAAAACTTTGCAGACGTGCAGAGGGCATTATCGGGAGTGACATAGGCTACTTTTTGTCTGTCTGTTAGTGAGAAAATAAAATAGGAAGCATTATATCACAGAAGAAATACATACAGAGGTTCGGCGAAGGCCTCTAGACAGAGCAATTGTGAGGTAAGCGCGGGACGGGAGGCGTAACTTTTAAGCCATAGTTTAAAAAGTCCTTGTCAAACAAGGCTGTCGCGTTGCACTCGAGTGAATTAATTTATTTATTTACAAAAAATATTGATGTTGTTTTGTTACTATAGTACACACAACGTGTGCCGCCATTACTAAATTTCTTCTTTATTTGCACGAATAATAATGTACTTAATTAAGTATAATACCACAATAAGTTAATACCTATCTCCGAACCTACGAGTCACAGAAATATATTGTCCATAATCCGAGATTTAAGTGACCACGTGACCAATTTTTTAAAAGCTTATATTTTCGAAACCATCAATCGCAAACCTATCGTGTTGGTACTCAAACTTGATGTTTTGACGAGATCTATGTGACCACGTGACCACATTTTTAAATGTTTATATTTTCGAAACCATCACCACCACCTAACCACCCAGTTCTCGCTGGGCATCGGATATATTTATATTTATGTAATCCTACGGTTTTCACGAATAAGTTTTTCCGATTTCTCGCACATTTTTTCTCACATCATTTCTTGAGTGACCGCGGTTGGCGGCCGACCTGTCATCGTCTCATCTTCAAAGCTTCCTATTCCTTTTTAAGGTTCAGCAAACCAATTAAAAACTGTTGCTCGTGAACAAGCAGACTCGCCAAAAGTACCAGTTATTGATATAAAACATTCTTGAAGCTTTAAACCTTTTCTATAATCATAATGAATAATGGCGCGCAAATCTCGTTGAGTTAGCTTCATTGCTATGAGCATATTTTATCAGAAAAATTATTTAAAAAAAGGGTAATTCGAATTTACAAGTGTTACATTTTAAAATTTATCATTAAGGAACCAGTGTTTACGAAAATGTATCATTTGCCAGCGTCAAGCAAATGTGTGAAGAGTATCTAATTTCTTTTAGCGTGACCCACCTATATAGTCACAGTTCCATATTCAAGCCGAATCCTTATATGAATTCCTTCGACTCTATTATTTCTGTTATTCATAACGATGAAATTAACGCACCGATATAATAATTCCTTTTGATAAAAATATGATTTCAATTCCATCACTACGTAATGCGACCACGGGAAAAAAAACCCGTGAACCCGTTAATGGGTCAAATCAATGGGACCATGGGAACTGCTCGTTTTTATCGGTAACCGTTAGTTGCCGCCATCTGCTCACTTGAAACTTTTTGATAAGCTATACACGCTCTAAGTTTGGACTGCGTTCAACCAAACCCCTCCGTCCACTTGGTTCCCATGATCCTACTCCCATGGGATCCAAGGATACTTTTTTCACCTCTTGACTCCTATATTCATAGGATGAAAATAGCATTCACTTATGTCATACATATGTAACCATTTCAAACGGATGATACGGTTTCCATAGTTATTTAGAGAAAAAAATCAGAATATTTTGAGATAAAAAAATCCACTGATCTTGCAGTCCCCGCAACCATCGGTTTCATTGAAAATGAACCTACTCAAATCCGATTTTCACAGATTATTTTATTTCATTGCCCCGAAATCGTGGCATTGCCACGATTTAAACTGCAGCCTCTGATATCCTTAAACGTTTTGAACTCGATAATGAAGCATTCGAACGAATACAGGCCGAAAGGCGATGACCGTAATGTTAACAAGTTCCGGATCGTCCATAAAATCTAACATGTGATGTCAAATTTCTTGTTCGATTTCCAACCGATATCCTAAATTTTGGTCTCAAACTACAGCTACCGATGCCCTCTAACCTTTTGTATAACACTTTGAAATGATCCGACAAATACCCTCTGAAATATTATAGTAACTTATATCCACAAACACCAGCGATCGACCAAAAAATCTCATCTTTCGGAAATAATTTCTCTTACAATTACAGACCGATTTCCAAAAACTTGGTCTCAAACCGAAGCTACATTAATGGCCAGGATACTATTTTTTTTTATTTTCGATATCGGTCCCCGTTCTTGAAATAGTTTGGATTTAGTAAAAAAAAAATCCGAAAAAACCCCGATTTTTTTACATTTTCCCATTTTTTTCATAAACTACCAAACTGATTTCCAAAATTTGTGTCATCCGATGCGCCACTAAATTATTGATCTTCTAAGACCTTAAAATCTTAGCTAGACCCCATACCCTCGGAGTTATGGCTAAAAATGCGTCTCCCGTGAAATGGATATGATAGTCATTTTCAATGACAACATTTTTAATGACAAAAAAATAGGCTTTTCTTAAATTTACTTATTTTTATTACGAATCTTGTAATTCATTCAAAATATTAAAAAAAACGGAACCCTAAAAGATTTTCGTTGTCTAACTACCTGTACATCAAAAACGAGGAACTCAGGAATTGCTTGAGGTATAAAGTTCTAATTAATCAAAACAATAAATGTCTGTCCTCCTGGTCAATCAATACCAATTCAAACTAGCTCAATGTATATAAAATATGGCTTTCAAAAAAAAGCAATACTAAAAAACTGAAATAGACTTTTCTAAATTTATTTTTACCGATTCTGTCTGTACTTCAAAATGGAAAATTAAAAGATTTTCGTAGTCTATGTGTACATCAAAAACCAGGAACTCAGGAATGGCTTGAGGTTTAAAGTTCTAATTAATCAAAACAATAAATGTCTGTCCTCCTGGTCTATTAATACTAATTCAAACTAGCTCAATGAGCTTTCAAAAAAAAGCACTAAAAAACTGAAATAGGCTTTTCTAAATTTATATGCATTACGGATTCTGTCTGTACTTCAAAATGAAAAAAAAAAAACGGAACCCTTAACTGTACATCAAAAACCAGGAACTCAGGAATGGCTTGAGGTTTAAACATGGAACTAATATGTACTACGTACAACTGGAATGAGCTCTACGAAGGAATTTCGAGGTCCTAGAAATTTGACCTTGAAAACGAATTAAAAAGATAAAAGTAACAAGGACGTTAGTGGGTGCCACATTGTCTCATTCTGATTAGGGTAACAAAGTTACGTAGGATAAATAAGACCATAACAGGAACTTTTTAATTTTCGACTAACATCGAACAAAACTCTCTAAGCCTATCTTAACCCGTGACACTGAAGTAAACTTTTTTTACATGAGTATAAAGATTTCTGTATGTCCGTGTCAATAACCTATTCGTAATTTAGTAAATTAGAACCTTTAATTCGAACATTTGTCAAAATTGGTTTAGCAGATTTCAAATTAAAATTCTACAAACATACATCAGTATAATTATGGAGTAAAAAAACATACATGAATGGTGGGAATCAATTTACATTCATTATTAACAAATTATTTTAATATTTATAAGGGATCATAAATCACGAACGTAAGCACTGAAAATGAAATCTCGCGTGGCCACCGCGTAGTACAACTTGCGATAGCATCAAAAATACTGGTTGGATTTGTACGAAATACTGTTAAATCATCAAATTTACAAAAAATAAAATAAACGGCAGTAGCCCGCCTCCTATCCACCTCGATAGAAAAGTAGAAGCAAGCAAACAGAAGTTCAAGAGAGCTAGTCACTAAAAGCGGGCAACCCGCAGAAAATATGGTCAATCGACGGAGGCTTCTCACCTCCAAAATAAATTGTGAATCAGTTACTAACTCTAAAAATCAAAGCTTCAAATATCGATATCTCAATCACCTTAGTAAATTAGCTGCATGCTCCCTTTATGTATAATACCCTTTTGAAAACAAATGTTTTTTTATTTATTTATTTTTATTATATTTTTTTTTATTATTATATTTTTTTAGTAAATTCCTTTTTTTGAAATGGTTTTAACTGAGCTAGTTTGAATTGGCATTAAATGACCAGAAGGACAGACATTTATTGTTTTGATTAATTACAACTTTATACCTCAAGCCATTCCTGAGTTCCTGGTTTTTGATGTATAGATAGGCAACGAAAATTTTAGGGTTCCGTTTCTTTTTTTTGAATTTGAATTCGTAACAAAATATAATTTTCAGTAAGCCATATATTATTTTAAAGTACTTTTGAAATAGTTTGAATTCTGAGTTTTAAGCCATTCCTGAGTTCCTGGTTTTTGATGTACAGATAGGCAACGAAAATCTTTTCTTTTAGGGTTCCGTTTTTTTTTTTATTTTGAAGAAGTAATTATTTTTTAGGAAGCCCTATTGTTTTTAAGTATATCTTTTGAAATAATTAGAATTGGTAGGAGGACAGAAATTTAGTGTTTTGATTAATTAGAACTTTATACCTCAAGCCATTTTTGAGTTCCTAGTTTTTGATGTACAGATAGTCCGACAACGAAATCAACCTTTTAGGGCTTCGTTTTAATTTTAATTTTTTTTTTCATTTTGAAGTACAATCGTAACAAAAAAGTTTTTAGTTAACTTTTTTTGAAAGCCCTATTATTGCATAGCTTCTATCGCGGGCCTTAAGCGCGGGGACCGAATCGAGAAATTCCGTAAAGAAAAAAACTCACGCTCATAATCAGTGCAAGAAAATAGGAGTGCATAAATCGTTAAGAGTGGTTACTGATCACTGCACGTCGACCGAACTACCTCTAATTTATGCGATCCTGGTACTGCGCGTATAACACCACTACGCACGGAATCGCGCCATTGTCGCGCTGGACCACAGACAAAATTGTCTGTGACTGGGACCCACATAATTTATTAACGTCAAATACTTCCATTGTGACCTACTTGACTATAATCTCCACGTGCTTGTTGTTCTCCTAGTACAAGGTGGCAATATGAATAAGTCTTTGTCCTAATCAAACTTTCATTTTGAAGAACAGAATCATAAATAACAAAATAAAAGCCTAGTTAAGCTTATTTTTAGTTAGACTTTTTTTGAAAGCCTTGTTTTTGAGCTAGTTTGAATTGGTATTACATGACCAGGAGGACAGACATTTATTGTTTAGATTAATTAGAACTTTATACTTTAAGCCATTCCTAAGTTCCTGGTTTTTGATGTACTGATAGACAACGAAAATCTTATAAGGGTTCCGTTTTTTTTTCACGTAACAAAATAGGTAAGTTATTTAGAAAAGCCTAGTTAAGTTTTTATAAGCTTTTTTTATGCTAGTTTGAATTGGTATTAAATGACCAGGAGGACAGACATATAAATGTCTGTTGAGGTTAATTAGAACTTTATACTTCAAGCCATTCCTGAGTTCCTGGTTTTTGTTGTACAGATAGTTAGACAACGAAAATCTTTTAGGGTTCCGTTTTTTTTTAATATTTTGAAGTACGAATCGTAATAAAAAAAAATAAGTTTTTAGCTATTTTGAAATGGTTTTAATATTGAGCTAGTTTGAATTGGCATTAAGGGGGCATATACAAAATAACGGCATGTTTAGGTACATTTTTAGGAAGTTTGGAAAGGTATATCGTTATAAACCTGATGCTGAAATAAAGGATAGTTCTTAATTTACAATCATGTCAGAAAACATTTGCAGATTTTTCACTCTTTCACAATGAAAAAACATTATTTTGTAACCCACTTTTGCCGAAATCTCGGAAAATGAACATTTTTCGGTACATATTACACCATCATCACAAGTTTTTTTGAGATTAAAAAATCATTTAAATATTGTTAATACTTCATTCCTTCTTTCTGTTAGAGGAAATTTTGATAATAAACGTAAAAGTGGAAAAAAAATAATTATCAATAATATGCAATTTCATCAAAATTTCGCCATACTATTTTGTATGAGCTGACAGTTCATTGACAAGCGAAAACGATATCGTGTTTCAGTTCGCTGTGAGCAGCGCTAGCGAAAGGTCGGGTGTATAACTTTTTTCTTTTCCATCCGAATAATGTACGTATGCTAAAGTTTAACCCAATCAATCTTGAGACTTAACTGTAAATAAATTTATAATATTATTTTATGAATTAAATTAGTTTTAATTATTTTTGTTACCAAGCAGATAGCTTAGCAATTAGACATAAAATAAAAATCTTACACTGTATATACAATTATACAGCATAAATAGTAAAAATATTTAATTAAAACATATGTAAAAAGTGGGGTCCTCGTGGAATGGTGCCCACTACGCAGATGGCATTTTTGCGCTGAATGAAAATGGAAATCCTTTGCACAAGAAAACCGTCTGCGCGAGGGTCACCCATCGCTTAACTTAATCTCTGCTGGGTTCGGCGAAGAACTCATGTGCTCTTGCCCCATGGCCTGAGAGCCAAATGCAACGAAGTCATATAAAGAGCCGAGACAACTGTATTTACCCACTTTCTGACACTCACGAGCCTCCGCCGCCACCGCCGCACTGGCTTTCCTAGCGGTTGCCGAGAAATAGCTAGTGTGGCTACACAGGTAACGTCCCACACCAGCGCACGGCCCGTTCCCCAGGATATTAATGACATACCATCAGGCCGTTTTCCATCGTCTCGAACGATACGTGGCTCGAGTGTCGCCGGGACATTGGCACTGACGAGAGCTCTTTTCAGTATGTCGTTAAGTGTGGCGTAGTGGGAGAGGCGGCCAGCGCCGCAAAAGCATGCAAGTCCATGGTGGTCAAGGCCGTCCAACAGCAACTCCGCAAAAAAAATACAGCGATGATCTGTACAGATCTTAACCCCGAGTCGAAGGCCGACCGCTACGCGCAGGGTGTTAGGGTCGATAAAAGTGCCTGTTTTGGGGAACGGGTAGGAATGAAATCAGTGATCAGACTCTGGCCGAGGGCTAGACACTGCCAGCAATTTGGCGCTGTCTACCAGTAGCTGCTTCTATTAATGAATTAAGGGGAGCCAAGGATGCGGTGCAGGCCCTTTGAATGTTAGGCGTGGGCGGTAAATTTAGACTCGGTCCAGCTAGCCAGGTATTTGTAGTTTCATCTAAATACGCTATCTTGCAGTTTATTGCCACAAGGGCTTCAAGAATTTTATCAGCGAGGTCAGAAGTACTATGGATCGAAGATAGGAAAGCCGGTAAAGACACTAAAAATTTTGTAGGTTCCCAAGCCGCCGTACTTCATTGGTAAAGAGGCTTGGGTCCAAACTTGCTCGCTGAAAGTTATGTTATTAATGACCACAATTTGGAATTTTAAAGCGTTGTCAATGGAAGCGTTGTCAAATCTAATTTAGAAATTTCCAAATGGGGCAACAGCGAAGTAGGTAAGTAAATTTAAGATATAATATATTTAAAAAAAAATAAAAAAATCACAAAAAAAGTCGCTGCTCATTTTTATTTTAATATGCTTTTATGAGTTACACCTGTATGTTTTGTTTGTATGTAATGGAATTTTTAAACGCGATTACCACCCAGTTCTACTGAAGATATTGGGCTGAAATTCTAAATACGTATGTAACTTCGATGACAATACACTAAAATGGATAAACATAACCTGATGCTGCAGCCAGGATTGTTTCCTCTCGAGGATACTCCTCAACGGTTAATGGCACGAATACAAACTTTGTATATAGGTTGGATTCTAATAGTTAACCATGACTTTCACCATGAACTGATGATGCACCAGGATAGTTTGTTTACGAGGGAACTCGTCAGTGGTTAGGTTCGCACCGACATAAAGCTTTGTACCGGTCTGTATCATTTCATCGTTTTATAGGTAATTGTGAGTTCCACCTTTATGTTTCTAAATTTTGATGGAATCTAGTTTAAAAAATATTAAGACTAAAAAAAGAAAAAAAATAATATGTTAAAAAAAATTATAAATTACACTTTGATAGACAATCGAACTTTAAAAAAGAAAATAAGTAGAAAAAAAATAGAAAATTAATGTTATTGTGAAAAATCGTGGAGTGCAATGAAATATTTAAAACAACTGATATCGGGCACCCCACGTTTTGTCACAATAACATTATTTTTCCTCATTAATCACTTTATTTATATTCCAAAAGTTATTTTCTTCTTTATAGATCGATTTGGTATTAAAGCGCACGTTTCTTAGTTTTTTTAAACTATAATGTTTTTAGAAGGCGGTTTGAATGATCGTTAAATTTGAAGGGCAAGTTAGTCAAAACAGGGGTAAATTACACTTTGATAGACAATCGAACTTTAAAATAGAAAATAAGTAGAAAAAAAAATAGAAAATTAATCTTATTGTGAAAAATCATAGAGTGCAATGAAATATTTAAAACAACTGATATCGGATACCCCACGCTTTTTCACAATAACATTATTTTTCCTCATTAAACACTTCATTTTTATTCTAAAAGTTATTTCCTTCTTTATAGATCGATTTGGTATTAAAGTGCAAGTTTTTTAGTTTTTTTTAAACTATAATGTTTTTAGAAGGCGAATTTGAATGATCGTTAAATTTGAAGGGCAAGTTAGTCAAAACAGGGGTAAATTACACTTTGATAGACAATCGAACTTTAAAATAGAAAATAAGTAGAAAAAAAAATAGAAAATTAATCTTATTGTGAAAAATCATAGAGTGCAATGAAATATTTAAAACAACTGATATCGGATACCCCACGCTTTTTCACAATAACATTATTTTCCCTCATTAAACACTTTATTCTTATTCTAAAAGTTATTTTCTTCTTTATAGATCGATTTGGTATTAAAATGCAAGTTTTTTAGTTTTTTTTAAACTATAATGCAAGTAAGTCAAAACAGGGGTGTTCGCGCGGTTTCTCTATTTATAGAAATAAATAATAGTGGGAGCTAAAGGCGCGAGCGGCTTGCTTTTCGCGGTTCACGCATGCGTTGCAAACAGAATGCTCGTTTGTGATAGGTGTAAAGTAAAAAGACTTAGAAATGTAAAATACAACATTACGGTACAAGTTTCGATGTCATAAAGAACGTATTAATAGTAAATGTAGCGACAAAAGTATTAATCGTTGTTGTAATAACGCATACAGACTTGTTTTTTTTTGTAATGTGGACCAAATAATAATAAAATTTTAATCTATACGAAACAGACTTTATTTTAGTAGTGTTAGGCCCAGAAAGAAAAAAGTTCAAAATGGCAGACACTATTTTCAGTTTTGACCGCAGATTTGTGAAGGGAGACCACATGGACCCATAAATATCGATTTTGAAAGTAAGCAGTTCAAAAACAAAAACAGATTCAAAAGCAGTATTTTTTTTAGTTCTAAGCACAGATTCGTGATCGAAGACCATACAGACTCTTAGACATTGATTTTGAAAACAATCGGTCCAGAATCAAAAATAGTAGAATTTGACGAAATGGGAAATGAAAAGGTCACCTCATTCAATGGGACCTCGGTTTCGCCATCGCCACGTATCACAAACAAAATGCACTCGTATTGCAAAACTCCTCATACGATAACTGTGGCACAGTATAGTATTGTCTAGTAATTTTTTTTTATGGAACTTTAAAAAACATCTTAACCCACACCCATAACACAAGTTCTGCTTAGTTTGGGACTAGATAGCGCTGTGTGGGATGTCCCAAGTATTATTGTTATCACTACATATTATAAAATAAAGTCCCCCGCCGCATCTGTCTGTCTGTCTGAACGCGACAAACTCAAAAAGTACCAAACGGATTGGCATATTATTTACATCAATGGACAGAGTGATTCAAGAGGAAATTTGTTGAAATATGACGATTATTGTTAAAGAAGTCGGAAAAAAAACCAAGCCGGTTGGGAACTTTCATCGAAAATGCTGCCTAATCCTTTTGAGATATAATAAAATAATGTATGGAGAAACTGTGTCTCTTTTATAGGACTAAAGAAAAGTCCACGATGGTATATATCTATCTTTTATGGATAGCTTACTATACTATTTTTATGATGTAATATGATGAGGCGATCGGAAAGCAATTTATACGGATATGGTATTAATCCTTATCAAATTAAATACGATATTTACCTTCAGCATTTCATGAACATTATGATTGCCGTTTGTACTCTACAATTTAAATCAATATCTTAGGAGCCATACCGGACGACGCGACACGCGTGGTTAGGCTGAAGTTATCAATGTTGTAGACAAAAAAATATTTTAGTTTGTTTTTAGGTATTTATTCTTTACTTTTTCATATATTTATAGAATTCGAAATAAAATACATTAAAAATAATCCAAGTTGGGCGAACTTGCGTTACATTCAAAACTAATGAAATCCAGTCCACATGTTTGACACAACAAGCTGATACGACACTACGACCGTAAAAACATTATGGCTCTGCTACCCGTGCAAAACCGGGGCGGATCGCTAGTTATTATATAAAATAAAGCAGCATTAAAAACCTGACATAAAAGAAAACTAATTGTTAAATGATTAAAAATAATAATGATCAAGACTAATTAGTTCTGGTAATGCGCCAAGTATGTGTTGCCTCTGGTGCAGATGCGCGTGTAGTAGTAAGCAAGCTGTCAAGTAAAACCTATTTTCGAGCTGTCACTTTTTGTGTTTGCGTCCTTAAATGACCAGAAGGACAGACATTTAGTGTTTCGATTAATTACAACTTTATACCTCAAGCCATTCCTGAGTTCCTGGTTTTTGATGTACAGGTAGTTAGTTAGACAACGAAAATCTTTTAGGGTTCCGTTTTTTTTTTATATTTTGAATTTTACAAGAATCGTTATAAAAATAAGTAAATTTAAAAAAAAGCCTTTGAAATAATTATCTCAGCTAGTTTGAACCAGGAGGACAGACATTTAGTGTTTTGATTTATTAGAACTTTATACCTCAAGCCATTCCTGAGTTCCTGGTTTTTGATGTTAGTTAGACAACGAAAATCTTTTAGAGTTCCGTTTTTTTTTTAATATTTTGTGAATGAATTAATTTAAAAAAAGGCTTTGAAATAATTATCTCAGCTAGTTTGAACCAGGAGGACAGACATTTAGTGTTTTGATTTATTAGAACTTTATACCTCAAGCCATTCCTGAGTTCCTGGTTTTTGATGTACAGGTTAGTTAGACAACGAAAATCTTTTAGGGTTCCGTTTTTTTTTTAATATTTTGTGAATGAATACAAGAAATAAAAATAAGTAACTAATTTAAAAAAAGCCTTCGAAATGGATAATCTCAGCTAGTTTGAATTGGCATTAAATGACCAGGAGGACAGACATTTAGTGTTTTGATTTATTAGAACTTTATACCACAAGCCATTCCTGAGTTCCTGGTTTTTGATGTAGTCGGACAACGAAAATTGGTCGTACAACGATTTTGTCTTTTAGGGTTCCTTTTAAGCTATTGCATAGCTTCTATCGCGGGCCTTTGAGCGCGGGGACCGAATCGAAAAATTCCGTAACGAAAAAAACCTCACGCTCATAATCAGTGCAAGAAAATAGGAGTGCATAAATCGTTAAGAGTGATTACGTCACTTCGTGCTCGGTGCGTGTGCATACGCCTATCGCCGCCTCGCCGTCGTGTGCGTCTCCTACTTCCGTGAGTGTGCTTCGACCGAACTACCTCTAATTAATGCGATCCTGGTACTGCGTTTATAATACCACTACGCACGGAATCGCGCCATTGTCGCGCTGGACCACAGACAAAATTGTCTGTGACTGGGACCCACATAATTTATTAAAGTCAAATAATATACTTCCATTGCCTACTTGACTATAATCTCCACGTGCTTGTTGTTCTCCTAGTACAAGGTGGCAATATGAATAAGTCTTTGTCCGAATCAAACTTGAACGGACTCTCGATTATGCTTGAACCAACTATTATTCCCACCAAACTCTGTCTTCGTTCGTGCGAAAAAGAGAAAAGAACACGACAGTCCCTCTGATTTATCGCCTAGCACTAGTACTGGTAACAATGAGTTGTCCGCATTTAAGGAAGAAATACGTGGGATGTTTGCATCGTTACTTGCTGCCCAACGACAAGAATTTAATAATATTCTATTGCATAGCTTCTATCGCGGGCCTTTGAGCGCGGAGACCGAATCGAAAAATTCCGTAACGAAAAAAACCTCAGGCTCATAATCAGTGCAAAAAAAATAGGAGTGCATAAATCGTTAAGAGTAATTACGTTACTTCATGCACGTCGACCGAACTACCTCTAATTTATGCGATCCTGGTACTGCGCTTATAATACCACTACGCACGGAATCGCGTTATTGTCGCGCTGGACCACAGACAAAATTGTCTGTGACTGGGACCTGTCATAATTTATTAATTTTTTTAATTTGAAGTCGTAATAACAAAATAAGTAATTTTTAGTAAGCCTATTTTAGTTTTTATAGCTGAGTACTTTTGAAATAGTTTGAATTGGTATTAAATGACCAGGAGGACAGACATATAAATGTCTGTTGAGGTTAATTAGAACTTTATACTTCAAGCCATTCCTGAGTTCCTGGTTTTTGATGTACAGATAGACAACGAAAATCTTTTAGGCCGTTTTTTTTAATATTTTGATCGTAATATAATTTAGTATTTTTTTACTTAATAATTCCTTTTTTTATACTAGCTAGTTTGAATTGGCATTAAATGACCAGGAGGACAGACATTTAGTGTTTTGATTTATTAGAACTTTATACCTCAAGCCATCCCTGAGTTCCTGGTTTTTTATTTAGTCGGACAACGAAAATTGGTTCTTTTTAGGGTTCCGTTTTTTTTTTAATTTGAAGTTTTAACAAAATAAGTAATTTTTAGTAAGCCTTTAGTATTAAATGACCAGGAGGACAGACACTTCAACTTTATACCTCAAGCTATTCCTGAGTTTCTGGTTTTTGATGCACAGATAATTCGACAACGAAATCAACCTTTTAGGGCTTTGTTTTTATTTTTTTTTTTTCATTTTGAAGTACAGAATCATAACAAAATAAGTATTTAGAAAACGACTAGTTAAGTTTTTTGAAAGCCTTGTTTTTATTACATTGAGCTAGTTTGAACTGGTATTAAATGACCAGGAGCACAAACACTTAGTGTTTTGATTAATTAGAACTTTATGCCTCAAGCCATTTTTGATGTCCTGGTTTTGATTCACAGATAGTCTGACAACGAAATCAACCTTTTAGGGCTTCGTTTTATTTTATGTTATTTTATTTTTATTTTGAAGAACAGAATCATAACAAAATAGCCTAGTTAAGCTTATTTTTAGTTAAACTTTTTTTGAAAGCCTTGTTTTTGAGCTAGTTTGAATTGGTATTACATGACCAGGAGGACAGACATTTATTGTTTAGATTAATTAGAACTTTATACTTTAAGCCATTCCTGAGTTCCTGGTTTTTGATGTACTGATAGACAACGAAAATCTTATAAGGGTTCCGTTTTTTTTTTTCATTTTGAAGTACAGAATCGTAACAAAATAGGTAGGTTATTTAGAAAAGCCTAGTTAAGTTTTTATAAGCTTTTTTTATGCTAGTTTGAATTGGTATTAAATGACCAGGAGGACAGACATATAAATGTCTGTTTTGATTAATTACAACTTTATACCTCAAGCCATTCCTGAGTTCCTGGTTTTTGTTGTACAGATAGTAAGACAACGAAAATCTTTTAGGGTTCCGTTTTTTTTTTAATATTTTGTAAATGAATTTTAATTTAAAAAAAGCCTTTGAAATAATTATCTCAGCTAGTTTGAATTGGCATTAAATGACCAGGAGGACAGACATTTAGTGTTTTGATTTATTAGAACTTTATACCTCAAGCCATTCCTGAGTTCCTGGTTTTTGATGTACAGGTTAGTTAGACAACGAAAACCTTTAAGGGTTCCGTTTTTTTTTAAATATTTTGTGAATGAAACACAAGAAATAAAAATAAGTAAATTTAAAAAAAGCCTTTGAAATGGTAATCTCAGCTAGTTTGAATTGGCATTAAATGACCAGGAGGACAGACATTTAGTGTTTTGATTTATTAGAACTTTATACCTCAAGCCATTCCTGAGTTCCTGGTTTTTGATGTAGTCGGACAACGAAAATTGGTCGTAAACGATTTTTGTCTTTTAGGGTTCCTTTTTTTTTTAATTTTGAAGTCGTAACAAAATATAATTTTTAGTAAGCCATTTTTTTAGTTTTTTTTAGGTAAGTAAATAGTTTGAATTAGTATTAAATGACCAGGAGGACAGACACTTAGTGTTTTGATTAATTACAACTTTATACCTCAAGCCATTCCTGAGTTCCTGTTTTTTTATGTACAGATAGGCAACGAAAATCTTTTCTTTTAGGGTTCCGTTTTTTTTTTATTTTGAAGAAGTAATTATTTTTAGGAAGCCCTATTGTTTTTAAGTATATCTTTTGAAATAATTAGAATTGGTAGGAGGACAGAAACTTAGTGTTTTGATTAATTAGAACTTTATACCTCAAGCCATTTTTGAGTTCCTGGTTTTTGATGTACAGATAGTCCGACAACGAAATCAACCTTTTAGGGCTTCGTTTTAATTTTAATTTTTTTTCATTTTGAAGTACAATCGTAACAAAAAAAATTTTAGTTAGACTTTTTTTGAAAGCCCTATTTTGCATAGCTTTTATCGCGGGCCTTGAGCGCGGGGACTGAATCGAGAAATTCCGTAACGAAAAAACCTCACACTCATAATCAGTGCAAGAAAATAAGAGTGCATAAATCGTTAAGAGTGATTACTGATCACTGCACGTCGACCGAACTATCTCTAATTTATGCGATCCTGGTACTGCGCTTATTATACCACTACGCACGGAATCGCGCCATTGTCGCGCTGGACCACAGACAAAATTGTCTGTGACTGGGACCCACATAATTTATTAACGTCAAATACTTCCATTGTGACCTACTTGACTATAATCTCCACGTGCTTGTTGTTCTCCTAGTACAAGGTGGCAATATGAATAAGTCTTTGTCCTAATCAAACTTGAACGGACTCTCGATTATACTTGAACCTTATTCCCACCAAACTCTGTCTTCGTTCGTGCGAAAAAGAGAAAAGAACACGACAGTCCCTCT
>OX453247.1:17374461-17433648 GCA_949709985.1 Luffia ferchaultella
CAACGGCAACTTTGCTGGTATATCAGGCAACCGGAAATTGAGGCTTAAGTTAGGCTCAGAAATCTTTGGATTACTCTGGCTTTATCGTACAAGACAGCGCTTGTATTTTCAACTACGTATGTTTACAAAAAGAATAAATAGTTATGGAAAATGAAAGATCCTCGTTTAATCTCTGATTCGTATAAAGTATCAAGAAACCGTTGTCTTGAATTTTAAATTGTTTATCTATTTTAAATTACAAGACCTGCTATTCGAATTTACCGTTACTGGCATTATACCCTTAAATTATGTTTATTGTGGAGAATGTTGGTTTTCCTGTGGTGGAGGACTAATAGTGTCGTGGACCAATAATGGGGCAACGTATCTATATGAACCAATCATCTGCAAATTGTCGTGCATATTACCCAGTGTTGCCAGATTTTATTTTCGCCTAAATCGGGATATCTATGCGAAAATCAGAATAAATGCTTGATTTCGTTGAAAAATTCGAGACAAAAAAATATTACGAACCGTTTATTATTTACTTATTCATTTTATAAATATGACAATAAATTCTTTCGTATTAAAAAGCACATACATACAGTGTTTCATACAAATAAAAAAAAAAAAAAGTATAATGTTTCTATTTTGTTTTATATTGGTCAGATGATATTACTTGTCGTAATATATCTTTCTTGCTTTTCAGAAATCTATGAAAGTCCGTCCATACATGACTCGAAATCAAAATTGAATTGCACAAAATTTGCACTAATGGAGTTTCTGAATCTATACTAATATTATAAAGCTGAAGAGTTTGTTTGTTTGTTTGAACGCGCAAATCTCAGGAACTACTGGTTCGAATTGAAAAATTCTTTTTGTGTTGAATAGTTTATTTATTGAGGAAGGCTATAGGCTATATATATAAAATAATACTATCTGTCTGTCTATCTATTCGAGCAAATCTCCAAAACGGCTAAACCGATTTTGAGGAAACTTCACAGATATGGAAAGGAAGTGGTCAAAAATGACATACACTACTTTTTGTATGTCTGTATGTACGTCCATTTGTCTATTTGAGCTAATCTCTAAAACGGCTAAACCGATTTTAATGAAATTTCAAGGGTATGAAAAGGAGGTGATCAAAAGTGACATACACTACTTTTTGTTCGTCTGTCTGTCTGTACGTCTATGTGTCTATTCGAGCTAATCTCCAAAACGGCTGAACAGATTTTAATGAAACTTTGCAGACGTGAGAGAAGGTTGTCAAGAGTGACATCAGTTACTTTTTGTGGCTGTCTGTCGTTTGTCCTCACTGATCTATCAGCATAGATAAAGCCGAAACTACTAAGTCTAGGAAGTCGAAATTTGGAACAGTGGTTTATTTTATAGCGTGAGTATTAATTTTTTAAGAAAGGAATATTTGGAATCAAATTTAAAGAGGGAGGGATGGAGTTGCTTTGTATGAGAATCTTTGTTCTTTAAAGTTAGAAACATAAAAATTTTAAAATAAATAAATAATGACGTGTTTCAGGATTTTTGGATTTTCACATTTTAAGGGTGGGAAATGGGACGTGAAAAGTATGGGAGTACCGGTTTTCTTAAAGGAGTGGGGAGAATGAAGATTGAAAGTTTGAATGGGTGTACTAAAATATTAGTTTCAGCAAAAAGTACCTACGTATAAACCATTTCGAATATTAATATTACCTAAAACAGGAATGTGTAGTCTACGCAAGCGACGCTGCGGGCGGTAGCTAGTCATTTAATAATTCAGCAATTTTCAGATTATGATTCGATTCAGTTTACGTTGTATTCAGTGAATAGACCAGATGTAAACAACTATAGGGGAACGATGGGGAAGAAAGGTTCTTAAGTGGAGACCACGAACCGGCAAAGGTAGTGTGAGACGCCCGCCAGCTCGCTGGACCGACGATATAAAGCTAGTTGCCGGTAGTGGATGAAGATGGCTGAGGATAGAGGAGTGTGGCGTGCCCTGGGAAAGGCCTATGTC
Source organism: Luffia ferchaultella (assembly GCA_949709985.1). Taxonomy (NCBI): domain Eukaryota; kingdom Metazoa; phylum Arthropoda; class Insecta; order Lepidoptera; family Psychidae; genus Luffia; species Luffia ferchaultella. Next base: position 17,376,449 of record OX453247.1, read on the forward strand.
CAGCAGTGGACGAATGTGGGCTGATGGATGGATGGATGGATGAATGGAAACAATTATAGGTATATCTATTAAATTTCGATTGAAATTTCACGTAATAATCGGGACAACTGGCGTCTCGTGCGGGACATTTAAGTGGAGCCCTAAAATCGGGACGTCCCCCCGAAATCGGGACGTCTGACAACCATCATGCTGATCAAAAGTATTTCATGATGGGAGACGAACTGAAGATGGAAAGTTCGTTCGGTGGGCGTCTACAAGACGAAATCTGCATTGCCGACCAAAATTAGGGCTTCGATCATTATCAAACAACTGTCCGTTATTTCACATTCTATAGTTACACTTGTTGTTTAATTCCGTAAACCAATTAACATAACGTTCTTATTAATTGCAGTTTAGCTACGACATACATTATGGAGCGTCGGAACGCAGCCGTGAAACAAAATTCAAGAATAGATCAACGACCCGAATGGTCTGAATTCGATGATATGATATTACTTGGATATGGTACCCTTTATAGACCGTTAATTTTTTTGACGAATCGGCATATAACTCCGTAACCCTCATTCTTTGTTTTTGTTTGTATGAAAAGATATTTCTCATAGAAGTATGGACCACGGTACTTCTTTTGCGTCAGTTCCGAAGTTGTTTTAAACGGTGTACAAAACAACGAATTTCTATCAGAATAAGTGAAGAATCAAAACTGGAATTTCGAAGTTTCATATAATAAAATATGGGATATCATACACAGCGCCATCTAGTCTCAAAGTAAGCGAGTATTATGCTTGTATTATGGGGTACTAGACAATTTATATATATACTTCATTTTTTTTCTTTTTATAAACAACTGTTATATGGTATACTAAAATATACTTTTTTTTTCTTTTTATATAATAATATATAGATAAATATTTTATTTCTGTTTCTATATATAGATACTTTTATACCTTTATCAGAGGATTAAAGAAATTAAATGCTTTAAAATGCCTTTAAAAAATTTATGACCATTTTATGAAGATCATTGACTCACAAGTGTTTATGGCTGCGCATTACTCAGGTTTTTCGTTTGGCCAACCGTCGCCGAACACCCGGTATATATAGATTTTTTTAAATTAAGCCTTTCTTTCGTGTTGTCACCAGGTTGGTGCAGCTATGATGTCCTGCCCGCTGCCATTGCCGCTGTTGCCGGCACTGCATCCTCAGCCCGCACTGGCTGCAGATTTCCCCATACATATCGGAATCAAGGTGAGTTTTTTTTGGATTGATTAATGAAAATTATTTTCCAATAGTTTTCCAATTGTAGAATCAAATTGAAAAATATACTATTTAAAATTGTTTTCTGTTTGCGCTACAGTTTGGTTAATAACTTCTACTATAATATTAATAATTCCCACTTTCATTTTCAACATCATGTTGCAACATAAGTTTGTGTTATTCAATTCACGCGACTCTCACTGTTGACCATCCGGTTATATTTTATTTTAGTTTTATTTTTTTGTAAATAAACTGAAAAACTAGCACGGGTACGTAAAGGTATTTTCACAAATAAAAATCTGACGTCACTCACGCATATAATTTTCTAGTGCGCAGATTACCAAGTCTGTTTGACCACATGGCCAGTCATTTAGACTATGAATTTTAAAATACATTTCTACTTCTCGCAATAAGCACTTTCATTGGATATATCATACAGTGCCTTTAAAATTGGTTTGTTTAATTGTCTACTTGGCTCCTAATAACTGACCTCAAAAATGAAAATTCGTTTAGATATCCATGGGTCACCTAACGCAGTATATGTACGACTATAAACTTTTTTAGAAACAAAATAAGCTGTGACAGATGGACGGACAGACAGACGTACACCTATAAGGGTTCTTTTCTCCATCTTGGATGTACGGAACCCTCCAATTAATTAAATGTAAAGTATATATTTGACTTCTAAGTGAGAATGTAAAAAGCGTTTAAAAAATATAAATAAAATTAATAAAAATCGAATAAGCCTTTATTTACTGTTTCACAATTATACTAATGTTATACTAACTAAGTAAGCCACCTTTAGCGAATATCTTAAAATACATATATTTTTTTACATCTATTGGCAAACAATTATTCTATTGTAACAGTTTGTCTTTCGACAAAGGCCTCCTCTAAAGATTTCCACTCTTCTCTGTTTTTTGCTTTTCGTATCCATATAAGGCCAGCCACATCTTTTATGTCGTCCTCCCATGGTTTTGGTTGTCGTCCTTTCCTCCTATTTTCATTCCTTGGGTACCGTTCCGTTATTAATTTTGTCCATTTTTCGTTTGTTTCTTTTAGAATGTGTCTTATCCGTTTCTATTTTAGAGTTCTATGAACCGTTTCTACATTTTTTTAACTTAGTATCGTTTTTAATGTCCTTTAGTCTGATTTTATGTTTTCCTCTGCAACCCACAACACTCCTTTTTATAGAGTTTTGGCATACTCTTAGTTTGCCTCCAATTAATTTCTGGCACTGAAAGAAAAACAAAATAAAAAAATTAGGAATCGGTAAATCTTGAAAATTTTAAAATTTGAATAATTCATACGTTCACCATCGCAGTTCAAAGAAATTGAGATTTAATTTGTCGTCCTAACATTAATTGAGAAATCGTAGGTATACATATAGTTTGAAATATATTTTTAAAATATTTGGCGATTCACGAAGAAATCCGACATAATTTGAAATGTCAATTTTAATGACACACATCTTGAAGTCTACAACCTTATCTACTATTAGATAACCTTATAATTAATGATTAAGCCTCCTTCATTTTCACTTCGTGAATCCGCGCTTTCATAAGCAGGCCTATTCGCAGTACTGTAAAAGAATGCTGATGTGAGAAGTTTTGAAAAGAAGAAAGAGTTTGAAATAAATTATAAGTAGTGACGAGAATAGAAATTGTTAAATTGAGGCAGTTTGCCTGTTCAGAAGAGTTGCATGAAATTGAAGTGACTAAAGAAGTATATATAGAACGAATATGTGCGACGGAAGATTCGCTAATTTCGTCGACCAAGATGGCGGCATCTTAAAAGAAAGGATTAGATTATAAGTACCCAAAAATAAATAGGCTTATATGTATGTATATGGGTTATTAAATTTCTCGTATATGAAGCGACGTACGAATTATATCTTAGGTTACTGGTACCATTTAGGCGTACTGGATTCCACGCTTATTTTGTGCCAACGTAAACAGTCTCGGCGAGGGAATTAAACGAAAACCGGCGAGTGCGTCGCGTGTCTTGTTAAAACACTCGCTCGGGGCCTTTCATCAGGTTACGAATGTTTCCTTTTTGTCGCTGACGTGCTCCGTCATAATGTATGCACGACTACACTATACTTATTCGCGTTGATGGACACGGGCCTTAGGACGGATTTTCTCTGTATTTTAGGTCCCAAACTAACGTCAACAAATACACGGTGAATACGAAAAAAAACCAACCGAATACGAATCGGATTTAGATAAAAAATTCTACCATCCGTTGCATTACGTGTACGACTAGTTTATTTGTAGGACCTCAAATACACGTAAAAGGCTTTGAAATGAAATCAGGGAAATTATGTTAATAAAACATCGGAGTTTATTTGATGTGTATTATTAAAAATTTAGTTTGTGGATTTCGGTTTTATTTTACGAATTATATTATAATCGAAATAACAATATGTGACTCTTAGGAGAGTAACTTCGAATTTATTCCTAAAATAGGAAAAATATTGTATACGTAATCTTATACTATTGTATGTTTTTGTTCTATCAAGTCTATTTATTATTATCTATCATTATCTAATTGTATCTATTGTTTAAATAGAACAATATACAATGTTTGCCGAGAATGCTTGAATGTATAGTGTAAGTTTTTTTTAAATTCACATTTAAGCGAAAGAAGTACGTCAGAATCGCACTTAGTGAAAATCTGTAGTCTCTGCCTACCCCAATGGAAAGCAGGCGTGAGTATATGTATGTATGTCACATTTAATTAGGGAACTTCTTTGACGTCATTGTGTCGATACCATTTAATTTTTAGCCTTGTGTCACTTTTTATGCAGTTTTTCAATTGTCCTTCGAAAAAGAATTTTTTATACACTGTGTTTCCTTGAGTTTCGAGATTGTATTGGATTCATACAATGGGAACAGAAAAAAAAAGTACAAATGATAAATCGTTATTTTGTGTGTGATAGAAGTTCTTTGCTAGGGCATTTTATTGGCAATTTGTTATACTTATGCTTAGGTACTAACCGTTTCAATTTTGGAAAAGTCCAATCAGTAACAAAAATCTTGTTCTTTTGGAATGAACGTGGACTTATCCTTTTTAAGGTTTCATAATAACTACTAAGAAAATCTTATAATTTTGTCGAGTCCGTCTGTCCACGTTTTAACCCAGAGACCCTTGGTGGTACTAAAAAGTTATAAATTATCATAATTGTAAGTACATATTTATCACGCCTATGAAGTCTTGAAAAACAATATACTTGTATCATTGAAAGGCGTACTTCCATAAGTCTTTCAAAAATACTGGGGGTGTGTGATAAACTTTTTTTTTTATTCAGGGATCTGTTTGCTAAATATTATGCTTTAAAGTTGTCACTTTTGTGAGGTTCACATGTGGACTTTAATCAGTATTACTCTGATACTGTTCCTCTTCCACTGTATTCATGGCTGCGTCCAAGCACCCGATCAGCAAATTACTGCATTTTTCCTCAGTTTTTTTTTTACAATCGTCCCTTTGTCACTAGTTTCCTTCAGACGGCGCTGTCTCATTTGAGTAGCGCGTATAAAAGGCCTACCCAAACTAAATACAAATAACTACAGTTACTTACTGCTAAATATTAAAGAATAAACTAAACCTTCACAAAAAAATTTAAACTGACTTTAAAATTTTGTTTTTATATACAAACAAATTAAAAAGTTAATAATAATATTTTTACTTTAAAGAAAAGAGCATTAGTAGGCGACTTATAGTTTATGAAGTCGGTGCCAACAAGACAGTTTAAGTGTATGCTTACACTGAGAAAAAAAAAATACCGCCGAACAAAAAAAATTACCATAGGACGGTTTTTAGGCGGTGAAACCGAATAATTCTACTCATATTAGTCATAGAACTCTACGAAACAACCTCTGAATAGCTCTATGAGCTTGTTCAATGTAAATTAAGCATATAATTCGGCGGACTATAATTGTCGTGTTCTATACGTTTACCGCAGATTATTCGGCAGCAATACCACTGCAGAAAGTCACCGGCGAGTCCGGCGGTAAATGTGCAGAGTGATTGAGTGATTCTATGGCTATATGCTATCCGTCGCAATCCTCGCTGACGCAAGTTTTGACAAGTTTTAGAATAGACTGTCTTTGGTGTGACCAGTGCAGGGATCGCATAACCAAACCGGTAGATTTTAGATCGAACTCTGTGTGGATTAGATTAGATTAAATAGATAGATGAATTTCCGTCGGCAGTTCCAGCCGCCGAATCCTACTCAGCGCTCTAAGCGTAGGAACTACGGAGTGCATTTCCCTTTGAACTCAACGGTAATTATCCACCGCTGAGGGCCGTTTTTTTCTCTCATTGTACCAGATAATAATAGTTGAAACAATAATAATAACAATAACGTATACATGAACAACAATGACTAGGCCCCAAACTAAGCATTTGCTTGTGTTTTGGGTATCAAGCGAAGACACCACATACATATAACAACCGAGACTTGGTACTAGTATCGATATTTATCATATAAATACTGACCCGACCTGGGATTCAAACCCGGGACCTCCAGCTTCGTAGGTGGGGTCGCTACCCACTAGGCTAAGCGGTCGTCGACAATGATAATATTTAGAATTATAACAAATTATTATACCAAATATAAAACACAATATAAAGTGAATGACTTCACACCGTTTATAAATTATGTGCCGTCCATGAATTATGTTTCCTTTAAAGTAAAAATATTATTTTTGACTTTTTATTTTAAGTTGGTATATATAGACAAAGTTTTGAAATAGTTTTTTTTTTCATGAATATGGCCTTGACCATCAAATGCATTTCCATTAATTTATCCTTTGTTATACATCCAATACCATAAAAATAGGAGTTGACTAGAAGCCCCCTTCTGCGTTTACCGGCTAACCACTCATTCTTAAGCTAGCTGGTGGAAGATGACAAGTCTTAGTGCGAGTTTTAATGCGCAAGGGCCCCGCGCGCCTGTTTTCAACCCCGCGAATTCGCATAATGTCACTTCGATACTGTGAATTGACGTTTATGTATCTATTGAAACCAAACACTGCTGTCAAATTAATTTACTCTATGTCTATCTATACATTGACCTTGTGCGTAATTTCGATAATTTCTAGACCATAAAAGTGTAATATTTTTTCATATTAAACAAAATTGTCCTTATTTTAGTCAAAACAATTCAATTCACACAACAAATTAAATGCTGAGAGGCAGCCATTACGAATATTTACACAGTGAATAATTTACCACATCGATGCGGTGAAAGCACACAATTAATTGATAAAATGTTGAAAGCTTTAATGTCAACGTTTTATCGAACGGCGTTCGCTTAAATACATATTTTTTATTCAAATATCAACAACGCTGAAAATCTTGTTTATTTACTTCGCGTCTCAACTCCAGACTAAGGCCGTTTGCTTTCATAGATAAGGAGGGAAAAAATTGTAATTTAATCCGGCCGCCCTCGCCGACGAGTTTCAGGCAACTTAAATTGCGAATATATCAAAGCTAAATAACATAAAGTAAGCGAAAGAATATAAGGTAACTTCTGAGCTCCGAAGTTGGGAATAAACCTGGGCCGGGAGACCGCGTGACGTCACTTCCTAGTATCAATATTTGAAGAGATACTCAATTGCCTTTGCAACTTAGACGACGGCCTGTCTCCCTTTATAAGTATTGATTCGAGCCGACAAGTTTAATTACTTCTCGTTTTAGACGGCCAACTCGTTAAGTCGCGGTCTGGGCTTTCTTTGACAAACCCTACAACGACCAACCGCAATCATTTTTAACAATCATTGTATTAAAAATAATCTAAAACGAAATTTTGTTTTTATGATGTCATACATAATTTTATTGTTATGGTGGGTTATCAAATTTACTATTAACGCGACCGTCCGACCCGCGGTAGGTGAGTCATCATAAAACTACTACATCTCAAATTTAACATGTTTGAAGTTTCCAAAAGTGCATTATCGTAAAACCGAACGAATGTTCTTACCCATGAATCCGAATATTTAATTCTCTCTCTCTCTCTCCTGCCCCTATCCCACTCTAGGCGAGGTCGGCCCAACATGTTTTTTTTCTTTCACTCCTTTCTGTCACTCGTCAGTTCATCACTCCTTTCGCTATCATATCCTCCTTCACACAATCTATCCATCTCTTCCTCGGTCTTCCCCTCCTTCTACGTCCTTCCACATTCATACTTAACATTCTTCTGCCTACATACTCGTCATCCCTGCGCATAACATGACCATACCATCCAAGCCTATTACTCCGCAGTCTCTCTGTCACTGGCGCTACTTTCAAAGCTCCCCTGATATACTCGTTTCTGATCTTATCATTCCTTGTCACACCACACATCCATCTTAACATTCGCATCTCTGTCACATGCACCTTTCTTTCATCCATCTTCTTCATAGCCCAACACTCTGATCCATAATATTTAATTATTTATGTAAATACAATGTATACAGCGTTGCAATCACAGATAATATTATTTTAGAAATTCCAGAATTATAAATGGTCTTTGATTAGTAAACAGTGTGTATAGTTAGTTACACATAATCAATAAATCTGTGCTCAGTTAAATGACAAACGCATATACAAACAGTAGTAGCCCTGTGCGCCCTACGGCTCAGGTACGCCAAGTTAATTCGCTGTTGATTCAATTTTCGTCCGCCGACGGCATGTTTCAGTCGTCTAGCGAATCTCAATTCATACATAATATTTGAATAAATAAATATGCATGGAACCAATTTATAGAGGCCGGCCGAGGCGGGCGGTACACAATATCTGCGCCCTCATTAGTTGGCGCCCCGCTGCTAAGGCTGCTACGGCGTAGCGGCCTACCGGTTACGGAAACTACGAACGAGATACTCAAAGTTGTGTGGTATAGATATTCAGTTGCGACAGTGAGTAAACCTTATGTCTGGACGAGCTAACTGCACACACATATACGATAGTGTTGCTTCTTTTACCGTAACGCCTTTTTCACACACCACGGTTTACGTTCACAAGACGACCGTCTACACCTCACCAGAATATCATAACAATCACAGATAGCTGTTGACGTGAAGGGATATGTCGGACTCGTCCACATGTGACAAAAAATAATAATCGGCGTACAAAATAACATCCCACGCCCGGTACTATCTTGTGTAAATTGGTCAAATACCTGATTTGGATAACTGATTGATTAATAGGCGGTCCGGTTCGCGCAAAGCTACTTAGATTTTTAGAATACCTTAATTAATTCTTAATACTTTCTGCGAAATTGATTTTTAATAAAAAAAAATATCCCGGACAGGTGCTGCCAATAATAGATATGGTCTGCTCGAACAGTGAAGCTTAGTTCGAAATTTCCTATTGTATACAGCTACTGAGCGCGTAGCTCGCCAGCACATTTCGTACTTACAGTTTACACGAGAATCGTGTGTGTGAAAAAGGCCTTAGAAATATAACGGTGCTACGAGCGATCTTGTTCACGGGTGCTCGCCGCCCATGGGCTGCTACGATGTGATTGTTTCGTGTCAATCCCACAGAGGCCGTGATAACTTTGCTTCCGGCCGGCCTGCTCCGTGCGGCCTTTGTGCCTCGCCCGGCGCTGGGAGCTCTATTGCCTGTTGAATTTGACATGAAGTAACAGACTATTGTGCTATACAGAAAACTTGTACGTTTCTACTTGGCAGCCAATATTGTCTGAACAGAAGCTCTATCTTAGTTTTAATTAACGTCATTCGTAATTTAATCGGTCCTTCAAAACACATGCAAAAAACTGGCCAATTACACCTCGGACCACGTACATCGAAGGGTTCCGTAATCAGGATTAATATTTATGGTTAAAATTTAAAAAAATTGTTTAAAAACAAATATCTCGATAATTACTTATTATATTTTATTCAAACCAATTTTCGATAAAAATGTTTTTTGAGTTGTACTAAATATTTTTTAATTTGCCAACCCATGCCATTGGTAGTTGATGTTTAAAAAGGGGACAGATTTTTAACTCAACTATAAAAGTCATTTTGAAATCTCTATGGTTATCATTTTTAAATGTATACTCGCAGATACCTCACACGTTCATGTTTGCTTGAATTTTTTCTCGTCCCTCAGTTACCTGTGTGGTGATGTACCCAAAAAATATATTTCATAATTTCACTACACAATTGTATAGAGGTTCATATAGATAACACCTATCCTCCAAATTGCATCTACGTAGTGACAATGGTCTCCGAGTAAAATAGTTGTGACAGATCGACAGACGGACAGAACAATATTATAAGGGTTTCGGCTTTTGCCATTTGGCTACTAAACCCTAAAAAAGGAGTAACAACGCATTTAAGAAGCGCACTCAATTGTGTAAACGACTTTGAAAGCTTCGACAGATGATTTGACACTTGAAACTGAATTCCATCGCACTTTTGTTTACAACAAAGAATCGAACTCACATTTCTTCACGAAAATCAAACGTAAAAACTTGTGTCTCTCAAACAGTGAAGGCGGCCGCCAAGGTTTTAGTGTGTAAGTATGCGCGTTTTATGTATTTACATACGAGTATTTTTTTCGGTCGGAGATTCGAAAATAGGAGTATGTGTTAATTACATTGTTACATCTACTTGCTCGTTTAGATCAAACAGTACGAGACATTTTTTTTTAAAATTTAATAACATCCAAAAATTAAATCGTAAGACAAAATGCCAGAAGGCACCTAAGCACACGGCCGCGAGGTTGGGAGGGGGGGGGGGGGGAGATCTTTTCATCTGTGGTAACGAGAAGCGACATCGTCGACAAAAAAACGACCGAATATTAGTGCGGGTCGACGTTAAATAACAAACATTATCCCGGGCACAATAAACGTAGCAACCTGGCGCACAATAAGCGACGCTCCCGCTTAATGGCCGCCCGTCCGTCATCTTAGCTCTTCCGCGACCGCGCCCTGCTTCCACCTTGTATCGATGGTTTCATTCTACCTACCTGTTATTAAAAGAATAATATTACGTAAAAGGAAATATCGTAGCAATTTTGTATATGTTGTGTACAGTGACTTAAATCGTAGGTTTTATGAATATATTTAGTTGCTATAGATTTAAATATTTATAGAAGAGAAGGTACAGTTTGTAAAGAATAGTGCTTTCTTGGATTGTATTTTCATATGGACATTATTCATTAATAACTTATATTATATTTAAATGAAATACCTAACAAGGAAGTTAATTTCATAGAATATGTATATAAAGTACGATATTTAATTTGTAAAACATGTGAAAACGGGGGCAGGGAAAAATGTTATGTAAATTTTTATAAATTCAAAACTAAAAAATAAGAATAATTTTCAAAAATAAATGGGTCAAGTGTGTATCGTGTCTTGCCTAATAAGCCAACAACAAAACCTACCATAAATCATAGCATGAGTTTTTAAATCTGAACTATGATATACATTATAACTTGATCGATTATAACTCGTAAACTAGTTTATACTAGGTAGTCATGAAAGTTTTGCTTGTGATTCCATAAGTAGGTACTGTTGTTATCTTGAACTTTTTGAGATTTTTCTGTAACTGGTTCAAGAGCTGGAGAGGGGATATGCTACTCACCTCAAAAGGCCTGAGAATTCATAATGATTTTAAAATAGCTATTCGACAGTGGAAATTTTTAGTAATATAATTAGTAAAAATATATTTTAACATTTTGCATGTATGAGTGGCACTATAAGTTTTTTTTTTTAAGATTTCAATACACACTTATGCAGTGGTTACGGATATGCATAACCATACCAAACTTCAACTTTATAGCACTAATATTCGACTAAATAAAATTATATAGCTTACTTACATTTGAAAGATTGTTTTTTAATATTGGGCTACTGGTCGCTAGATGACACTGAATGTTAAAATATTCTACTACCTAGTTCACTGGTATTGAAAGATTTTTTTGGGATATCACGAATACTTCTATCTGCAGAAACTGTGTTAGAAAGAAAACAATGTGGATTCTAACAATTGTCGCGAAGTCTATCTTGTTATATCATCATGTATTGTGAGGTGTAACTTCTAAGATCGCGATATGATTATATTTGAACTGATCAAGGGTCAACGATACTTGAAATAATACAAATTGATAATTGATTTATTTAATCAAGTTATCGCATATTGGTCATTAAGAATCTACACCATATACAGTAGCATCGACCACTTGAATTATCTTCCGAGGAGCTCCTTTAAGCGACATCCAGCATGAGCACATATGTACACTATAAGCATCATCTCCGTTGTCAGTGTAGGTAGCTTTGATTAGTTCGCTCTCATCTCTCCCGTCTCAGGAACACCTAAAAATTTAATAAAGCCCGGGCACACTATTGCCTAACGCAATGGTGGCCCGGGCCCAAAGGTCCAGCACCGACCCCGCATTGACAATTTATAGTTAGTTAGAATGTGATCACAAACAACATAGTACACAGCGTAAAAGCACATCAATAGATTATAATAGAATATAGATAGTATCATACTAGGTATATAAAACTCTCTCACATCTGCTTCGCTTATCAGTATCTCTGTGTACCTCTATTTAGGATAAACTCTAGTGTCTATCTACACACACCTACACGTATACATATCTCTCTATCTATGGATCCTTTAACCACTATGAAGAGCTCATACCTTCTCAACCATTCATTGAGAAGTGCTCTTGTAATATCTCTCACTCTCTTAGGTGATAACACGAGTCAGCTTCTATGCCGACTTCAGTGTGTGGACTCTTTAACCACTATGAAGAGCTCATACCTTCTCAACCATTCATTGAGAAGTGCTCTAGTAATATCTCTCACTCTCTTAGGTTATGACACGAGTCAGCTTCTATGCCGGCGTCAGAGTGTGGACTCTTTAATCACTATGAAGAGCTCATACCTTCTCAACCCATTGAGAAGTGCTCGAGGTGTCTTTCAATCTCTTAGGTTATGATGCGAGTCAGCTTCCATGCCGACGTCATCATACACACAAATCTCGCTAAATCTATAACATTATTCAAATCTGTATTACGCATTAATATTGTGGATATCGTCAATATATATTACAGGCAAATATCACAGTAAACGTCAGCTGGCACCACGTGCTCAGCATATTGGATATCGTGTCTTATAGTTTCGTTACCTCTAAAAACTAATCATATACTCACAACTAGGTGCTCGATAATCAATCGTGCTTATCACTACCAAATAAAGGTAATTAATTATTAATAGGCCATAAAATTCTAGGCAGCAGACTAACCTCGTGGGTATCGGCCCCGCTGTCATCCGGAGAAAAAAGTGTTGCTAACCAAATCATGATTTTCAACCAAATTTGCAATGTTGCTATTAATAAATATTCAAAATTCCCATATTTACAAATAATCACGAAACTTCGTGACAACAATAAGAAAAATTGTTCTTATTTAATATAATAATATTGGACAGAAAAAAATATGGGGTATCCATTAAACCTGCTAAGTATTTTCTAATAATTAAGACTTTTGAATACTTATATTACTCATCACTATTAGATAAATTGTATTTTTCTATTTTATGTCTATAGTCTTTATCTACAATGGAACATCCCTAACGGTGAAGAAACCGTAAAGCAAGTTTTATTTAAAAAAAAAAAAAGAATATTTACATTTGTTACAGTTCTTACAAGATCTAGGCAAAACGTATCTTTTTGCGTCATGTAAATGGAAAATGTTAAACATCTTTGATTATATGAATGACATAACATAGCTACTTATTTTAACGCGTTCCAATCACAAGAAAATATATTTAATTACTTGTTTCAAAAAGGTACATTATATGTAAAGGAGTACTTACATCCAACCCACATTGTCCCCAAAGCAATATAGATACTTTTTCTTTTACCGAAATAATTTATGAGAACTGCTTTTTTTCCATTTTCAAGATGTTTTCTTTTGATTAAAACCCTAAAAGGGCTTTATCATTACAAAACTTCTGCGCGGAAGCCTTGCCATAAACGAGAATTTTGAAAGCTTCTTTTCGCAGGAAACATAAAATTATACAAAATATCTATAACTTATCAAGCGAAAGAATACTTACCCGAAACTTTTTCAAGTGGATCGGTCAATTGAGACTGGTAATTTGTCAGAAATTATTATCGAAATCAAAAGTGCTTAAAAGGATTCCCATGTTTTTGAAACAGTATCGTCGTTTATTAGCATTATAACAGTTTCATTACTAAAATTAATTTAGTAGCTTTAGTAGCTTCGTTCTGTTCACACTGAGAATACTTAGCAAAACGTAACTTACAAAGTAATTAATGTCCCGACAGAATTGAAATTTTACACTAAAGCCTGGTTTTCACTATTAATTTTTTTTTAAATATATTGCATTTCTAATAATCTTTACACGATTGATAGATTTTCTAATTAAAGTACTTATAATAAATTATATTACGGCGTTAGCGACTTAATTTTCTCGATATATGAGTGTAAAATGAAAAATAAATGTTTTTTAAAGTTCTTTCGTGTTTCTTTTTTTGTGCTTTTGTGACAAGAGACCGGGTGCTGCGTATAGAAACGTAGAAATAATATTAATATGCAACAGACGGCGCAAACAGTGCATACGTGTGCAACGGTGAGCAGTGCGGGGTGTATGTGAGGCGGCTAAACAAGCCGTACTAATGAGTCATAGATATACGATGTCGTCGTCACAGAGGCGAAATGCGAAACTTTGTTTATATTCTGCCTATTAAATTGAGTAATGTATGGGAACTTAGTAAAATAAATTGAAGGAGGCAAAACTGATGGTTTTAATTGGAATGTGTATACATATTTTCCTATATAAGTAAAACAATTATACATTAAATTGTAATTGGTACTGAATATAAGTACTAGAATATGCGCTTGCACTAACTACAGCCGACACTTTATCTCATTTTGCCTTATCGGTAAAGAAATGAACGAAGTGCAATGAAAATCATCGTTGCAATGAGATATAGATTTCACTTACCCTTAAACAAAATTAGCTTAGTAAGTTTCTGACTAAAAAATACGCTGACAGACAGACAAACAGATGGCATAAGTTGAGTAATAAAGAAACTAAAAAATAATCAGTTACACCTAAGTCATATAGTTCCCCAACATTTTATACCTACGTAGTCAACTCTACGGTTCACTCTTCATAATCTATGATTTGAGAAATGGCGGCAAAAAACAAAAAAATGTTGTGATTGATTTTAGTTGATGGTTTGCTTACTTACCTATGATATGTGACGCCACTATCTTTTTTCTTCGAAATTGACTCATTTTTACACGTTTTTAACACGCACGACGGCATTTTTGAATTGTTGTTTAATTATGGTGTAGTTACACTTTTGGCACGTAATCACGAATATCACGATGAGTGCAGACGTGATCACGGCGTCGTCGTCCCCATACCGATGCGACACGTGTAGTTAGGCTGAAGTTATCCATGATATATATAAATATTTTAGTTTGTTTTTATGTTTATATTCTACTAGCGACCGCCCGCAGCTTCGCTTGCGTAGACTACAAATTCCTGTTAGAGGCACTATTAACGTTCGAGATGGTTTATACGTACTTTTTGCTGGTACCACTTTTGTTTACACTCATTCAAACTTTCAATCTTCATTCCCCTTCCACTCTTTAAAAAAATCGATACAATTTTTCATTTTCCGTTTCCCAAAAGGTGGAAATCTAAAAACCCAGAAACACGTCATTATTTAAGTCCCTCCATTCCCATCCTTAAGTTTGAAATTTCTAAAAAAGCCTTTCATAAGTTAATGCTCACGTTATAAAATAAACCTATGTTCCAAATTTAAGCTTCCTAGACACAGTAGTTTTGGTTGTACGTTGATAGATCAGTGTGGACAAACGACAGACAGACAAACACAAAAAGTAGCTTTATGACACTCTTGACAACCTTCTTTCACGTCTGCAAAGTTTCATTAAAATCTATTCAGCCGTATTGGAAATTATCTCAAATAGATAAAATTGAATTGAATAGACACATAGACGTACAGACAAACAGTCGGACAAAAAGTAGAAATCTCTTGACAACGTTCTTTCCCGTCTGCAAAGTTTCCTTAAAATCAGTTTGGCCGTTTTGGAGATTAGCTCAAATAGACAGATACACGTACAGACAGACAGACGGACAAAAGTAACATTTCTTAGTGTTGACGACCTTCTTTTCATACTTGTGATGTTTCATTAAAATCGGTTTAGACAGATGGACGTACAGATAGACATCCAAAAAGTTCTGTATGTCACTTTTGACTACATCCTTTCCATATGTGTAAAGTTTCATCAAAATCAGTTAAGCCGTTTTGGCCGAAGCCGATTTGCTCGAATAGACAGACAGTTCGTTTTCATATATATAGCCTATAACCCTCCGCTAGATTCAGGCTATCAAAGGCAAAAAGAATTTTTCCAATCCGACTGGCAGTTTCAGTGGTTAGTGCATTCAAACAAACAAACTCTTTAGCTTTATAATAAGTATAATAATCTATTATATAGATTATAAGAAAATAAGATATTACTGAAAACCGTATCAAAGTCTATTGCGTGGATCGGAAGTAAAAAGTTAACGAACAAAGGCAGACAGCGAATTTATTTTCTCCCGCTATAGTTTTCATATTTCGATAAAAACTGCTAAGATATTAATTTAAATTGTATGGTGTAAAGGGCAACTATAATATGCATGAAATGCTTAAGACAACTAACATATTTAATTTAATAAGGATTAATATCACGTTTAAAAAACATCTTCGCAAATAGTACATTATGTTAGAACAAATTTGATTGTCATAAAAAAGGTTATAGTAAGTTAACCTTAAAAGATACACTTATGCTGTCGCAGACTTTTGGTTAGAACATTTAAAGTGGAACAATTTCGTAATACATGATTTTTGCTTAACATTAACCGTTTACGCCGCGCGCGCGACGGAAGCTCTCAAAAGGAACAATTTTTTCCCGTTTTTGCAACATTTTTCATTGATGCTCCACTCCTATTGGTCGTAGCGTGATGTAGTGTAGCCTATAGCCTTCCTCGATAAATGGACTATCCAACACAACTATAATTTTTTAATTTGGACCAGTAGTTCCTGAGATTTGCGCGTTCAAACAAACAAACAAACAAACAAACAAACAAACAAACAAACAAACTCTTCAGCTTTATAATATTAGTATAGATACTTTTTCAAATATTTACAGAATTGGAAATAAAATAAATTAAAAATACTCCACGTAGGATGAAATTACGTTACATATAAATCTAATTAAATCTAATCCACATGTTCGACGCAACATTCTGATATAACACTAAGACAGAAAAAACACTACGGCTTATATAATATGCTCTGCTACCCGTACGAAGCCGGGGCGGGTTGCTAGTATATATATAAAGTCAAACGCAAAATTATAAAATTCTTTAAAAACGATTATATTAGCATCTACAAGAACGATCACGATCGAGAATTCGTATCGCTTAGGTTTTCCTGTAAAATATAAGTGAAGGCCTATATTATATTTTTTATAATGTATTTTATTTTATTTATTTTTTATTTCATCGTCAGTAGTTTAAGAGGGCGATAGAGGTTAATTTTCGTAATTTTTTTTTGGGATGTGTTAAACCATATATTTTAAAATATAAAAAAAATACTTTATATTTCCTTAACAAGCACTTACATTTGACATGTCAGACGATGAATGCACTTGAGAAAAGCTTTTTTATTTTAATTTTATACTTTGCCCTCTGAAATTCAACGCCAAAATAAACATTCGTTTATTTACGCCATACGTCTGTGATTGGACCACCAAACTTTGTATATGAATTTCAACTTCTTTCAGTAGATTCGGAGAAAATATTCTGTGCCAAACGGACAGACACCAAAGTGTTCCTTTTTATCATCTCGCATCTACAGAACTTTAAAAATTCTGTAGAGAGTTTCACAAATATCAGATGCCTATACAAAAAACAGTTCATTTAAAATTTCAAAAATATTTCTTAATGTTTTTAAGTAGAATTAAAACTATCGTTAGTAATGGGCATAATGAAAGCATCTCAGGTAATAATGAAAAATGTGGTATTTTTGCATATAATTGGTAATATGCGTCAACTGGTTCCGTGTGCAAATGTCAAAAAACAGAACCATTAAAATTTTGTCTTGTCCGCTCGCCTGTCACCGCCATTTTTCTCGGACAGTATTGGCACTATACAGATGATATTTGTAATGTGGGTGTAATCTTAGAACTGCTTTAGAATGGTGTTGCGAAATTACGAAAAAAACATTTTCGGGGTAAGCCGCCACACATTTCCGGGGTACGGAAAAGGTTCCAGCGCATGTATACGTGTGAGGTACCTATAGAGAAATTATACAGAGGTTTCAAAATGACTTTTTTATTTATGTCAATAGTTGTCGAGATATATATAATCTTATTTAAAAAAAAAATTGAAGAAAGGATTTTTGAGATGTGCGCTCTTAAAATCCTAAAAATGGTGTTCCCCCTTTTGACTTTTCGCCATGGGGTGGAAAATTCTGAAAAAAATAGTACGAGACTTTCAACTTTCAACGAAAATTGATTATATTGAGTAGTTTTGAGGATATTTGTTTTTAAACATAAGTTTAAAATTATTTAACTTTTATTAAACTTAAAAAAATAACAATATTTGAATTTTAATCATAAACGTTTCATCCTTACTGTGGAAATCTTTACTGGGCGTGGTCCGACGCGCATCGGTCGGTTTCTTTTCTTGTCGGTTTTACTATCCTTACCCTTGAATTCTAACTTAAAACATTCACAACGCTCAACTCAATACTTGCAACTAAAACGAACTTCGCTCACTTGTTACACAAGTAATTATTTCGTTGTTTATGACAGTATCAGATCCTTTGTTTAACTCAGCATACCTTGCATCAAAGAAATATGTGTTGGCTGAAGAAATAGCTTTTAACCGTGTAACAGTATGCTGCCGTTATGTTAAACTCCGTGGTCTCCGCCCTTTAGTTATGACCACATGGTGTTCTATAAAAACGGTTAATTAATTGTTATATAAAACTGATGTTTTATTAAAGCTAAAGAAGGCGTGAAGTTTACAACACATTGTACAAATTAAAGTCAAACACTTTTCCGCTCTTTCTGTTCTCACCTGCTGGGAAGCAAGGAGGAACTTTTGCTTTCAAAACCAATTCTTTTCTCCCGCGAACTATAATCCGGCAATTGTTTGTTTGTCGCCCGTTATGTCGTATTTACGCCACGTACGAGGACTTTATTTTTTCATGTCGGGGACAGCGAGGATAAAAGTTTTCCAATAAAGGAGGGCCCTTTCCAATAAGTCGCAGGTTGTTTCAGCTTATTACTGACAGGTGACAATTGATGGTGGCCAGGTAAATATGAAGAACGTTGTGCTTTTGCGTGTTCTGTTTTTTTATTCATATCCCATTGCACCTAATAGGATTTTAATGAGGAGATGATTATTTTTTATTTTATTTATTGATCTTTCATAATACCACAGAGTAGTTGTTGAATATTTGTAATTTGTAGCCTGCAAAAGTTTTTCATGGCATTATACAGGTAGTTGTTTCTTTTTAGGTTAGTGCAGCTGAATATGCTGGAATGAGCTCTCAATTTACGATTGGTCTAATGAAATAATAAGCTATCGAAATTTTGAAAAATAAAAACGTAAATGTCAACGACCACATAGCCTAGTGGGTAGAGACCCTGCCTACGAAGCTAGAGGCCCCGGGTTCGAACCCCAGGTCGAGTCAGTATTTATATATATGATGAATATTGATGCTGGTACCGGGTCTTGGTCGTTATATGTATGTGGTGTCTTCGCTTGGTACTCAAAATACAAGCTAATGTTTAGTTTGTGGCCTAGACGTTGGTGTGATGTATACGTTATTATTATTATTTTTCTGTTTTGATTAAAATATTGTTATAGTACTTCACGACAAGTGAGTAGGACAATTCACACACAGCACTACGGAATCTGTGATGCACATCACTACAAATTAGTTTTTTAACGTTGCCAGCGTCAAGCTAATTGGGCACTCGCTTGTCGCCTGAATTTACTAACACGTGCAAATCTATACGGCCCGACTGTACCGGGGAAAACGAAAAATTTGCTTGTTATTACCTAAAGCAACTAAATTATGAATTCCTTGTTAATTTTTTTTTTTAACTTTTACCAGTAGTTAATTATTACCATCCTAACGCCTTCTACAAACTACGATGTTAATTTACTCGGTGCACTACAACTCTGAACATTACAATATGTAAAAACATCCGTGAAATATACATACTTTCTTTTTTATGATTCCATATCAAGCTTCCTCCTCAAGACCTGACAACAATAATTTTCTAAAGCAATAATAATTAAATATGTAATTTAGGAAGTCTACATCAAAACAAATAATACGAGCCCAAACACGAGGTAGCTGCTATACTCCGTTGAAGACTTGCCCTCGGCTGCCTACCATTTATATCAGCAGATCAGCCTTAGGTTATTTGAATCTTATAGAGTCATAATATTTGAATCTTATAGAGCTACACCTAGGTGTTGTTCTAATAAGATTTAAATATTCGAATACCAGAACCGCTAAATGTGTATGATTTTCTAGAAAACTCTAGAATTTTAAAGGACTTTTTAAATATTTTTTTTACTTGACATATTTTGTGACAAAGTTTTCAATTTTGTATATTTTTATTTATTGCAATGCTTATAACTTCTTAAGTATCAGTAGACCTTAGCAAATTATAACCATTAAGACTACGATCTCATCTAATGATATTGAAAATGCCTCTTTAAAGAAAAATCTACTGCAGTGCTGTCTGTATATAAATGCGAACTAACCTAGAAACTTGCTTTAAGGTGATATCTATGTAATGGAGAATACCGCATTAAAATCGGCTAAGCCGTTTCCAAGAGGCAAACAGAAATGATGTTCATATGAACCACAATCTCGACAAAACAAATATATTGGGGGAATTTGACCTCAATCGGTTAAGTCGTTCAGTAGTTGCGGGTTCTTATAAAATTTCTATTATTTTATATATTATATATGATTCGTTTAGTATCTTTAAAGTTAATAAATATTGATTTTTTTTCTGTTTTGATATTTTGATTGTGTCTCATCCTTACTGACTCCCAGTGGCGAAGACTGACCTATAAAAAAGGAAGCCGGTCGTGTTAATGTAGAAGATATATAGCTATGGTCTATTCTTAAGTTTAGGGTTCCTTAGTATGTAAACATTAAAAATAACACATCGCAATTGAACGACAGGGTAGGTGTCTATTAGTCACTGTTGACTCCTCTAGTATTATATATGATTCGTTTAGTATCTTTAAAGTTAATAAATATTGATTTTTTTTCTGTTTTGATATTTTGATTGTGTCTCATCCTTACTGACTCCCAGTGGCGAAGACTGACCTATAAAAAAGGAAGCCGGTCGTGTTAATGTAGAAGATATATAGCTATGGTCTATTCTTAAGTTTAGGGTTCCTTAGTATGTAAACATTAAAAATAACACATCGCAATTGAACGACAGGGTAGGTGTCTATTAGTCACTGTTGACTCCTCTAGCTTCAGATCTACAGAATGACACATCGATCCCACAAAGTATGACACACACTATTAAACTTTTGTTACACAGTGAAGGAAAGCGATAACTGACATACAAATAAATTAATTTCTCTTTGGGCTCGTAGGTCGTGTTGTAGGGGGGAGGCGAGCCGGCGCCTAAGTGTTCCGGCGCACGCTTCCGGCTGAAATGGGCGGCGACAGCGCGTTTCCGCAAGCTCAATCCTTCGCCGCGATTAACTTACACTGCTAACACTTTTGAAAAACATCACGAGTACGATGCTTATTTGTTAGACAAGTCATTGAACTTATTTAGGAAAAAATCCCTTTTTAGATTAATATATGACATTTGAATTAGAATAGTTTTTAATGTCAAAGCTTGAATTTGAGCTTTTACTAGATGAAAATATTAGAGTTATTTCTCTAATTAGTCTATTGTAATAGGATAAATTATGACTACTGTATTTTTAAGAATTTAAGTACCTTTTGTAATATCTAATGAAAAAGTAATAAGAGGTATCTATTCAGTATTATAGGTTTTTAACTCAATGGTCACGCCATCTTTTTCCTATTTTCTCATTAAAAAAATTATATTTTTAAAAGTTGTAGGCGTTTTTGATAATCAAAATATTTCCTTAAATCATCGGTATGTAAGAATACTTACCGTACCCAAACAGAAACTTCTATGGCCATACCAAAGTTAGAAGGAAACAATAATTCCCGTTTGAGGCAGTACAAGACAAAGTAATAGCGGAAAATAAAATGTATTGTCTCGGAGCGTATTCCTCTGTAAGTGTTATTGTTTAAAACTGTGGCAGGTGCACAGTGGATGTCTTACTTCAATGTTGCAAACATGAGTTATTCTCTCATATCTCGAGAGTCACGAGTACCTATTCAATATTTAGCGAACTTATTTCACAGATGTTTGTATGATATATTGCCTTTTGGGTTATAATACGCTTTGTATGACAGGCCAAAACTACGGAGAGTTTTTTTATTTTGTTATTTTGAACATATAATATTTAAATGGTATAGTATATTATAAAATTTAATGTCGATTCGTCTCACTATTATGTTGATGACTGGTTATCCGAGTGGTTAGAGACCCTAACTACGGCGCCAAGGGTCGCGGGTTCGATTCCCGCCCGAGACAAATATTTGTGTGCATGAACTTATCTATTTGTTCCTTGGCTGGGTGTAAAAAAATTATCTATATGTAAATATTATAAAGATGTTTTAAGTATTTATATCAGTTGTATGGCATCCATAGTACAAGCTTTGCTTAGTTTTATTTAAATGGCGCTGGTGGGATGTTCGAGGTATTATTATTATTAATAATAATAAATAATATAGAAATGAAAAGTTTTAATAATAATATTACATATTACAGATATTTTACACTCAAACACAGAACAAATAATAATTTATGTAGGTACATTTTACACAAGTATTTGTCCCGAGCTGAGATTGAATCCGCAACCTTAGGTTTTGCAATCGGGGTCACCAACCACTTGACGAACCGGTTGGTAATCACGAATGTAACAATTTGATTTTGTTGTAAAATATTCTAACAAACTTTTAGGGTTTCACCTTCATAAAAAAATTTTAAGTTAAAATTGATCCTTCCATCGGTCTGGTGAAATCATAGTCATGAAACTATAGTGAATAAAAAGATGATTTGATTAATAAGTTTTATGTACGATTCGATTTTGATTCAAGTAAAAGTAAGAAATAGAGCAAATTTTGACAGTGTATTAATCGCCCTTTTATATTGCTATATAACTAGTAAGTTCATAATTCAAAATTTTCTTCAAATTTTGATTCTCGATTTTCCATACACGTAAGGACGAGGGGACATATTTCCAAAATTAGGTCAGAACCGAAAAATTAATGGTTTAGTTGACCGTATCTTGTAGGATTAAATATTTGTAAATTTTGTATTTACTTTCATGAAATGAAAATATAAATATTGATGTGTAGAGAATAAATAACCAGAATAAACACTCATTATCCTGTAGTAATTGTTTACTAAATTATTGTTAATACGATGTCTAACAATAAATATTCTATAAAAAATATTTAATAAAAAATTATGATAAAATATAATTTTATCCCCCTTTTATTTTGAAGTAAAAAATTTATAAAAGCGAATTATCGAATGACATACGAATGAAAAAGAAAACAAAAAAATACTCCGTGTTTTAAAAATGTCTCATAATTAATTTATTTTAAATAATTATATATTTTGTATTTTTGATATTTATATATTTAATACAAAAATAGAAAATATATAATCATATTTAATTTATATTTAATTACACACACTAAATAATACAATAAAAGTAAAACGTAAAAACGTCAACATTTTTTTTTCCTATTTATCTTGAAAATTCAGCAAAAAAACTTCTTTTTTCATAAAAGAGTCTTACAAGACCTACAAACTTAACTTACAATACTTAAGTAATACATTTTATACGGAAAACTAAATAATAATATTTTACGTAATTTTTCCATAGTATTTTATGTAAAATATTTTTTTGATGCGCGCACCCTTACTTCCGTCTAAGAAAATCACCCTTTTACATTTTCAGCGATTCAAACGAGTGTGTGATGAAATTTAAATGCGATAAGAAGTCACGGAGCGTCGCCTCACGATTTCATGCAAGTGTCTTGTTAAAATGTTTCCATGCAACAAACGAACTAACACTTGCTATCGAGTTTTTCGTTAGAATTGACGGAGGGTAAAATTGCTTTCCCTAAAACGTAGAAATACAATTTTATAGTGTAAATATTTAAATGAAATGGAATTAAGCTCTTTGAAGATTAATCCTTTTTATTTTTCACCAAATTCTGTTGCAAAGGAGATACTACTAAAAACTTTAGATTATTATAAAAGGAAGCAAAATCATCACAGTTTTATATTTAATTGGTTTTTCAAAATCAAATCTTACATCTATAGGTATTTAGAGCGTTTAGAGGTTATCAAACTAAACAAAAAGTTTCAAGTGAGCAGATGAGAGGTGAGAGGCGTAAACTTACAATGGTTACCAAGAGGAATGTGTTAAAAATTTAATTTTTTGTATCAGTTATTTTAGTTTGGTAAGCTCTACAACTTCTATAAGTTTGGATACGTTCAGCCGAACACGCTGTATCCGGCTGAACGTAATCAAAACTTATGGAGCGTGTAGAGCTTACCGTTCTATATAAAAAGTTTCAAGTGAACAGATCGTGCAAACTAGCGGTCACCGAGAAGAACATGTTTAAAATTTAATTAGTTTATCACTTTTTTTAAACATTTTGTTTAGTTCCGTAAGCTCTACACGCTCAATAAGCTTGGGCTAAGTTCAGCCGAAAGCCCGCTTTAGATAAAAATAATAATACTTTGGACATTTCACACAGCGCCTTCTAATTCCAAACTAAACGAAGATTGATACCAGACAACTGATACACATACTTAAATAAATTTTATAATATATACACATAGTATAGACATTTTACATCCAAGCACGGAACAAATAGACATGTTCATGCATAATATTAGATGTAAGATTTAATTTTGATTTAATTTTACATTTTGTATTTCCTACACGTGTCAGGAAGTCGCATGCTAGATCACTAGAAAACGAAATCAATGCACACGTGATGACAAAATAATAAATATAATAATAAAAATGATTTATGACAAGAATTAATTTCGTCATGTTCCACTAGCAGACGACGTATAATAATAGAAGTTCAAATAGCTAACTCAAACATTTGCAACAAACATTCGGTTTAACTTTCTAAATCAACTATTGAAATTAGAAATTTTCATTCGCGACAAACAAATTAAATACCGAATAACCCAACTCGGAATCGTGTACGCAGCGATCGTCTTCAAATCTAATTTCCCGATCTAATGGAATTAAAATGGAATAGTACGCGGCTAGTCGATATTTTGTGAAAAACCCAACAAAGTATCGGAGGCGACCGCTTAACTTCTTTAAACGCGTATCCGATCAAACGAGGAGCGTAAACTAATTCCGACGAGCAAACTCGGCTGGCGCAAAAAGAGTGCACCAATAGCGAACGCCGCCGGTTTAACCCCGCAGCTTTCCTATTACGAAATTTCAATTTATTTCATAGCATTAGACCTACAGGCTTCAGATTATTAGTACAAGTTTATATTTGAGATTTGTCTAAATTCATGTAAATGAAAACTGAATTTTGATAATGGTAAATTTACAGTTTGTCTTCGCATCTTGGCAGTCTCCTCCACAAAACGATTTGATGTAACCCTAAGATGCTTTAAGAAAAATAATCTCTTGCTTTATGTATTCGGCGTCGACGCCGCTTCCACTCAAGCCCACTACAGTGGGTCCGACTTTATTACGTTTTTGGGTACTTGTTAAATAGTGCATACGTATTAGTAGTAAAAAGGTAAATTAATTATAAGTAATAAAAAAATTATATAAATAAATATTTATATATTAAATAAGTTTTATAAAACTTTATAGGGTCCTCTCGTCTTTTAATACCATTTATGTTTTAATAAAAAAATAAATTTTAAAAATTTAATTATAAAATATTATATTTAATCAAATAATACATACTAGTCTAGGTTAGGGATCGGCAGAATATCAGCGATGGGCATGCCTGTTTGTGGCAGGCCATCAACATGCTGAGCCGATCCCGTTTGCCATTAAAACTAAAAAAAAATTAAGAAGTAGTGTAACGAACTCTGTATATATTAAGTTTTTTTTGGCAATAAACGATTTTGAATTGAATTGAATCATGCTAGTCATCAATTAAAAGACTAATCAACTCTAATGTAGCCCACGCTTACCGTCCCATCACCCGTTCAGTTAATACTCTAATGTGTTTTGCGTCATTCAGGAATAATTGAAAAATATATCTAAGTTATAAACTGACTTCTGAAATTTTAATTTTATCGCTGAGTGTACCTAAAACCGCTGCTCAATAGTTCCATTCTTGCATCTAAAGTCTGTAGTAATAAACCACACACAAGATCGTCTTGACAACGGCGACGGTATCACCTGATTGCGTGTTCAAACGTGATAACGATCTTTTTTGATGATGTCTCTTAACGCGCAAACTCGTTCTCACTTGTACTGACTTAATATGGTATTAATATCGAACTCAAACTATCGTACGACTTATTAATATCGGCCTTAAAAATAAAAGAACACGAAATACAAATTATTTACTGACGCTATAACTGTTTGCATGCATGAGTCGGAGTCAATATAGGCGGTGTAGAATCAGCTAGTCAAGAAAGTGCAATGTGAAACACTTGTTTGGAAAGGACATATCCAGTCTCACGGGCGTCCGTCCGCGCGTCCTTTGATAATTAGTGGAGGTAACCGTCATCTCACCCTAGTTTCCGACGAGCATAACTTGTTACATACACTTAAATTTTCATTATTGTCGTATGGAAGCCCAATAAAATAAAATAATCAGAATATTAAGCCCAGAGACCATAGTCAGCACATAAAATAATATCTCAAAATATTTAAAGAGATATATGGTATTTTTAGAATATTGTTCAGTATTCATTTAGATCGGATTATGGACAATACCTATAAATAAATAATAAATGAAAAATAAAAATATATATTGCCAATTCTCACTACGAGATCAGTATTTCAATATTCTTTTTTTTTCAATAAAGAAAAAAACACATTTCTTTTCTCAACAGAAATAAATTTTCCATCCGTTCCTTCAGTATTTTTACAAATTGTTCATTAATAATTCAACTTGATTACAGGACCCGCTTTTATCCTGAACCCGGCGCTCGAAGAATAAAATAAAAAGTGAATTTGACTTTTAATTAAAAAAGAAATCAAATATTAGTGAGCCAAGTGCCTAAACATTCCGCGGTAAAGTAACGGGCGTACATCAAGCGGCCGCGCGTCGCAATACGTGAAATGGTCAAGGTAAATTCATGATGATAATAACATCACGTATTAATTCACTTTCACTCATTTCCGATTCACTTGTACGTTTAATCTAACCTTTCTGTGTGTTTTGGACTGATCACTTTGTAAATATTTGGACACGGAGCACTAAAACGCTGCAGATTTTTGAAGTTTTTTAACTGCCACCTCACCACAATTTGTGTTTGCATTTAGGCGTCTCCTAGTGTAGTTGTGTGTTTTCTTTTTGTCTCGTTGAAAACGTCTGTAGTTTGCTTGTGTTCTTCACTGTATTTAATTCGATTTTTGTATATACTTTGTTCGCATTTGAATTCACTGTATGTTCACGTTGATCGTTTCACGACTTAGTATTTTAATTTAATGACATGTTTTTGATTTAAAGTAGTTGGTTTTGATAGCTATCATTGGAAAATGATTGTAAATTTATATTTTCTGGGAAATATAAATTGCTCCTTAACCCGACAGGTCGTTTACAACTATGTGTATGTTTAAAACGTTTCAATTTGAAATCGCCTGCAGTAATACTGTTTCAATGTAATTTTGGAATAAGGTATTAGTAATTTTCCCGGATCAAACGAAATGTCTGATACAGCATTCAACGTTAATGGCACATATCCGAAACTGTTTTACGAACTATCCTTAACCTTATACGAATTATTCAGAATTTTATTAGAATTATAACTGTTGAATAATTTGTTTATGCCAACGCAACATGGTCCGCTTTCTTTTTTACGATGGACTTTTATATTTAAACAACAGACACTTTATGATCACACCTTCGCTTTTCAAAACGCCCCGAGGTCAATCCAAATTCGTATTTAGAGCATAATTGAAATTAAAAAATTTAATAAATCAGTGGAAGTTGATTCAAAAATCCTAAGGCCCATAAGGTACCAATGTAGTTGTATTATTTCATTCTTTCGAAAGGTTATTTCACGTTTCGTTCTTAAAAAAAAATGTGTTAAAATGTTTCATTTCAATGCGGTTATTATCAGTACTAATGTTAAATTATTTTGAACGTTTTTCATCAACCACCCAATCCACCTGCGTGGTTGGTTAGAAATTTTATTCCTAACAATCCACCTTATGTCCACCTGGGTCGGTCCACATCTTAAAATATACTACATGATGACTTCTAACTGTGATAAAAAGGAATTATTTGAAGACAGAAACAATTACACTCAAATTACTTGCTTATAAACCGTACTATAAGTGACAGATATTATATTTATCACAAACTAAATCGTAGAGTTAATTACTACGAGTTTGTTATCCGTACTGCTTCATCATCATCATCATCAGCCCATTTTTACCCCACTGAAGGGACTTAGGCCTCCCCCAGGTTGAGGAGGGGGGCTTGGAGCTTAAGTCCACCACGCTGCTCCACTGCGGGTTGGGAACTGTAACGACCGCCATCTATTGACAGCGTCCGGGACCGACTGCTTAACGTGCCCTCCGAAGCACGGTGTCAGTGATATTGTGTACTTAAGTCAGAAAAACTCATTGGTACGTCCGTACTGCTTAAATAAGTTTCACTTAACACAATGCTTTGTTTGTATGTAATAAATCTGATTAAAGCTTTTTAAACGAAGTGCTATGAATATTTTTGTAACCAGGTAACGCGACGCCGTTCGCTGCATAGAAATGTCCCGTATACTGCACACGAATTGGAAGGGAAAATTTACTCATTTTACATAGGTACACAAACACCCGACGCGGTTACACGCTAGTCCGCATCGAACAATTTGCGGCGGATAATCCGCTCGCATATTAATGGTAAATAAACATTACAAATGGAATTGGTTACTATGCGGTACCCTTTTCGTTTCGTTTGCCTCGTTTATATCCGCGCATTAAAACTGAATGACGGTAATCGCAAATAATTCAAATATTGCGTAAGTGATGTTAATAATTTTTATTGATGTAGTAGTTTTAAATGTACTCTTCAAAAGTTAGACGTATATATAATAATAATAATAACACATACAATGACAACAACGTCTAGGTCCCAAACTTAGCATTAGCTTGTATTTTGGGTACCAAGCGAACACACCACAAACATATAACAACCAAGACCCGGTGCCAGTATTAATATTCATCATATAAATACTGACCCGACCTGGGATTCGAACCCGGGACCTCCAGCTTCCCAGGCAGGGTCGCTGCCCACTAGGCTAAGCGGTCGTCAAATATGATTATAGAATATGAATTGTGAATGAATTATGAAATATTTATAGGAGATAATAATAATAATAAAACCTGGGACATCCCACACACCACCATCTAGTCTCAAAGTAAGCAGAGCTTGTAATTATGGGCACTAACAGACAGCTGATATACATATTATACTAAAATGCGTGAACAAAAATATCGTATATTTTTGTTTGTATTTTTGTTTGCATTTTTCGTTTCAACTCTTATAACTTAAGAGCTGTTGTGTTTTTGGATCCACCAACCTGCACAGGAGCAGCGTATTGGATCAAGATCTGTCAACAACAGATAGGGTTTTTTTTATTAATATTGTTGTTTTATATTATTGTTAAAATAAATGTACAAACTGGCTGGCAGATACAGGCCGCAAAAAGGATAACAATTTGAATGGTTGTTAGGGGCAACAAGTTGTTAGATCGATTTGGACAAGAAAAGAAGTAGGAAGATTAGATAAAAACGTTTGTTAGAATTAGCGACTATATCTGTCGGCCAGTTGAATTTAAAATCAGTGCCTTTTCCTTTTGAACTTTACAGTCCACATTCCCTGACAAACTGCAAGCCCCCTCATCCCGAGGGGAGACCTATGCCCCTGTAGTAGGGCATTAATGGGCTGATAGCATAGTATTAAACCTTTTTGCTGTAACTTTCGTATTTGAACTGACGAATGACGATTCGAAATGTAATGAATGTAACATACAAAACATAAAGCTTCCATCTTTAAAAACAGAGCAGTAACAAGAGAAGTAATGTACTGGAGTTTCACCATATGTAACATGTGCAAAAATAGTTTACCTTAAGATCTTAAACATATATGCACCGTGTTACTTACCGAGCTAAACAAAAAATTTAAAGTGAACAGATGGCGCAAACAAACGGTTAATGATAAAAACGTGTTTAAAGTCTCATTCTTTTTTCACTACACTTGTTTTTTTTTTATATCAACTAATACAAATACATAAATATATAATTACAAAATGAAAGTAATATATTCTTATTTAATCGGGTTTACTTGCAAACTTAATAAATAGTTAATAGAAACAAAAAAAAATGGAGAAGTAGCTGATCAGCTCAATAACTATTCTTTGAATTGAAATGTTTTTAAAAGGCGGTTGGCGGTAGATCAGCTGTCTCGGAATAGTATTAGATATCTTAACAGTAGGATGACCAAACATTTGGGATGTCCGTGTTGTGATTTTTTCTCGGTAACCGTTAGTTCGTGGCACTCGCTTACTTGAAACTTTCTGTTTAATTTGTTAAGCTGTACGCTTCCTTTAAGTTTCTTCTACGTTCATCTGAACACTGTATATAAAATTCAGTACAAAATACTTAATGCAAAACAAGAAATCCAAGCTTTTGAAATATATTTCAAGAACAAAGACATACGAAATATTTTCACATCAACTGTAAAATTCAATTAAATATCCATTGTATCTCTTACTTCGACTTCGAATCGCACTTAAACTGAGTTGGATCCGGGTTTATCGTTACATCCGATTTGAAATTTTAGGTTATGCCGCGGTTGAATCATCTTAAACGTCGTTTTACTAAAATATGGTTTTATTGTTTGCAATTCAAACAATACACAATAATATATTAAATTATATAATATTAATCAAATATTACAATATTTACAACTGACAATTCACTGTTATATTCATTTAGGTTAATTTAAATCTTAAATTGGTATTTGCCTACACTAAAACGATATCGAAATGAGAAAAGTATTTAAAAAAAAGTGTATATACATAGTAGAAATTAATATCGCTTTGTAGTGGAACTATCAATTTTAATGACGAACAAGTTAGAAAATGAAATCCAAGAGAAACGTTTAAAAGTAATACCACTGTATTAATGAAACTTCTTCATTTCTTTCCGCTATTAATTCGAAGGCATTTTGAAACAGAACTTGGATAACATCTGAGACGAAGATTATTAGCCATACAGAATTCGCCCCGCCCCTCTCCGCCCCGTTCACTCCCTAATGCCCCATCTCCCCCCGCTTCCGCTCCGTATCACTTCTCGCAAACGCGTTCTTTATCCAATTATCCGAGGATAAATCTCACCTGTGACTGCAGAGGAAATAGCGAAGGAAATCGTTGTATTAGGGAAAAGTTATATTTCGAGAAATCCCGCTTTTTTTTTTGTTTGACTTAGTGGAATAATAGACGGGAGCGGTGCTGCCCCGTACCGCTTGGAACGTTATTTGAGTGCTATTCCGTGTATGTACTCAATGTCAGCCTAATATAATAAGAGACAGTTCACCCTCGTTAATATCTTCCGAAGAAGTAAACTTTATTTTTTCTCTGCTTCGTAAATTTCTTAAGCAAAAAAAGAAGTTTTCACTTAACGTACTCTCGTGTCAGAGTGTGAGCATTTTCGTAGGTAGTTTACAAATTACTAAAATATATAGTTTCGATATTAACCCGAATTCCGAGCTTTATTATAGTCGTTCGACACAAAGAAAATAAAATAAATTTTGTAAATAAAATAAATTTTGTAAATAAAATAAATTATTATTATTGATAATTTTGTTCGCACGTATGTAGAAAGAATAAATAGATTACGCAAGTTTGTCAAATCGCATGAAACTGAATGCGCCCAGCATCGAAGATAGTCCCATTTTTAGGGTTCTCAAACACGCGTGGAGGTGTCGAGTTGAAATTGTAACCATATATTCAGGTCTACAGTCCCTTGAAGCTGTGAAAAAATCAAACATATAAGTTAACGTAAAAAAAGATACGGCCGCTTATGCCGCAAAAAAACGTATATTTCGACACTCTCAAAGGAATCAAGATGTATAGGGTACTTTCCGTTGACCTATAACTATAAAATTTGGCAAGAAATACCGTCCTTTACTACAAATATAGGGAAAAACCTGGAAACTATACATTAGTAATTAAATCATAAAAATTGAGTCTTTACTTAAAGTACGTAATCAACCATCGAGGTGAAGCAAGAGTATGCGCGGTCATATGTATTTACTTTGTACGGAACCCTCGGTGGACGAGTCTGACTCGCACTTGTCCGGTTTTTTAAAATACATTGCAGGTATTATAAATAAAAACGTACCTACCGATGAAGTGAAACTTCTCAATATTTTTTTTGCATTTTGTACTGAATGAAGTCTTTCTTTCTATACGGAAACGTTCGTAAGTAATTGGAATAGCACCGACTTCGGGCATTTTATAAGAGTAATTTTTATTATTTATCGCCCATCACTACTTATATTTGTTGATACTCTTTTGTGAAAATTTATTTGTGATCCGTTTTTTTTTGTTTGTTTTGTGTTCAGTTTAAATGGTTTAAGTTTATAAACATCTGTAAGCAAAGTTATGAAATCGGTTTTTATTTATTTGCTAAATAGGTAGGTCAAATTCAATTCGGCGTCGTTACTGTTTATTGAAATACAAATACTATGCATGCGAAAGTTGTGTTCACGGGTATGAAAGTAGGGATATCCCGCCGGTGGCCACCGATCGGGACAATTTTATGTGCCTACGATAGCACATGCATTTTATTACTATAACCAACTGGAACATTTGGAATAAGGATGAAAAAATCACCTGTATATAGACACGCCTTACTAACCGGCGTGAGATATCTTTCCATGGTACATTTTAACCGACTTCAAAAAAGGAAGAGGTTCTCAACTTGATTGTATGATTTTTTTATATGTTTGTTACGCGATAATTTCGCTAATTGTGAACCGATTTAGAAATTTTTTTTTTGTTTGAAAGGGTATACTCCTGAGGTGGTCCTATTGTCATCAAGTTAGGAACTGACGATGGAATCCCAGGGAAATCGAGGAAAGTCCTTAAATATTATAAGTACGCATAGTGTTTTTGAGCTATATTTTTAAGTTAATCAGGTGTTTGCGTCTGGAAGATATCATCTCATGCTGCCAAGCTGACGATGGAAGCTACGGTACTCCTTAAAAGTTAAGAGTTATTATATGTCGCCCAGTAATCCACTTTTCTTAACACTCGCACTGCCACGCATATATAACGATTTTCCAGAACAGCAGGCCGTGTGGCCGATGCCGATCCGATCCGATTCTTCCGCAGCTCGCCACGTTCGATTTAACATAACTTTTGTGGCACGCCATGTAGTATGCCGGCTGCCTGCCTACATGGCCTACCCGAATAAATTTAAAAAATAGCAACGGCTTGAATTTCTGTGGGCGGCTAGTAGACCACATGGCGGTGAGAGTGGGAAAGTTCTTTTTTTTACTTTTTAGATTATGTGGACTTTCGGTGGAACTCCGAATTGCTGAAATTATACGACTGTTAAATCACGTTAATGCGATAATTAAACAATGTTGGTTAACATTAAATATCAGATTTAACGATTTACATTAAAACGAAGATGAGTGACGATGTTTTCAATTTTCCTTCGTTACATAGTGTCACCTTTGCTCTCACGAAAAACGTATATACACGTACCTTTCGGGAAAAACTTCTTTTTGTATAAATAAAGTATAAAGTATGCAGTGTTTTCTGCCGTTGTTGTCGTAAACTTGATACTGCTGCGTTGTATTTACAGAAGTTACTTGTCTTCCAATCCTTCACAACGATTAGAATCCGCCGTGCTCCCTTGGTTCCGCAAATTAGATCGTCTCTTGAAGCGGTCAGGCGCCGGCGCGACGACGCCTCGCTCTGCCATTGACACGCTATTTATTCCTCATGCACTTATGACTACGCGTAAATTTAAAAGGGATGGAGTTTATCCTCTTTTCGGGCTGTGATCCGGATCTCATTTCCTGCGACGCCCGCAAGTGGGTTGCCGTACCTTGATTTTTATACGAATCGGCGATATTTTAAACGCGAGATCCGTTCGAGATGTTAGTTATATGGTATAATATTCCCGCAAATACGGCAAACAGCTCGTAGATACCGCGCAATTTTCGCTTCACCGCATTTTTCCTCACTTTTTAGGGTACCGTTTCTTACAAATCCTTTGATGGTGAGTCGTAAGAAGATTATTTAGTCAGCGATTACATAGATTAAAATAAAATAAAATCAAAGTTCGATTAAGCTTTAACAAACACTTTTACATCATCAGAACGTGTTACCGGTTCGTGACTTAGCTTTTTAACTCATGTCAATTAATACATTTTTATTTTATGTAAATGTACTTACTAGTGCTGGAATATACTATCTCGAGTTATTTTGTTAGAAATGCCAAGCTTTTGTTATACTAAAGCGTAAACATTTATTAGGGTTCTGTATCCAAAGGGTAAAACGGGATCCTATTACTAAGACTCCACTGTTCGTCCGTCCGTCCGTGTGTCCGTCTGTAACCAGGCTGTATCCATGAACCATGATTAGACAGTTGAAATTTTCACAGATGATGTATTTCTATTGTCCCTATAACAGAAAATACTAAAAAACGGAATAAAATAAATGTTTGAGGGTTAATTTAAGTTAATTTTATTTCCCGATTAGAATCATCATCATCAGCCCATTTTACCCCACTGCAGGGGTTTAGGCCTCCCACAGGGTGAGGAAAGGGTTTGGAGCTTAAATCCACCACGCTACTCTACTGCGGATTGGGGATTGTAACGACCGCCATCTATTGACAGCGTCCGGGACCGACTGCTTAACGTGCTTTCCGAGGCACGGAGTCAGTGATAGTTAATGTACTTAAGTCAGAAAAACTCATTGGTACACGCCCGGATTCGAACCATGGCCCTATGGCCTCATAAATTTAAGACAGGTTCGTTGCGATCTGGGCTATCACGACACTGGGCTATCACGACACCGATTAGAATAAGGATTTTGATTATTTTTAGCTTTTATACTTCACAAGATATTTTCGAGTTCAACTAAGCTTTCATTGACGGTATTCATTATAACTGTAATTTATTTAAAAGCTATTCAAACGCCAAAAGTACGTGTGTCTAGTAAAATTCTACACCGACATTATTATCGCTAATTATTCGCATGTCGGTGGTTTTCAATTTTTTTTTTTATAAAATTTTCATGAAGATAATAAAGCTGTAGGATTTCGAGTCGGTTCGAGAGTTAACGTACCAACGCGAAATTTTACGGTGTGAGGCGCTTATTCGAACCGCTCTATATGAGGATGCTCAAAATATTCAAATTGCTACTTTAGTGTCGGAGTTTATTATACCGATAATATTTTTACTATATGTTTAATCAGTGAACAGTAAGAAATAATATTTTTTTATATAGTGGAATAAAAAAAAATACACAAAAAATACACAGCCACACATGTAATGACATTGAACTAAAGGTTCTCCGTTATAGAGCAGTAAACGGACCACACAATACGAGTCAACTAACTAGCCTTCATTTAGGGTTGCTAAGATCGGCAAAAAGACGAGTTCTGCTTAGTCGCTTCTTCAGTTCGATATAGTATTGAGAAAAAAATGTCGTTTTTGTAATGCGGAAGTAATGTAATGTATTTTATATCTACTCAGTACCTCAGTGACCTATATAAAGAGAAGCCGGCGGTGATAATCTAGGTGATAGACACCTACATCCATGGTCTATTTTAAAATATACCACTGCAGGGGCTTAGGTCTCCCCTTAAGATGAGGAGGTTTGGAGCTTAAATTCACCACGCTGCTCCGATGCGGGTTGGAAATAAAAGGTTTCGTTAGTATGTAAATATTACGTCTAAAATAGACCATAGCAATATCAATGGCAATGTGTCTATCGCCTAGATTATCGCAGCCGGCATCCCTTTTGAGAGGACATAGGTATTAGCTGTATTTGATAAATTAATTGAATCTGTGGATATGCTTGTGTTCTGTTTTTTCTTCATCGGTGAAATATGAAGGTGAAACACATCTACATATAAACATCAGTGGTCGCATCTACGAAATCACCTAAGTGTATGTTTAATTTTAAACTATTTCCTGAAATATAAATCGTAATGTTTAGTGATGCCTAATTATTAAATTTATTTAGTTCATAAACTTATTCTGTAGTTTACGTTTTATGTATTTTAAATTTGTGGAAACAATTTTGCGAATCGCTCGCCATTTGTAACGTTAGTGCGTCCGGTTGAAAATAAGTCAAATAATTAAAATATTGAAATACATGGGACATCCCACACAACGCCATCTAGTCCCAAAGTAAGCAAGTATGCTCGTGTTATGGGGTACTAGACAACTGATATACATACTTATATGTTCTTTTTTTATAATATATATAAATATTTTACCTACACCCAGGCTCCCCAGTTAAGGTCTATAACCGATGGCCAGTTGGTTAATTACCTCTTAACGAAAAACCGGTCAAGTACGAGTCGGACTCGTGCCTTGAATATTCCGTAATGTTATATGCGCATAACGTGTTTTAACGTATTTATTGCTACTCAACGCTATATAGCACAAAAACGCATGTCGATTAAAAAACACCGTATAAAATGCGTTTTATATATCTGTATCCACTTTAATTATATACTTTATTTATATTATTTGTTCTTATAAAGGCCAGAGTAATACACATTTTGTTAAAATGTCAAGTATCGACCTATCACAGTTCGAAGGATATACCTCTGTGACAGACGAACGAACGGAAGTACAGCAGAGCTTAAGTAATAGGGTTTCGTCGGGGCCTCTTCGACACGGAATTCTAAAAAAGAAAACGAATTTTGTGAATTTTATTTCCGTACAGCACAGAAGTTGTAGATCATAATTTATAATTTGAATGTGTAGATTCTATTGATATATTCATAGTTTGTAACGTAATCATAGACAGTCCGCTTAGGTTTGTGAAAATGTGGCCCATATCTTGCTATGGTTGACAACCGATCTAAACGTAATGATGCATATCAATGATTGATTCGTATTTTCAAAATAAGATTTTTATTTTGACTTACATAAATAAAACTTTTGTCGATTTTAATATATTTTTGTTGGAGTTATACTCCTGTATGTGCGTTCTTCAGGCGTTCTCTGAAGGCACGCTAGGGGTGAATTTTAGTATGCAATTAAATGCGTGCGCGCCATGCAATTAAAAGGTAACAATATGAAGTTAACCGTCTAAGAGAGTTAGTTATACAGGATGAGATTTTAGTAACCAGCCAAAATTTTTCTAGATGTTAAGTATCACCAATAGACCTCATTACGTAAAAAAAATATAGGTCAAATATTCATAATCAATAATTATATCCTAAATATTTTTTTAAAAAAGGTGGCTACTTTCTACTTACATAGACGAAAGGGCGGGGCATGGGGCATGTGGGCGGGGTGCGTGCAAGTGCACTGGCGCTCTCGTGAATGGTGACAAGTATTTTGATAGTTTTAGGAAAGGTTTACGTAGTCTTAACTAAATATTTTCCTATTGAACGATACTAAAAAGGAACAAGACGGCCAACCGATTTTTATCAAACGACATTATATTATAATTTGGCTGGTCATTAAAACCTTATCTTATAACCGTATACGTTTCGTTATTTAGTTCTCTTGTAAGAAGACCAAAAATTAAGGTTATTTTGAAAATTTCCAAGATATCGTTTTAGTAAGTAATACAATTTACAAGAAAACAGTCTCATTATATCACGAACATCAGATGAAACATAAAAGTACGAATCGACTAGAAGCCATCTTCTGCGTTTACCGTCTAACCACTCATACTGTAGCGAGCTGATGCAAGATAGCGAGTTTTAGTCCGAGTTTCAGTGCGCAAGTTCCCCGCGCGCCGGTCTTCAACCCCGCGAAATTGCGTAATAATAATAATAATATAATACCGTATACATCACAACAACGTCTAGGCCCCAAACTAAGCATTAGCTTGTGTTTTGGGTACCAAGCGAAGACACCACATACATATAACAACCAAGACCCAGTACCAGTATCAATATTCATCATATAAATACTGACCCGACCTGGGATTCGGACCCGGGACTTCCAGCTTCGTAGGCAGGGTCGCTACCCACTCGGCCAAGCGGTCATCGAATGTCATTTCGATACTGTAAAGTGACATGACTCTATTAAAAGATTAAATGACTCTACGAGATGAAAGCTATCTTAAGCTAATTAGCATCCTTTTAAAATCTGTCGAAATCTTTCCAGCCAGTTTTAGCGATATGACTAAATTGTTATACTACAAAGTCTTTGTTATATAAAATCAATAAACATTTAAGTGTTCTAGGCGTATTCGTGTATCTTATACCCACATAAACACACGCATCCACTTATTTATTTATTTAACACACTAAACCGGCGGGTAGAAAATCAGATGTCGTAATTTTTAATAGTTTTAAGGTAAAGAGGCACTTTTGAGTTCCACGAAGTTTAAAGTTAATAATGGTGGGGGCAAGTAGCTACGGGCAGGTGTAGGCCGACGCGGGTGACTAAGTGATGTATGGCTCCGTCGAGAGCTGCGAGCCATGCGCCAGAGCGGAACCGCAGTATACCTGAAGACTTCAGACTAACGAGACAGCTTTACACTTTTTTAGAAGCTTCTGTTTATTTGGAACTTTCGTATGACGATTAAGTTGATTAAGTTCTAAATTTTAAAAATTGTTTTATCGGCCCCTTTCTCTTAAATCGAAATCGAGGTGCAAAAGCACACATATTTAGTTTCCTTGACAATGAGATAATCTTAAACGAATCGGGTGGAAATTTTACAGGTATGTGTGATCGAATGGCAATCGATATTTATGGTACCATCGAGCTGAACTAATGATGCAGGTGTAAAATAGATAACATGAACCATCATTGGCTACAAGTAAACTCACTGAGATAGGCTCTTTATGTTTGTCTTCGCGAGCACTTTTCATAGCACTTGGTGACGAGAAACTGGTGGTGAAATTTCAGTTGGGTAACATAGCTCATTAGTAGCTACTAATAGACCCTTTAAGTTTGGGCTTATTAGGTTTTTATTTACATGCATTTTTCATAGCACATGGTGACAGGATCTCATGATGGAGCTGGAACGTGGAAAACCCAAATGGCAACTAGTACGTAAACCCACTGTATAGTGCCCTCGGCCGGTCTAAGTAAACTAGGGCATGGCATGACTGTCGCTGTAAGCTGAATGAAAGAAGGAATAGTAAACATAGGCATCCCACTAACGTACTAACCCCTGGGCATTAAACACATGAATACAACAAAGTTTAGGTATTAAGGCAAATAAAAAACACATTCTAATAAAAATATATGAAAAAAATATCTTCTTAAAAAAAAACTTCTATTTAAATAATAATTTCAAAAAAAAGTTGATCAGAAAAGAAAAAAAATTATCAGTGGTTATTGCAGCTCAAAAGTATAGCCATTAAATCATTAAATATATATTTGAAAAGCTTGAGGCGTCAAACGTCATCAGTATCTAATACTTCTTTGAACTTTTGTATTTGAAATAAAGCCTTAAGCTTTTAAAAAGTTTTTTTTTTTAAATAAGCTTGTTTTTAAAATACCTTTCAACTGGCCAACGGGCTCACCAAATGCGAAAGAAAGTTTTAAGAGAGGGTTGAATTTTTTTTTTTCATAACTTGTATGTAGTCGCCGATCGTAGATGTGATTAGACATTTCATGAAATTTCCTATTCAGAAACTGAATATCCGTCATATCAATTGAAACTAAGTGTGCGAGAGTTTTATAATTATTTACCATAAGTGGACATATCGCTTGTGTGAGTAGGTGTCCAAGTATTTAATAAAAATAATAATGTCCATGAATCACAAAATTACTCAAAATTATTTTCGGAATTCGACACAAATGATGTGGGTAAAAAGTTACGAGTCATATAATTATCAACTCGAAGTGCGTATGTGCATACATATGCATATTACGATGCCGTAGCCCAAATGGCAGAAAACGGAACCCTTCTGTCTGTCGGTCCATCCGTCGATCAAAGCCATTTTACTTGGAGATAAAATTCAGATGATCAGTGTAATCTATGAATCGCTACACGATTTTGTAATGAAACTAAGAAAAAAAAATTTGAGGTTGATTGCCATACATGTAAATGAGGGACGAAAAAAAAATCCATCGTACATTAACGTGAGGTACCTATAGACAGGCATTTCTAAATAGGACATCCCTCAGAGTGCCATCTTGTGCCATACCAAGCAAAGCTTGTATTACGAGTACCAGATAACTGATGTACATGTAAAATTATGTAAAAGTTACTAAATGACTTTTTTATGTAAGTTAATAGTTGTTGATTTGTCGTGTCTAAAGTCTTGAGTGTGCCACCCTTTAGATTTTTAATTGTAGGTGGAGGATGGTTTTTGAAAAAAAAAAATGTTAGTACATCATAAAAAAAAACATTTTTAACGAAAATTAGTTTGAATAAGATAGTTGTAGTTTTAAAAATATTTATTATTAAATTTCTTATTTTAATTTTAACCATGAACGTTCATCCCCACTACAGAACCCTTCACTGTGCGTGGTGCGACCCTCACTTAGGCAGTTTTTTAATATTTTTCCATTGTTAGACGCGACTTTTTTAGTATACTATTATACTAGGGCCGTCGAGAGTTCGCGTTCCTGACAGGTCGTAATCGGCATACTAATCGGATGGTTGATGTGAATTTGTACCGTCGGACGATTGTCATTTTCAAATACCTATTGTTATCGTTTACATGCACGAATGACACAAAATTAAATTAAAAATTATATTATTATGTCAACTCACAACGAACATGATGTTATAGCAATAAATCTCATGTGTCAGGAATGCAAACTCTTGACGGTCCCAGAATAATAATTTTTTTATTTTATTTACTATACTTTTATCACTTTATACTATGCAGACGAAAGTGATAAAATAAAGTGTAATAATAGGTTTTTTTTTTTAATTTTTGGCGTGGTGAACTATTTTTATATATAAATATCTTATCAAAATACATTTTATGACTTTGATACGAATTAAGAGAGCAATAAAACGACATTTCTATTTAATATTTCCATTGAATTTGTGATTTACTTAACTAATTTATCAATTTAAATAATAAATCGTAAAGAAAAACAATCTTTGTCTCTGAGTTTCCTTATTCTGTCGAACCCTTTCGCAGCATCCCACAGTGTTGCATAATAAG
The DNA here is from genome assembly GCA_949709985.1 of Luffia ferchaultella. Taxonomy (NCBI): domain Eukaryota; kingdom Metazoa; phylum Arthropoda; class Insecta; order Lepidoptera; family Psychidae; genus Luffia; species Luffia ferchaultella. The sequence goes on from OX453247.1 coordinate 17,417,433, forward strand.
AAAGTTGCGGGCTCAACTTCCTCCATGACTATTAATGTGACGTAATAGCTCTGGCTCCCTTCTACACCCTCTTTGCCCTCGGCTTGCCCATCATAACACAATAAAAATATAAGGGATCAGTAGTCCACCTTAAACCGGCGTAACCATCGCTCTTCTTCTACAAGCTGTGATTTGGTAAACTAGCAGACGCCCGTGATTTCACTCGAATGCGCTACACGCTTGAAATATGTGTAATTGTACACCTTCATATTTTACATCTTTAGATCTATCCTTTAAGCGAATATAGTGTTAAATAGGTAGTGTATCACTGAGTTTTTTCACGGGAAGAAATTGCCGGCATTTTGTCTGTCCGTTCAGCGATGCCTACATAAAATAGGGAGTGATTGTTATGTTCTGTTGTGTTAGTTAGTAATTATTTTCGCTGTGTTTATAAGAATACACCGAGCGCAACGAACCTGTTTCGAGTTTAGAAGACCGTGCGGCCGTGGTTCGAACTCGGGCGTGTACCAATGACTTTTTTCTTACTTAAGAACATAACTATCACCGACTTCGTGCTTCGGAGTGCACGTTAAGCCGTCGGTCCAGGGAGCCTTTAAAATCCACCAAGCCGCACTGGAGCAGCGTAGTGGATTAAGCTCCAAACCACTTTACCCTGGGGGGAGGCCTAAGTCCCCGCAGTGGGGCATAATGGACTGGTGGAATGGATAATAAATGGAATGTTTATAACAATATTCCCCTGAAAATGAGATATTTTTTTTAGAATAAAATGTAGCCTATGTTACTATCTCCATGCAGAAAATAGCGTTGTTTAGATGCTTAATTAATATTACATTTCCCGAGAATGCTCGAGATACTTCGCGTCAGATTAAGTGTTTCACTTTATAGCGTGTGCGTACTGTACTGTCTTATACTGTACCCCGACACCCTCCCTCTGACCTCCGCTGGCCCGTCGAGGATAAAATCTGCCCTCTTTAAATACTCCCTTTGGTTGCATATCGCGCCCTCTGTACAGCAAATGTATTAAGATATTAACTTGTTCAGCAAATTTTCCGGTTCTCACCGAATTATCCCTGTAAAACATTTTATGCGATATCTGTGTCTGTACTGAAAAGGTTTTGTAAAATTAATACGCAACTCGTATAATATTTCAGTTTGTTAATTGATACACCTGGATTATATGGGTTTTAAAATAATACAAAAATTATGAAAATATATATATTCGAGGCGTATAGATAGGGTTAGAGGGTGAACAATTTCGTCTACTATTCAATGGATGAATCGTGCACAGAGGCTCAATTCAAGGTAATTATCGTGAAAAAATACAGAAAAAAACAATATATACCTACTACCTTCTATACCATTACAACCTATTCATAACTTCTCTATGAAAGTGGAACGTTATTTATTTGTGACTTCACTTTGTGACGAATGTGATATAAGTACATTTAAAATATTTTTGTTTTTTATATTTAAAGAATAAAACCTTTAAAACGCTTAGCCTTTTTGATAAATTTACTCAGTGTAACGCAGCTGATTCTCTCCCTGGGCCCTGCATTTGTATATTTATTTAATAATCCTTAGCAGTTTTAAGAAACTAATTTGAAAAAATTGTTTAGATCGGTGTTTACGTAGATATATTGAAAATTATTATAGCGTGACGTCACCGGGTAGAATTTTAAGTTTAGCCATTGCCTTTGCATATTTATAAAAAACAATGACACTATTACTATTGACCTCGGAGGAATAAATCTATTGACAGTTCTGAGATTGACATTGTTTTTAGAAATATGCAACGGCAATGACTAAACTTATAATTCCACCCGGTGACGTCACCCTATAAGAATTTTCAATATATTTTCGTAAATACCGATCTCAATATTTTTTTTTCTAATTACTTTCTCAAAATTGTCTATTTCGAAAAAAAAATTAAACGAACTTTTAGTTCAAAAATTTGGGAACGATCAAATATTGTTGGTCCATTCAATACACTAAAATATTTCGTACACAATCTAAAGGTTAGATTAATACAATTTAAATTCATATATTATTCAATTGTATATTTAGAATATCCGTCGGATGGTTATCTATAAAACATATGAAACGCCCGTCAAATACAATAATGTCTTCTTACAAAAATTTATAAAGGAAACGATTCTATATGTTAGTTACTCAATCATATTAAAGGCAGTCAGTATATTGAGCTGAAACAGTCTTGGGTAAATTCAAAGCGCGATACAGTTTCGATAATTACATGCCCCTAATTTGTTGTTATGGCCTACATAAGTCCAGACAAAGATATGGTGGATCACTAGTGTCGAATATATTTTAGTGGATTCTGTGCTACGTGAAATTGCGCATAAATGTGAAATCGTCTAAAATACGTCCTGTCAAAGTGGAATACAAAGTCGTAAAGCAAAGGTATTGCGATCGTATTTTCCCGCAGAAATTAAGTTCCTTGTATCATCCGTGTTGCAGTTGAACCTATATCTTGGGTTAGTTGGAAATTACTAAATCTTAGAAAAATATTATTAAACTTCATCTGATTCAAAATACAATTAAATATTTTGCGGTACACCGTCCTGTGTGAGTAATCCAAGCTATTAGAGCTTTCTGTATGAAAGTAAATAAAAAAACTTTAAAAATGTCTTGTAAAATAACTTATTGAATTATGAAATTTAAATTTAAAGTATTTTAAGAGTAAATTAAACTTTGCTATCGGAAAACTGTAACGGAGTAATATTCGAGCTTTTAATTAAATAATGAAAAAAAATTAAAGAATATATCACATTGAAATAGGTGGAATCATGAAAGTAATGTTCGAACGCTTATAAATGAAAAAAAAACCAATACCGATTTTGGGGAAAATTCCACATTAACAGAGGAAATTGTTTTTTACCATATAGGACCCATCATTTTGTAATGATTAAGCCCAGAAATGTTTCAAAAAAAGTATACATAAGTTATTTTTATGTATTATAGAATATGTACTATTAAGTAATATTTAACTTAGAAATAAATCATTAATAATTTTTTGCTGACGAATTGTTTAATGATTTCAGCGGATCCATGAAAAATATCATGTGTCTAAATAATAATTCAATACTAATTCGTCTTACAACACGCGAGTCAGCCAGTTTCATAACCCGATGCGGGTCCAAGTTTTGCCTTGATTAAAGATAGGTAAATCAGTTTTGTCTTGAGATGGCTTTCATTAGAGGTTTGGGGCACAAAGGCGCGATTAGATCTTCAAGCGACATCTGGCAGCGTTATCGCGGATCCCCGCTTGCATCTAATGCCGAAATACGTTGAAGTTGTATTCACCGGTATTTATGTATCTGTGATATGCCGACGTCCATATTAATATAATAAAAACTGACAGTTTGCTTGTGATTTTTGTATTTTTGTAAAATGTTACGTCGTTAAAACATCACCAAGTTAAAAGGCATCTTTTGTACATAATTTTTAACTTCATGGTAATTTCAAAATATATTATAGTTATTACCATAGAGGCAAATTTTGGCAGCAGCTTTTGGTTTTTAGGTTTTAGTAGTCAGAAATGTCACTTCACAGTATCGAAAATGTCAAACGCTTTTTCACGGGGGTGAAGACCGTTGCGCGGGGACCTCGCGGAGTGAAACTCGCCATCTTACACCAGCTAGCTACAGTATAATAATAATAATAACACACACAATCACAAGAACGTCTAGGTCCCAAACTAAGCATTAGCTTGTATTTTGGGTACCAAGCGAAGACACCACATGCATATAACAACCAAGACCCGGTGCCAGTATTAATATTCATCATATAAATACTGACCCGACCTGGGATTCGAACCCGGGACCACCAGCTTCGCAGGCAGGGTCGCTGCCCACTAGGCTAGGCGGTCGTCAGTATGAGGGGTTAGAGGGTATACGCAGAAGAGGGCTTCTAGTCACTTTGTACTTTCACGGTTAATATAGTTCTTTAAAGAAGGAAAATGTGCGATCGAATAGGTTCAGTGGTTAGAAATGAACATATGTTGGCTAAACTGTAAATGGTAGGACAATACTATAGCAATTTAGGCCACTTAAGCAAACACACTTTAAGAAAAATATCCTATACAGCGTTTTTCTTTGTGTTTAGAGTAACCCATAGTAATATTTTATAAACCGAAATACGAAAGAAATTATAAATGGTACAATGAACATTTTTTTTTTGTATTTACTTACGTTTCGTGGCAATATACTTTTAAAAAGATTTATAATAGCACTCTTACTTAAATATTATATACCAAAAAAAAAATTTCTTAATTTTTCAAACGTCGCATCTTGGTATTTATCAGTATTTGCGCCAGAGAAAAAAAGCTTTTACTTTAATACAGTAGGTCTTTACTTTTTATTTTCTGATGTATTTGCTACAAGTTATGTTTTTATAACTTCATAAGCAACGGAAAAATTAACAACAAAATATTTCCCATCTTTTAAATCTTTAATCTTACCACCTAAGCTTATTTAAAAAAAAAATATTATAATTTTTAAAATAAATATATTTTATTATGTCTAGTCAATTTCTTATAATTAAACCATAAAAAGATGTACAAATAAAATTTAAAACAAGTATTTTATTGCACAAGCGTATAGAAAATTCAGTCTGGAGAATCCGGGCTGTTTCGATGTATAGTGCTTTGATATAAATTTTTTGATGGATTTAATTGCTTGCTAAGAATGTGGTATGCAACGAACCGTAGATATATTTTTAATGGTTTAAATAACTTGAAATCCTTGAATCTCTTTTGCTGTCGAGACGATGGGTCCCTGGTCTAAGGATACCAAATCACTTGTCCACGATTTGGGTGTCGCGCTGTGTCTGTTGACAGAGGATCCTATGTGCAAGGAATACTTTGTTCAGAGGATCAGTGTCGCAATACAGCGCGGTAACGCGGCAAGCATCCTTGGTATCCTGAACCCATCGTCTCTTTAAAATTTTGTCATTTATCATAATTTACATAGTGTTTTTTTAATTTGTAAATACTTTTAGTTTTTAATTAGTTTTTATTTTATCTTAATGAATTAAATTTAAAAAAATGGTTTATCGGGACATAGAAACTTGAAAGTTCTATTATGACGATTTAACTGAATTATCACAATATTTATTTTCTTAGATTTCTTTGTTAAATTAATTTAAATGGTGTTACGTATGTAACGAGTATCGTCTCTAAATATTTGCTTCGTTAGCTAGCTCAGAGTTGCTCTACGTGCTTACACTAACTATGCTTAAAGTTTAGTAGCTCACACGATTAGCAAGTTGAAGTGGCATTGGACAGGCCACATCACTCGAAGAACCGATAGCTGCTGGGGAAGATATTCTCGAGTCGCAAAGACGAGCGGAAGTCGTTGTGTGGTACGGCCTCTCACTAGGTAGACTAATGACTTGGTAAAGATGAGAGCTTTGTATACAGGTGGTCCAAGACCTTGTGTCGTAAACATCTAGAGGAGAGATCTATGGCCAGCAGTGGACGGACGGCGGCTAAAGCGATGAGAACTACACATATAAAGTTTTCCAAATAATATGACTGTAGAAAACATATTCTTTGAAAATACAGATTTCAACTCAGAAAAAAAAGGAAAATGTTACAGGTCGGAATCTTCCCGAGTGAAATCTCATGTTCAAATGTTTGTGTTGGGGCGGCGCCTCGTGCCCGCGGGCAAACGTCTATATATGTTTTGCTTCAATTTACAAAATACTGGTGAAGGGAATATTTCTTTAATTTCAATCGTTTGCCGAAAAAATGTTAGAAAAATACGAAGTCATCAAAAATAAGTTCCTTGATGACGTAACGTAACGGGATATTTCGAAATTAAACTAAATTAAATATGGTCACATATTTAAGTAGGTAGAAATGAAACTTAAATTCAAACTTTGATTTGATATTAAAATCACAAGCAAATCAACACGAATAAAATACCAATCGAATTTAATGTAGGTACACTTCAACAACTTGACAATTTTTATTTATTGAAAATAGCTTATCTCAGCATCGCCCTAAAAATTTCAAATAAAATAATTACTTAATTGAAATTGTATTTGTATATTGCGAAAAAAAACTCGACAACGTAAAAAATAATTAATTGAAAAATGAAAAACATTCTCTATAAGCTATAGAATTTTGTTTGAATAATGTGGAATGTTCGATGTAACATTTTTTTTTTATTTTCGAAATATACCTAAGCAAATAATATAATACATTGTAACATAAAGGAATTGGACCAAAATTTTTAACACATGTTTTTTCAATTTTTTTTTCCGTAAATACAGAACAATTTGTACCTTCCCCTTAAAATAAAAAAAAAATGTCTGTGATTTTCTTAGGTATTTTTTACCAACAATTGAATTATGACATATCCTTGTGACGTCATCTGGACAGATGTTTACTAATTACATTATCTTAAACTAAATAAAGTCTATAATATTTTTATTAATTAATGAGAATTACAATTTCATTTGACATAGTGACCTTACCAACCAACAGGTAGGTTCAAGGAAACATGTCTTAACGTAGAATTGACAGCACATAGGCAAAGAACTTGAAGCACGCGGCTTCGAGTAAGTAATCTTCGGAACTAGTGCCGGTTTACTAATATTTAGCGCAAGACACGTATAGGGATGTTGACATTCCGTGGCTAGGAACAAATATAATTTTATTCGTAGCTTCGCATGTATATCAAATCTATTAGACACACGTAAACTTCTATGATATTTTAATATCTTTTTTTTTTAAATTAACTATACCTTTCTTGTGTGCTCTCCCGGCGCTCGCAGCAGTGATCGTCGGGATGCGTCCTCTGCCCCACCGCACCGCTTCTTCCCATTTGCTTCGCCTATTTATCGCGAACTAGTTCTACTTATTGAATCTTTTTGACATAGGATTCTAAGAATATAACTGTTGGACAAAGAGGCATCCCGTTACTTAACGATTGAAGTGCCTAATTCAAATGTAATACATGATCAAACCACATTAATGACGAGGCAGCCGCTCCTAAACACTTAAAACTTGTCGAGTTCAGTGTAATTGTGTTTTCCTAAACCGCCAGCCAGCCACGATCAAACTTCAAATGCCCTGTAATACGCATTAAATACTTGCCTCATCAAGGGAGCTTAATAATTTTAAAGGCACTATGCTAACAGCCGAAGTTGAGTCAGGTAAGTCGTGAAACTAACTAGTCGAGTTCGTCGTCTTATCTATTGTTGAAACCTTTCAATTATTCAAATGGTCTTCTACTAACCCGCCCTGGGCACCTGCCCGTCACGCCTCCTTCACTTCTGTACAACGTACGTCGCTGGCTCGTAATAGCCTTTGTGTACCACTCTGCTTAACCGAGCGACAGTGGATACTTCATAATAGTATCTATATAGACGAAAATATTTACTGGAGAAGTTGTAGATTTTGCACTAAAGCATTGAGAAATAAAGGGCAAATATTGGCTCCAGACAAAGACAACATTGCAGTTTTTGTTCGTGCCTGTTATCTAGCTTTTTTTATTAACTTATCTAGTTATTTACAATTTTCTGTTTGTAAATATTATGTTGTTGTATTTATATATTTTCTAACATTAGTATTGACTTTTTATAATTGATGGTATATTATCTGTAGATGAATTTGACACTTGAATTAATATAAAAATTTGTTTTCATTGCAGGTAATTCATAGACATCCTGGTAGTGTACAAGATTTCGGTGCGTAAAAGTACTTTAATAGAATACGCCATAGATATAAAATAAGATGTGCCGTGCCTGGTTACTTACCTCACGAAAACTTTCTATGTCAAAGGGTGCAATGCGCTTTTCTTGTATGCATCACAAGTGATTGACAGTTTATTCACAATATGAATAGCTTTACGAGCACTATGTTACTCGTATATTTATAGAAACGTGCGAACACAGAGTACTTCGTGCGAATGTGCATGTCAAAAATGCCTACATGTCCGTGTGGGCATGCCGGCGCGCGAGGCGCGTTCTTTTTCAAAATCTAGAATAGTAGTAGTTTCATATGGATAAAATACTGGTCTTAAAGATATGTGTTCTACAGTACTCCTTTTTAACTTGTCTATATAAGATGTCCAATTTTCGAAATACAATATTTTGACAACGCTTCAAGTATTACAATTTTATAATGTGTTTTTAATATGGTTAAATTATTCCAATTATTATTCAATCAAAAATTTTATAATAATAATAATATCTGGGACATCCCACACAGCGTCATCTTGTCCCAAAGTAAGCAACCATAATGCTTGTATTATGGGGTATTAGACAACTGATATACATAAGTACTTAAATATTTTTTTAATTAATATTTTTGATTCGATTAAAAATACGAAACATGAACTCTGGGAGACAATTATATGCAGCCTTACCGTGGTGAGATCGCGTTACTCGATTTCGGAATCGTTCGGTCAGTCTTTGGGAAACTTGTGTCAATTTGACACAAGATTTACGGGCCAAGAACAATTACTTTGTTACATACCTATTTAAACAACCAACCCGCACTGAAGCAACGTTGTGGATTAAACTCCAAGCACCCTCATCCCGAGGGGAGACCTAAACCTCGGCAGTGGGGTATAATAGGCAGATATGGTATCTATTTAAAGGTTAGTAGGTAAATATTTATTTTTGACCATGCATGGGACATTACAAAAGCCAAACATTCAGAAAGAACAAGATACTTCAACATACTACATAAACGTTAGCAAAACAATACTCAGTACATAATTTTTTTTTTAAATAATATGTACGTATATAGATACTTTTACACCAAGACACCGAACAAGTAGACATGCTTAGGTTTTTGTCACATGTTGTATTATTATGACAACATGGTAAATTAATTTTAATTTTCCATATCAAGCTTATGACGTATATATATTATACAGTCTGTATTAAATAAAATACACAAAATAATAATGTTCGGGCATCCGGTCCATTTGGCTCAGCGTTCGCAGAGCGGGACGTAATCCGCACTGTTTTGTAATAACTGAGCCCTTGTAATTAACGATTGCGTTGTACATTCCATTTATTATGTAAAATGCATAAATGGGTATGAAATGAAACGGATGAAATCTCTTCTGAATAGGTGTACATAGTTTTCCATTTCATTTATTAAATTATTTTTTTATTATCTATACTAATATTATAAAGCTGAAGAGTTTGTTTGTTTGTTTGTTTGTTTGTTTGTTTGTTTGTTTGTTTGTTGGTTGGTTGGTTGGTTGGTTGGTTGGTTGGTTGGTTGGTTGGTTAGTTGGTTGGTTGGTTGGTTAGTTGGTTCGTTCGTTCGTTCGTTCGTTTGTTTGTTTAAACGCGCAAATCTCAGGAACTACTGGTTCAAATTGAAAAATTATTTTTGTGTTGGATAGTCCATTTATCGAGGAAGTATAGGTTATACTACATCACGCTACGACCAATAGGAGTGGAGCATCAATGAAAAATGTTGCAAAACGGGAAAAATTATTCCTTTTGAGAGCTTCCGTCGCGCGCGCTGATTGATTTGATGATTGATTGAATGATTGATTGATTGATTGATTGTTTGTTTGTTTGTTGGTTGGGTCGTTCGTTCGTTTGTTTGTTTGTTTGAATTTGTTAATCTCTGAAACTACTAGTCGGATTTGAAAAATTCTTTTTGCCTTTGATAGCCTGATTCTAGCGGAGAGTTATAGGCTATATACATGAAAACGAACTGTCTGTCTATTAGCGCAAATCGGCTTCGGGCAAAACGGCTTAACCGATTTTGATGAAACTTTACACATATAACAGGATGTAATCTTTTGACTACACCCTTTCCATATGTGACATACAGAACTTTTTGTATGTCTGTCTGTAAGTCCATATGTCTAAACCTATTTAAATGAAACATCAATGAATATGAAAAGAAGGTCGTTAAAACTAACAAATGTTGCTTTTTGTCCGTCTGTCTGTCTGTAGGTACGTGTATCTGTCTATTTGAGCTAATCTCCAAAACGGCTAAACAGATTTTAAGGAAACTTTGCAGACGGGAAAGAAGGTTGTCAACATATTTGACATTAGCTATTTTTTGTCCGTCTGTTTGTCTTTACGTCTATGTGTCTATTCAATTCAATTTTATCTATTCGAGCTAATTTCCAATACGACTGAACAGATTTTAATGAAACTTTGCAGACGTGAAAGAAGGTTGTCAAGAGTGTCATAAGCTACTTTTTGTGTTTGTCTGTCTGTCTATCTGTCTGTCGTTTGTCCTCACTGATCTAGCAACGTACAGCCGAAAGTACTAAGTCTAGGAAGCTTAAATTTGGAACATAAGTTTATTTTATAACGTGAGCATTATAAAGTTAAGAAAGGCTTTTTTAGAAATTTCAAACTTAAGGATGGGAATGGAGGGACTTAAATAATGACGTGTTTCAGGGTTTTTAGATTTTCACGTTTTAAGAGTGGGAAACGGGAGATGAAAAATTGTATCGGTTTTTTAAAGGGTGGAAGGGGAATGAAGATTGAAAGTTTGAATGGGTGTGACCAAAATTGGTTCCAGCAAAAAGTACGTATAAACCATCTCGAACGTTAATAGTACCTATAACAGGAATTTGTAGTCTACGCAAGCGAAGCTGCGGGCGGTCGCTAGTATATTTATATAATATCTTCCCTGTCTAAAAGGAAATTTGAAACTCTCTCGTATACGTTATAAGTTACCTGTTTAGAAAACCAATCAAGACCGAATCGAACTCGCATGAAAAGGGTTCCCTACTCTTCTAGTCATCACTTACCTACCAGGGTTTTTTTTTTAATTCTGGCTCAGGTTAAATATTTAAGTTGAACCCGACTCTTCGTGTAGGTTGGCCGTAGTGACCACTAGACCATAGTACCAGCCCATTATGCTCTACTGCAGGGGCTTAGGCCTCTCCTCGGGATGAGTGTTCTTAGTCTTACCACTATACTATAAACTTATTAGTCCTCCGGTGAAATAAAACAAAACATGTGATGCGCATTTTCCCTTTACGAATATTTTCTTTTCATTGGGAATTTAATAAAGGGCGTATATCCCGTATTTCTTTTTAAATTTTAGGCTCAGTAGTAAGCTAAAGATGGGGGAACGGTCGATTTTCGTATATGCTCTTTAATACCTTATAATTTATGGATTTTAAAATTATTGAATTATATGTTAGCTATAGCATTCAGCGCACTTTCATATTTCACACGATCCACTTGATTTTTTTTTTTTTAAATAGTAAGATGTTCCTCCAAAATGAGAATTTATTTATTTACGCTATGCGTTCATTATTAGGTGATCTAACTTTTTTCGTCCAGTAGATTTGGAGAAAATAGGCTTTGACGGACAGACAGACACCAGAGTAATCCTATTTCCGGATGATTCCGATTTTTCATTTCTAATATACGGAACCCTAAACATATTTCGCTTTAGTTTTCATTATAAATGTATTTATATAGTGATAACTTTGCAATGATAGTAAGAAAACAATCTGCATTATGTTATTTTACTTTATTTAATGCCCACAAATTATTAAAATTCAATATATTTCAACTAACCAACCGAATTGTACGGAACTGCGTTTGGTAATGCTTTGAATCGATTTGCGAATTCAATCAATGCAATTTGAAAGCAATTGAACACCGAATAGAACTGAGAGGATTCGAATGTCTAGGTAATAGTTATTAAAATGAATAAATTTAAATAATTATTTACTTGTAAAATTTATTAGTTAGTAATAACAATTATTAGACTATTATTAATAAAACAAAAGGTAAAATATTATACTACATTTTACTCCTTTTCACTTACCAATTCGAGTATACATTCGTAAAAAAACATACATAGGTACATACTTCGCCTATTAAAAAAATTTCTACACGTATTTGTACTTTACATATATACAGGAATATTCACTATATTCACGATATGAAAAAAAAAATATACTAAAAGTAAATACAAGAATTTAGGATATAATACTACTTAAGTACTTTTCTTTTCCCATTCAGAAAACAAACGACCTACATTTTAATTTTCACAATTGAAGGGGTGAGTGGACAAATGTGTTATCTGAGAAAACAAAATAAATCGACTTTTTGCATGGATTTAGATTTTAAATGATTATAAATCCACTGCGCAAATTTTGATTCGTGTCAAAAATAAAGACCTATAGCAAAGGTATTAACTGACAAACATGCATACATTTCAGGCTTGCAAATGTGGTAGGAGCAACATAAAAACATTCATAACTCATTTTGAACTTTTTGTTAGTTAACACCTTTGTCCACTTACCCCTTAAATTTTTTATAAACTTGAATGGTTTTTAACGATTTTTAGAATGACAAAAAACGGTTGAAAAATTTAATAAAAACTTATTAATAATCATCAAATAATTAATAATAATCAAACGTGGATTAGGAGTGTCTTTAGATGTTAAAAATGTTAAATTGACCAAAAAATAAAAATCGTGTCGGTTACGCGGGTGGATCCGTGGATCAAAACTAGTGCATAATACTTAATTCAGTTGACGCGCAACTGAAACAAAATCTATGATTCTAATTTAATAAAGCCGCGTATATTTGCCATCACAACGCGTGCCGATAATTCATTATAGTGGGACGAGTAAAATAATTTGCCAGTCAAATGAGTTTCTAAAAAGCCGATTAAGCGGAAATTAAATTGAGCTAATTATTTTGAAACGCTCGTTGTTCTGTTTGGAACAAATGATACATTTTCTGGTTTACCACATGAAACAGTCAAAATACGAGTTTAAATTAATACATTTATAATGTGAAATCAGCATTTTCAGTAGCGCTGTATACAGACACTAGCTATGCCTTGCGGTTTTACCCGCATTTCATTTGGATTATACTCATGCATATCTTTTTCATATCCACCGCCAGCCACGCCGCTTTGCAGTCACACCCGTGTCGCCTATCGTTGTTCTCGCAATGTTTGTGGTTGTTGCTCTTCTCCTTTGAGTTGTAACCGGATGTTTATAGCCTTATAACCTTCCACAGTAAACGGGCTTCTAGCACAAAGAAATTTTTTTTTTTAAAATCGGAGTGCCTGTTCTCTAAATTAGCGCGTACAAATATACAAACTCTTCAGCTTTATAATATTTTTATATAAAAAAATCGTTACAAAGCTTTTTTTTCTTAATAAGGTTTTGTGATTAAAACATTTTTGATACGTATTTAAATCCGAAATAGCAGCGCCGACTGGCCGGCGGCTTCACACACAGGCCTCTTGTACCGACGCAAAATACGTTCATATGAGTATCCTTCATGCAAGCGAGACAGTGATCACATTACATACTTAAATAAAATAACGTAAGCGACAAATAGGTTATTATTTAATTATTAAAAAGTATATTCTCAATCAAATAAATCAAATAGCCGATTGTCAAATATTTTAAAACTCGATTGACGTAGTATTTTTTTTTTAATAAACTAATAATAATAATAACGTACACATGACAACAACGTCTAGGCCCCAAACTAAGAATTAGCTTGTGTTTTGGGTACCACATACATATAACAACCAACACCAGTATCGATATTCATTATATAAATACTGACCCGATCTAGGTTTCGAACCCGGGACCTCCAGCTTCGTAGGCAGGGTCGCTACCCACTAGGCTAAGCGGTCGTCATAGTGTTTTTATAATGGTATACTCGTGGTTTCTTTGCTGTGGTACGAAATGAACCTAATCGCGTTTTGAATAGCCAACGGGCAAAGAAAAGTTTAACCTTAGATTCCCTAAATGCTTGTAACTGATTATTGAAACAATATTTCGAGAAATATTTTTGTGTGAAAACTGTTGTTTCGCGTAATACGGACTCTTAATAAAAAATGTTTCTCCCACTTAGGCAACGTGCATTTATCCTATTTAGGCTTTAACACAAATCTTATTAACTAACGCAAACGTATTACGTCCAAATCTAATGGTTTTTTTTATGTAGGTAATAATTTCGATTTCAAATCTTTATTGCTTTGTGAAATATACAAAGATTAATGTATTAAAATTATTTACAAATTATAAATTAAGTATTAACAAATCAGCACACTTTATTATTGTGTGTGCTGATTTGTTAATACTCAATTTATAATTTGTAAAAAAAAATAATACTATAAAATTTGATTAATAATAACGTAAATATTATTTCGATAAAAAATTAGAAATTAGAAATAATATAAAGTGCTTAAAGGTTTCATCGGATGTTAGCTCATTGTACTTTATAAACGCAAAATAAAACAACCCACTCTCTTCAGTGTGATAAGGGTTTATTTCACTTAACCTGATTTTCGTCTAAGCATGTAAGCATTTTGCTTATGAATCAAAGAGGTTTATGTACGTATTTGTTAATATAAATAAAACACAGAAAAATGTACATTTTGTTTAATTAAAAATAGTTGCAAAACATGCCTATAGCTCATGATGTAAAATCATTATCTTACATAGATATAAACACACATCCTTTATACAGCATTTTTAAATCTTAACACTTTGGAGCTCATTATCTTCAAATATTGTTTTGATTACTTATCCCTTTGTCTTACATATCCCTTCAATTATTATACAGTCAGTTTAGACTGTTAGTTGGGATATAGCGAAGACTAGAATCCTTAAGCTTATAAATTAGGTTTTAAGGCATTTCAAATAATTCTTTCAAGACAGGGGAGGCACAGGAATGTATTATTTTTAGTCATCAAAGAATACGCATCATCAAAAAACGTTTGCTTCAAAATAACCCTTAATTTTTTCAATCGGGCCTACAAGGTTCACTTTACGCTTGCAATCTCTTTCATCATCATCATCATCATCAGCCCATTTTTACCCCACTGCAGGGGCTTAGGCCTCCCCCAGGGTGAGGAGGGGGGGGACTTGGAGCTTAAGTCCACCACGCTGCTCCACTGCGGGTTGGGAACTGTAACGACCGCCATCTATTGACAGCGTCCGGGACCGACTGCTTAACGTGCCCTCCGAAGCACGGTGTCAGTGATATTGTGTACTTAAGTCAGAAAAACTCATTGGTACACGCCCGGATTCGAACCATGGCCCTATGAGGCCTTGTAAATTTCAGACAGATTCATTGCGCTCTGAGCTATCACGACACGAATCTCTTTAAGTTTGATCTATTTAATTAGTCTTTAGGTGTTATTACTTCCATTAGATCAGTGGCCGACTTAAGCCGAGTACAGCTAGAATTTTAATCCAAATTGTTCGCCACCATAACAAACGTTATTACTCGAATTTAATATAAGTGAGTTCAATAAAATCAAATTCCCGACCGGCCATCATAAACCCGAACACCGTAAAACTCACTTGAAATTTCGTTTGTGTACGATTTTAATTAAAAGAGAGGGTTGTGTCACTCCGAATAACAATAAACACCTTTGTTTTATGTTACCTTTAACATCTATTTCGTTAATTAATTGTTATAAATTTTAAAAAGAATGCACTTTGTATTTACGTGGGTTTTGAAGAAATTCTTTCTTTTATTGTTTCTGCTGCTTACTGCTTAGCGACCGCCCGCAACTTCGTTCGCATAGCTTTATTATTTCGAAAGTTTCGGAAATATAAATATTTCTGGAAGAAAAAAGAACAAATAGTTCAGCCGTTTCAGAGATTAGGCCGGATAAACAGACAGACAGACAGACAATAAGTAGCCTGTGTCACTCATAATAACCACCTATTCATGTCTGCGAAGTTTCATTAAAATAAGTTCAGTCGATTTGAAGATTACATAACAAACCGTGTGTGGTGTCTTTGCAAATATATATATATATCTATATATATATATATATATGTATATATTATAAAGAATATTTCAGTATGTATATCAGTTGTCTAGTAACCCATAACACAAGCATAATACTTGCTTACTTTGGGACTAGATGACGCTGTGTGGGAAGTCCCATGTATTATTATTATTATTAATATTATTATTAGTATTATAAACCGACAAAAAGTGTATATGTATAAACGTCGTTTAAGAATTTTTTATTATTACCTACTTCATTATATTCATACAAAAGAAGTTATTTATAATATAATGTTAGGTATACTCTCTTGGGTTTTATGTTCAGAACAAGTTTAAAATTAAAAGCATTATTAAGTTGTACCTATGATTTAGCTATTGTTATTAAAATTTGGACTCGATCCGTTACTGCTGGAACTTAAACGAGTAAAGTAGACAAATGAAGATTCATTTTCATTGTATT